>CM017321.1:5849119-5885162 GCA_006937295.1 Carpinus fangiana
AATTTACATTTGTTAATTTCTTAGTTTTAGTTATTTTGTTCCATTTTATTTCCTTTTTGTGTTTTCTATGTTTTTGTAGGTCATGGAAGAAAAGGAAGTGTTTCTGGAAATGTTCCAAGCTTAAAGGGAAAATTGGGAAGACCTAGAAGATGTGGAAAGGATTAAATTGGAATTTATCAAATTGGAGCTAAAATCGGATTGGATTCAAATTTGGATTCTGAACAAGTCTCGGTATTTTGTCCATAACTTTCAGCTCAAATATCGGATTGAGGCATTGGAAAGCTGACTCAACAGGCTACAAATCATTGTGAAATAGAATTTTCCTAATTCGGACCGCCGCAATGCTAAAATCACCCCGCAAGATAGGAGCCCAATTCTGGATGAATTCTATTCCGATTTGTAATAGGATTGTCCCCTAAATTGACTAGGAGATAGAATTCCGAATTTCCTAGGTTTACTAGGGTTTCTAGGACTCTCTTAAAGCCTATAAATAGACCTCTAAGCCTCACAACTAGATACACAATTTCAGAGAGGAGAATTTGGAGGCTACTTCTAGGAGCGGTTTTCGGTTCTTTCTTTTCCTTTTCTTTTTAGTTTGTATTTTAATTATGTGTAACTAATTATTTTAGTAGGGCTGGATTGAAACCCTAATTATGTTTATTTAATATTTCAATATTGGCGCCTTTGTGATAATCATATTGTGATGCTTAACTTGATTAATGCCTGTTTTCTTGAATTCCTCATATGTGTGTAACTGGCCATTATATGCATGTGGTATGGACTTGTTAGTTAGATCAATTTGGATGACCGAGTCCTGGGTTTAATATAAGTAACAAAAGTAATCCACGCCGGGTTCTTGGGTTAATCAACATGGGAAACCGGGAGTATACACCATGCCCTAGGTCTCATGTGGTTGTCGGTTTTCACAGTTCATATGCTTTCTTAGAGAACAACTTAGTATACACCATGCTAAATCCTTTAGGAAAGAAAAGAGTTAGAGTATACACCATGCCTAATTCGTTGCTTAGGGAAACCAATAGCTTAAGGAGTATACACCATGCCCTTAGGTTGGCAACCATTAGGTATTCATAATATGATTGGAGCATTGGCATATTGTTTTATTATATGAGCATAATTAGTGGTGGATATCAAAGCCCTACACTTTTATTTTTAGTTCTTTCTTAATATCAATATTGTGACAAGTTGGTATTTTAATTAATTAATTCTAAACGAAATTAACAATCTCCGTGTGATCGATCTTGCACTTACGCACTTTACTACACTTTTTGACCTTGTGCACTTGCAAGTAAAACTGCGATTATTTGCTTATTAATTTAGGTAGATAATTTGCCCAACAAACTTCTAGAAAGAAGCTTGCATGCCTTGTACCTTCTCGAGATACTTCTTCATTTTTTCTCCTTTCGCTTCAAATTCTCCTCGGATATGACCCAAGATTACCTGAGAGTCGCTTCGAACTTCCATGGATTCAGCTCCAAGTTCGAGGGCCAGCCCGAGGCCTTCTATGACAGCTTCTTACTTGGCTCCATTGTTGGTCGTCCTGAACTTCAGTCTCAAGGAACCATTCAATTCTTCCCCCTCCGGAGTAACGAGCACTATTCCGGCTCCTCCATTCTTCTTTGTCGACGAGCCGTCAACATAGACAACCCACTTACATTCCCTCTTTGGTTCTTCTACCTCTGGCAGGTTTGTAAATTCAGCCAGAAAATCCGTGAGGGCTTGGCCTTTGATTGCATTTCTGGGGACGAACTCAAGGTCGAACTGTCCTAATTCGATTGCCCAGTTCGCCAACCTTCCTGATAGATCTAGCTTCTGCATCACCTTCGTGAGTGGGTATTCCGTGAGGATCTGATTGTATTCCTGATCTTCTGGGTGCATGAGGATCTGATTGTAGCCAGAAAAGGCATCCATAAAACTGAGCAACTCGTACCCTTAGGTAGAGTCAACCAGCGCGTCGATGCACGGGAGAGGGAAGCTGTCTTTGGTACAGGCTTTGTTGAGGTCGGTGAAGTCCACGCACATCCTCCATTTACCATTGGATTTTTTCACCAGGACTACATTGTCCAACCAATCGGGGTAATGGACCTCCTGGATGAACTGCACCTTTAGGAGCTTCTCTACTTCCGTAGCTACTGCCTCTACCCTTTCCGGTGCGAACTTTCTTCTCTTTTGCTTTACCGGCTTTACATCAGGATCCACATTTAAAACATGGACAATCTCGTCAGGGCTGATTCCCGGCATGTCTTCATGTGACCAAGCGAATACCTCCATATTCCTTTGGAGAAAATTCACGAGGCCTTCTCAAACTTTGTTGGCTAGGCACGTCCCTATCTGTAGGACCCTTCCTTCTCCTACTGACACCTCCTCGAGCGGCTCTGCTGGTTCTCCTTTGGCCTCGGACACCGAGGCCACAGTTAGAGTGGTCGGGTCCGAGATCTTCTTCATGGAGATGTTGTAACACTTCCTTGCTGCGAGTTGATCTCCCCGTACTACTCCAACCCCTTCCTCTGTTGGGAACTTCATCATGAGGTGGTAAGTTAAGGTCGCTGCTCTCAACTTGTTTAACGCTGGTCGACCGACGATTGCATTGTAAGCAGAGGGTCGGTCGATCACCAAGAAGTCCACCATCACAGTGGACAGCCTGGGTGCCGTTCCTACTGTTACTGGTAAGGGGATGATCCCTATGGGGTATACTACTTCTCCACCAAATCCAACTATAGGGGATCCAAATGGTTTGATCCTGTCGCGATCAATTCCCATTTGTTGGAAAGCTAGCCAATACAGGATATCAGCAGAGCTCCCGTTATCAACTAGGATTCGATGGATCCCATGATTTGCTACTGTCAGTGTTACTACTAATGCATCGTCGTGGGGCATCACAACCCCGCGGGCGTCTTCTTCTGAGAAGGACAAAACCACCGACTCTGTCTTTGCTGCCTTCGTCAGCCTGTGTAAAGAATACACCTCATGTCCCTGCATGCTCCTAGCGTACGCCTTTCTAGCCGAGGTCGATTCCCCACCACCAGCAATTCCGCTGGAAATGGTGTGAATCTCCCTGACAACTTCTTGGTTTTGGATGGGTCTCTGTGCCTCTCTAGCGTTCCTCTGCGCATCTTCTCGGTCATACAGACCCTCTCTCGGTGCCGGGCCTCGACGTCTTGGTTCAGCATGTTCGAAACCTTCTCGGCCTCCTTCCAGGCGTCCTTGCTGATTTGCTTCTCGAGCCCTCTCCAGCGCAAGGAATCTGATCAACTTTCCATTTTTCACGAGACTCTCGATCTCTCGGCGGAGAGATATGCAGTCTTCTGTCAAATGTCCATGGTCGGCGTGGTATTCACAGAACTTATTTCAATCCCACCTGTACGGGTCGGCCTTCATCTTTGGTGGCCACCTGAATTTTGGATCCCCCTTAATGGCCATGAACACCTCGGTGTAAATGGCGTTCAAAGGGGTAAATATCTCCTGTTGGAACCTCGGCAATTCCGTCTTCCAGGACTCACTTTTGAATAGTGGGCCTAACTTCTTTTCCCCCTTTCGGGGGTTCTTCTCCTCCTTCGGCTTGGGAACCGTCGGGGCCTTCTTGTTTTCCTGTTTGGACTGCTCTTCCAACGTCTGAGCCTTGAGAAGTGTTCCCACCAACTCCTCCTGGTGGATGAATTCCTCGGTCAACTTCATGAATTGAGGAAGAGTGATTTTTTGAACGTTTTTTCTGCCTATTCCATCAGGGGCCCTTCTGCCCTAACGCCCACCATTAATGCGTTAAGCAATGTCTTCTCGTCTGGGCTATCTACTTCGAGCTTCTCCTTGTTAAAGCAAAGCATGAAGTCTTTAAGGGATTCCTCCCGCCCCTGGCGCAGAGTCAACAGGCAAGTAACGCTCTTCTTTCACTTCCGTGTTGCAAGGAACTGTGTCAGGAACAAACGCCCTAGTTCCTTGAAAGTGCCTACTGACTTTGAGGGAAGTTCAGCGAACCAGTCTTTCGCTACTCCTGTCAGAGTCAAAGGAAAGGCTCTGCATGCTATCTCGTCTGGAGTGCCATGCAGGATGAGATGTTCTCGGAAAGCTTCTAAGTGAGCTTGCTGATCTCCGCTTCCATCATACTTCTCTATCCGAGGCATTTTAAACTTGTCAGGCATAGGATACGCTTTGACTCGCTCAGTGAACGGGAGGCTCTCGTCTTCCAGCATGTCCCATGCCGTAAGGTGCGGATCTTCCCCATCAATTCGATAGAGAATCCGAGCATATTTGTCCTCCAGATCCTTCATCTTCATCTCGTGGAGGCTGTGCCGCGTCTCGTCATGGTGAGATTTGTCTTGGTGTCGCCTCGATCGATGAGACTTCTCGCCTTTGCGCATTTCCCCCTGGGACCCTTCGTGTTGAGATTTCTCGCGTTGAGACCTCTCTCCTTCACGCCCATCTCGACGGGATCCTTCATGGTGAGATTTCTCACGTCGAGACCTCTCCGGGCGTGACCCATTATTCTTTGTTTCCACGCAGCGAGACTTGTCGCGGTGTTCCTCGTGGTGGATCGTTCGATGATCCCCTTGGACTGTGCTCTCGTTATCTTCTTAGTGAGGGTTAACAGGCCGCTTCTCCCTGCGAACTCTATCACTCCTTTCCTTCTCGCGGCGTTCCTCACATTCCCTTTCCTTCTGACTGCTGCGAGCTTCAGCCAAGGTGAGCCGAGTGTTGAGCTCCTCATTTTGCTTCCTGAGGACTTCCATTGATTTTACCATATTTCTCAAAAAATCTGCCAATTCTGGGCTGTTGGACGCCTCAGGGGCGCTAGGGGGAGGTTGCAACGGACGAGGCTGCAACGGGTGAGGCTGCAGAGGATGTGAAGAGCGTGTATTCACCATGTCGGATTTGTTATAAACGAGAAGTGATTGAAAAATCAACGTTCCCACAGACGGCGCCAAACTGTTGATGCACTGTTTTCGATTGGTGACGTGGCACGCTTGCTGAATTCCTGGTTTGAGTGCTCCAAACGTGAATTACCTACACAACGGAGAAGACAACAGGATCGAAGAAAGACCAGGGGTGAGCCGCGCGGGGCCACTCCAATGCCTAAGTCAGTGTTTGTGGTAGAGAGTAATAATAGAGAGCAGCAAAAGCATAAGGGTGCCAAAATTGCCTTACCAGAATGTGTGGAGGTGACTTGCATTATATAGGCATGGAGTGGTAGTCCCCTAACCAGTGACTGACTCTTCCCTGATTTTCTGCAAGGCAGTTTGTTATCGGGGATTTGAGTAGTTATCCGTATCAAGATCTGACGAGATCAAGATAGGATTTGGTTGTTATGGCGCTTCAAATTTCGAATTCTCGCAGATAGTGTATCTGATTCCGTGGTTCCAGGTGCTTGGCATTTGAATTTGATGGATAAGATCGGGTCTTATGAATTCAATTTCCTGATCCCTAAATTCCAGGGCTTCGGAGGCCTCGGACTCGAAAGTCTCGAAGCTCTAGGATGCTCGAGGCCTGAGGCGTTCTCGAATCCTCGAGGCCTGAGGCGCTCTCGGATGCTCGAGGCCTGAGATGTTCTTGGGTATTCAAGGCTTGAGACGCTCTCGAATCGTCGAGGCCTGAGGCGCTCTCGGATGCTCGAGGCCTGAGGTGTTCTCGGGTATTCGAGGCTTGAGACGCTCTCGAACTCTGACGCAAGTGGGCTTCCACTTGGCCCAATGAACTGTTGGGCCTGTTCTGTAGAGTTGATTTATGACCCAACAACGTCTATTAAATTCTAAAAGACATTAATTTTTTTTTTTTTTTTTTTGACATGTCCACACAAGGGTAGGGGGAGGGGGATTCGAACTTGTGACTTCTACTTCATAAGATGTGGTTCACAACCGATTGAGTTACCTATTGAAGACAAAAAAACGTCAATTAAATTCTAAAAGACATTAAATTTCATCTAACGTCAATTGCACCTAAAGGACGGTAATAAAAATTCAATAAAGATGTCGTTTACCCATAACAATGGACGTTAAAAACAATTTTTAAGTCGTTTACAGCACAAACGAAGTGATAGTTTGTTTGTTTGGGTTTAGATTCTGGTCGTTGTATCTTTGGTTAAGCTAGTTTGGTTGTTTGGGTTAAAGTTCTTGTTAGAAGGATCCAAGTAAAATCATTGACTTTTTCGGTATTCTTGGCCCTCTAATTAGCTGCTAGTAAAATACGTTGCATGGCTCTTAAGGTGACATAAAAGAGAATTTAAGTCGGTGATAACCATTCTCTAGTGGTTAGAATTTAAGGGATTGGACTCAAATTTTGATGAGATGTGTTTGGTTTTTTTTTTTTTTTAATCCGCCATATATATATATATATATAAGGTAACTCAATCGGTTGGAGACCACGATTTATGAAGCAAAGGTCGTTAGTTTAAATCCTCATCCCCAGCCCCTTCATGTGTGAACATGTCAAAAAAAGAAAAAGACATTGATTTTTGGGTCATTTACAATGCACAAGTCAAATTCTTAGATTTTTTTGCTGAAATTTTTTTGGGCGTTTGAAAATCAGCAACAATAGAAAATGGCCGGCGAACTCTAACGGCAGATTTTAGCAAAATTCAATGCGGTAGATGGTGGAGGATTCCAGAGAACTCCAATGGGTGGTGGCAGTTGTCGATGAACTTCAAAGGTTGGTGATAATTTTGGGTGAACTTTGACAGCAGCGGGGAATGAAATGCGAGAGAGTGTATACAAGAAGGAAAAGCTTAAAATCGAAAAATAATTTTATAATTTTTTAAAAAAATAAAGGAAATAATTTTACAGAAATTAAATACAAAAACAAAAAAGTGTTCCTAGCTCCTACCAAATATCAGAAAATAAAAATATATTATTCATAAAACATTTTAAGTCAAAACAAGCTGCGCCTAAGGAGAAGGGGAAAGAGAAAGGAGAAACCAAAAGAAGTTTGGTAAATGGCTAGTTGGGCGGGGATATCCGGAGGAGCTCTTCCTCCCATATGAAGGGGGTTAAACCGATGTAATCTAAAAAAAAAAAAAAAAATTATTATTATTATTATATATCACGAGGTGACCAACGGTTAGACCACCTTGTGACCATTTTCTTTAAAAAAAAAAAAAAAAAATTAAGGTAATTTTATCTTTTTAGCAGTTTTAATAGCAAAAATTAACAGATTAGTAAATTGCATCAAATTAAAAGTTCGATAAGTGAAATTGATAATTTTTTAAATTTAAGGAAATTTTCTCAAAATGCATGATAGTTAAGTCCTTTGTGAAAGTCTTCCTTTTTATTTTATTTTATTATTTTTAAACATAGGCCCTCCGAGGGAGAGATATCCTTTATTGGTCATCTTGTAAAGTGCACTACGATGCAAGCGGTTGTTCTCATCTTCTTGCTAAATACGCAGGTTCTGAAAAATTATTCTCTTCACACCCTCAAGGGCATCAACTTCTGGATCTATGACCCTTTTTTTCATTATTAAAAATAAAAATTACACAAAACACTAAAAGGGGTGTAATTAAATAAAGGAAAATGTTAAGGGTTCTTCTCATTGTGTTCTCCTACCATTTTTCCAGACTTAGGTAAAACATGATTTAAGAAAAAATAAAATTCTAGTGGCGTTCACTACCGATTTTTGTAGGCATTAACACCCAATTTGAGGTATTAGTATCAAATTTGAGGCATTAGCACTAAATTTAGGATAATCAAATCCATTTTTGGTGATACAATCCCTAAAGGTTTAACCTTCCACCCTTGGGTTTTAATTTTGAATCAAAAAACAGGTTTTAAAGCATTAGAACCTAAATATTAACTCATAAAAATTAATCTGTTGGCAAAAAAACGGTACTATAATTTTATTTTTTCTTAAATCATGTTCTAGTAAGACTAGGAGAACGCCAAGAAAATACTACAGAGATAACCTTTAGCAAACTGTAAAAGGTGCAATGGGAATCCTAACTGAGGGCTAAAAATGTAATTGAATCGAGGAGCTCTATTTTTTGTTTTTTTTAATGATAAAATATATTTAATCCCCAAGCTTTTATCGGATTTGAACTTCATTATTGAGTTTCTAATTTAAAAAATATGGTTATTAGGTTTTGCCCGTATTTTAAATAGTTCTCTATTACTTTTCCGTTAGGATGAATAGTTTGTTATATGTCACTTGTATCTCAATTGACACACAAGTGTTCATCGCAGCACTATAATATCAATGACATCATTAACCGCTAAGTTATCCACCATAAAAAATAATAATAATAATAAATAAATAAAAAACCCAACTCTAAATATAAAAATTAAATAAAAAAAAAAAAAAACCCAACTCTAAATTTAAAAATTCACGTTCTTCGTCATCCTAATCTTCCCCAACTCTAGAAACAAAAACCATCTTCTCTATTATCCTAATCTTATAAATTTGTAGCGAGGAAAATCTATTGACTTTGACACTAAGATGGACCTGGCGTGTTGAATAAGACATACATAACGGATCAAAAACTCTTAGAGTGACTAATTTAAAATTTGGGTAAAACTTGATGGAGTAATGATATAAGGAGGACTAGAGTTCTTCTAAAGTCATCCAAAATATAATATGGCATTTAAAATCATCAATAAATTAAAATTAAATAATAATCACCTCAAATTTAATAGTAATTTTAAATGTCGAATCACATTTGGAATAACTGCAGGAGATTTCTCTAGTCCTCCTTATATCTTTACTCAACTTGATGACCTTATTCTTGAAAAAGAAATGCTATAATTTCTCCGAACGTTCTCATCTTACATGGACATTGTTTTTTTTAAAAAAAAAAAAAATGAGGGAAAGTCTTGAAATTGAAAACCCAA
Organism: Carpinus fangiana; assembly: GCA_006937295.1. Taxonomy (NCBI): domain Eukaryota; kingdom Viridiplantae; phylum Streptophyta; class Magnoliopsida; order Fagales; family Betulaceae; genus Carpinus; species Carpinus fangiana. Next base: position 5,857,945 of record CM017321.1, read on the forward strand.
AGACTAAACCTATATTATTAGATAAAAACTTAAAAATTAAATATAATTTTTCAAAAAAAAAAAAAAATTCACCAAGATGCCTCCAAGAAACGTGCAAGCTACATGATTGGTCAAAAGAGTAGGTCTGTCACCTGCAACCAGTTTAGCAATTCCGGCTCCTAGACACGCGGGCACTCCCCGCTTTTGAATCTTCCTTTGTCTTGGTCGGTTGCCAGTTGAACCGAATAACACAATTTGTCGAAAAGCGAATAAAAAGAAAAGAGCTGAGCTTTAGAGGGAGGCTCTAGCTGAATCTTCTTCCAAATAAATCACTGAATAGAACCCTAAATTTCCCAAAGCTCAGCGTCTCTGTAATTAAGGTTTCCAGAGAAAATTTCCAGAGAAAATTTATCAACAACCAAGGTTAGGGCTTTCTGATTTCTCTTTGATTTCGCTCATGTGTACACAGACACACGTGCTACATATGTAATTGCTTGTGCATTTTTGTTTTTTGTTCTAATTTAGGTGAAAATGGCAAATTTTGTGCATGCAATATGTGTAATTGTTTGATATGTCTGCAAATTTTCAAGCTTTAGTATATGGGTTTGTTGGTTTGCTTGGTTATTAATGCTTTTCTTGAATTCTGGAAGCATATTTAAAGGTTTAGAGAGATATGTTATTCCAAGCTAATCATGTAGACAAGAGGAAATCTCATGTGAGTTTTGGAAAGATATGCTGAAGAGTTTTTTTTTTTTTTAAGTATTCCCGTGTTTGCTTCTCGATTAAGGCAAGTTTCTTTTGGGCTTGCTGCAACTGCAAGTTTTGGTTTGCGATGCTCAATAATATTCTTGCACCTTTTGTGCATTTAATGCCAGAAATTAAGTAGACAGGTTTTTTTTTTTGGAAAATTCTGTTGTTTTAAAGTACATCCTATGGAGTGAGGCACATGGATAGTAGCTGGATCATGGGTTTCTCTTCAAGCTCTTATATCTTGATACAGGATGATATTCTGTATAAGATAATATTTTAACAAATGATCTCTCACGTTTAATATAACAAGTCTCACTGCTCACTGTTTTGTTCTTTGTAATGTATTTATTTTAGCAGTCCTCACAATGAAGTGGATAAATAACATGGAAAAGTAGTTTCTGACCCTGCCAAAGTCTTATGTTCAATATTTCGAACTTGATGCCTCAGACAAGCAATCTAGCTTGTATAGTGTGATTGCTGGTGTGCATATCGCTTTTCATTTTTTTTTCCTGCCATATAAATTATTTGTTATCCTGTGATCTGTCCTGACATGGATTCAAGGGTCGTTGTCGCCATAGACATGGGTGGTCAGACATCACAAGTCCAAATATTCTATATGCAGGGACATGGCTACACAGTTTTCTTGCAAAAAATCTTAGTAAAACAGACCTGAAAGTAATAACTATGTACACCTTGTTTAAAATGTGCAATAACCTCTTATATATGCGTACACTCTAATTAAATGAAGGCGAGATCTTTTACTGATCTCCAAGCAAATGTGGTAGATATCAAAACGAGTGTCTCATTCTCATGTATCTGATACAGCATTTCTCAATAGAAGTTTTTTTCTGAATCATAGATGACTAGATGTTATCCCATTCTCTGGGAATTCCATAACTTTCTAAGACTTTTATTCTTTGAATAGGATATTTATGCAGCCTTTGGACTTCTTCATTGCTAAGCATATGTGTCTACTGTATATCTGTCTTCTTTGTTAAACACAACAGAAGTATAATAATTATTGAGGCAGTAAACCATTTCTTACATTTGTTCGTGCCCATTTTTTGATTTATCTGATAGATTGCTGCCAAATAAGATATCAGATGGCTGGTGCTGGTCACAAGAGTGAGCTTGAATGGGTAGAGAGAGTGAAATCAGAGGGAGCTGTTCCACTTCTTGAGCCAGATAACTGTCTGAATGGTTGGGCTTCCCCACCTGGAGACAAGTTCATGGTCAGAGGTCCAGACTACATCTCAACCAGGGTTAAAATTCCTGGTGGTGAATATCTTCTAAAGCCTATTGGCTTTGATTGGATTAAAAGTTCAACAAAGATTGGGGAGATCATGAACAATCCAAACAGCCGAGTCAGGAAAGCTATTGAGGAGGAGTATCCAAAAGGAAATAAGCCTTTTGTTTGGGCTTTCAATTTACAGGTCCCAAGCAAGGAAAATTACAGTGCCGTGGCATATTTTGCTGCAACAGACTCTATCCCAGAGGGGTCTTTGATGGACCAATTCTTGAAGGGTGATGATGGATTTAGGAATTCAAGGCTTAAATTGATAGCCAACATTGTCAAGGGCCCTTGGATTGTGAGAAAAGCAGTTGGGGAGCAGGCCATATGTGTAATTGGGCGTACTCTTTCTTGTAAGTACTGTTTAGCAGAGAATTTCTTAGAAGTTGATGTGGATATTGGATCCTCCATGGTTGCGAGTGCCATAGTTCATCTGGCATTTGGTTACATCACCACACTTACAGTCGACCTGGCCTTTCTCATTGAAAGCCAAACACAATCAGAGCTTCCAGAAAGAATATTAGGTGCTGTAAGATTCTCCGAGCTGAACCCCGCTTCGGCTCAACCAATTGAACCATCATCTGGTGGATCTGCTGTTAATTTGCAGTCTTCTCTATCTACACGATTTTGGAAGTCAATTGGCCAGGGTTTTACACACATTCTTCATCCTGGAGCTCAAGAAAGTAGCTCTCGCTCTGGCTCAGTACATGGTAATGGCACTGTTGATCATGAAGACAGTATCAAAGAAGACAGTATCAAAGACATAAAGAACTGGTAAGTGGTACAAATGATTAGGACATTGAGAATTCTTCAATTTTTATCATTTAAAGGTTATTATTTGATTTTATGGAAAAGCAAGCTCTAGCAGATGCTTTTAAAAAACTATTTTTTTATTTTTATTTTTTATCTGTGCATGAGTCTCTCCTTACATATTTTTGGTAGTGAAGAGAATTGGGCAGTCATCTTCACAGAAATAAACTGGCCTATTAATCTGCAACTTCTTCGTTAGTACTTTTTGTTTTACACATTCAATTTATTCCTCTTAGACTTCAGTCTCGACTGCAACTTCTTCGTTAGTGCTTTTTGTTTTACACATTCAATCTATTCCTCTCAGACTTCAGTCTCGACTTTCTTTGCTGATATCTCCTGGAATCTTGCCAATAGTGATTGTCACTCACGGCTGACTCATTCCCTGATTTTCTACCTGTGAAAAAAGACCCTTTTAGACCAAATGGTATTCCCATCGTAAAATTTGAACTGGTTCTTCCGTGCCAAGTAGATGTGCACTATACTTTACGGTCAGATTTATTCCCTTCAGTGATCTTTTTATGGAATTTGCAATAAAGATATACAGACATTACTTGTCCGGATTTACTAGGCGTATTTTGCAAATAGATATGATTTATACTATGCAGCAAAGTTTGGTTAACTTGTATCAAATAAGATTGTGTTCAGGTTTATTTATTACCTTCAGTCATATTTTTATCAAATTTAAGAAATTTGAAATGAAGATAGACTGTCATTGCTCGTCTGGATTTACTAGGACTATTTTGCAAATAGTCATAATATGATTTATCCTCTGCAGCAGAGAAGCTAGGTTAATTTGTATCAAATCAGAGGATCGGTTGTTGGTTTCAGCATTAGAAAAGCTCAGTTTCCTTTTTCTAGACACAACTGGAAGCATTAACGGAGCTTTCTCAGTTTCGTTTTTGTAGGTGAAACATTAAGGGATCTCAAATTTATTTATGTCTAACATTTGCATTAATGGGCGTTATAAATTTATAATAATCCTTTTTTCTTTGTCTTGATAGTTTTTGAACTCACCAATACAAAACTGGCCATTTAAATGACTTCCAATGTTTTTCTTTATCTTCTCTTTTTGATCTTTACATTTATGGAAAATGACATAATATTCATGTTGGCAGATAAACCAGGTGAAGGTCATAACCTCGTATGGTTTGCAGTTGAAGCTTAATTTCTTACAAAATTTGTTTTCCTGGTCCTATTGTTTACAGCATCAACTGCTCCACTCCTAGCCATGCATCTGTATCTCTTAAAGGCGAATTCATTGAGGCGTCTTATTCATTAGCAGGATTTTAGATTTATTGGATTAAGTTATATTGTATTAGCAATTGTTTTGTTTCTTTGTTGTTTAAGTATAGTAATTGCTGTATGTTTATAGTTAAGAAAGTATATATGAAGGGCAGTAGGATGTTCTTTTGTAATGAACCATATTATTACAAGTAAAATCTATTGATTTTTTTCCATTAAATTTGCCTTAAGAATTCTGGGTTTTTTTTTTTTATATCTTCTCTAATTCAGTTTAGTTTATCTGCTTCACTAATGAAATTGAAGCTTAACTAAGATTTCTATTGTAATGCGAACTGAATTTTGTAGGTCAAAATTTTTGGTTCGGAATAACCTCACCAGTGTTTTTTTTTTTTGGGGGGGGGGGGGGTGTGGCGGCAATATGTACAAGGGTCAAATTTCAATATGCATGTAAAAGAATCAAAATTTCAAAAACAAAAAAAAAAAATTTAAATTTAAAAATTAAAAAAATTAAAAAACAAATTGTTGAGAAGGAATATATATTTCAAACTAATTTTTTGGTGAGATTTTATCTGCTTTCTTTTTGAATTGAAAGAAATGAAATGTAAATTAGAATAAGAAAAAAAAAAAAAAGGGAGGTAAAGTATGAAATGTAGAACTTACTATTTTAAACAAAAATTTATCGAACTAAAAGAATGAAAGTAGGAAAAACTTTACTTTAGACTCCTGAACTACCATGCGATTTGATATATTTCCTCGAATTTTGAAACCTCTCAATTTGGACCTCTAAACTTGTGTAATACTCCGATAAAAGCTAACTTTTTTATTTGAGGAGGTCCTTTCCACTAGAGCGTCTAACAAGAGCCTTTGATAAAACTGTTTAGACAAGACTTAAGACCCTTAGCGTTAACCTAATCACACTTGAAAACTTTAGAAAGATAGAAGCCAAACACTAACCCTCAGGAGGCGGACATACTCTGGGTTTGGCGGACATACGCTACTGTCTGTAGTATGGACGTACAATGGGGGACCACCGGACGTACGGTCTGCAAATAGTACAACGGACGTACGTGGGACCACCAGACGTATGTTACTTTTTGAGATACCATTTGGGTAATACCTGGACGTACGAGACACCCTCTAGACCAATGTGCAAAGACCACCGGACGTACACTAGGGTTGCCAGACGTCTGCTACTCTGTCAAAGAGTTGGTGGCGAACTTTCCCTATAAATAACCTGCCCCTCCTCTCATTTCTCAAGCCTTCTTCCTTCCTTTGGTGTGCCCCTAAGCTGCCAGAACCCTTTCCTAGCATATTGAGTGAAAAATCCATGATATTGAGCTTCAAGAGGAGTTTCCGAGGAGATGAGACCATGTCCGTGCTTAGCTTTGGGATAAGCTCTGTTCCTTTCTATTTGACACTATCTTATCTTATGTTTCTGCTTTGATAATGGTTTTCAAGTGTTCACTAAACGTTTTCCCAAAGATGACAATGTTTTCAAAGAGTTTTCTCAAAGAATCGTGATTATGTGATTTCTTATATTGCATGTAATGTTTTGCTAGCTTAGGAGAGGTTTAGAGGTCTATAAATGCCATTAGGAACATGCACTATCCGAATCTTAAAACGGTGTGCTTAACACACTGAGCAGACGTACGTCACTGAGGCCGGACATACAGTCAATGAGGAGCACCTGTTCCTAAGTTTCACACTTGGATTCTCAGGCTTGGCTACATTTCTAGGTTTTGTAAAGCTTAGAATAACGGTGTCTTGTATCCGTTATAACAGGAAGTAGCTTGGTCGGAGGATTCGCTCGAGTGCGCGAGATAAGTAAACACTTACACCCATTTTCGTAAAACGTGAGATATGTCAGTTGACTGACCACACGTATGATATGAGCATGTCTATTTTCCTTAATTACTTGGTAACTCTGCTATTAAATAAACTGTTAAGATGCATCGTAAGACATGATACGCCGGTACATGTGATATAAACGGCCATGGGCTTACTATACAAACTGTGTATTATGGTCAAATGTGTATGTTATACGGGGCTTTGGATCCATTGATTTCGTGACCTTAATGCAACCATTCCCAATGGTTCGGTCACTATAGGACGGACGTCATTAGTTGGTGTGGGCCACTCGAGGTCGGACTCGATCGTGCCACTAATGTTACGTACAGTATGTTGTACAATGGTTAAGGCACTGACATTGTATTATAGGCCTCTCGGAACGGTATCAACCCTGCTAAGAAAGGGTAATATCTCGGGTAGACCATATATAGGAGTTATAACTTATTAAGCATTAGCTTTTTCTGCATTAAAACGCTTTGGTACTTATCGCCAGTTTTACACTATAAGCTTTAAAAATCCTAAAATTATTAAATGGTGTATTAGCGGAGATAATGCCCTCTTTTTGGTTATTACTTGAATTGCATGTTTACTTTTATTAATTGGGCTCGTGTCATACCTAAGTATGAGGTTTACTTACTAAGTCGTTAAACTTACGCGGTTATTATTCTTTAGGTAACCTGATTCACTGCTATGGAAGTGGCAAGAGTTGCTACTGCCTGATTGGTTATGCTTTATCTATAGTTACATGTTTGTCTTTATTATTTAGTAGCTCCACATTCTTACTTGATGAATTATAGTGATACTGATGTAGTGTGACTTAGTGGGCTGCAGCGAAGAACAACAAATACGCAACGGATAAGTAATTCTAGATCTTGAGACTATCAATGATCTAAGAACTCTTCTTGAAAATCTAGATACTCTCTAGCATTTTGAAGGAAAAAGAGAAATAAACTCAACTCTGAGTATTCTCATTAATCAATATTAATAAATAAACAACAACTGCATTCTCAGGGCTCTAAGCATTTATTTATAGCCCCAAGACTCTTAGTCCTAAGATAACAATAAAATAAAATCAATTTAGAAGGTTACGAAAGAAAACTAAACCAATTAAAAGACTAACAAAGAAACCTAATTTAAATAAAAGACTGAAAGATAAGATAAAGTAAAATACGAACAAATAAACCTAATTTAAATAAAAGACTAATAGATATGATAGGTCATCCTAATCTACATCAGATACTCTGATAGTTTTATAAGGGTGATTACCCGTTGGATCACAAGTTGGCTCAACTGGGTAGATTGCCAGTGACTCCACCGGATTAGCCGAGGCTGATTTTGGGGGCATTACACCTTGTGATTTTTTATTTTTTTTTGGTATATATATAATATATTTGTTTAATGTTTAATTTGAAATTTTATAAAAAAAGTCAGGGGTATAAACGTTATTGTTTCACTTTTAACGTTTAAAATTTGATGGAGTGGTTCAAATTGACTGCAATTGAAATTTTAGGGGTCCAAATTGAGAGGTTTCAAAGTTCGATGGGATTATATCAAATCGCGTGGTAACCCAAGGGTCTAATATCTATTTTTTATGATGTTGCTAACACTCTTCAATTGATGTACCCTTCTATCTTTTCCCAACTTGTAATAAAGCATGATAATTGATGTCATAATTTCCATTTAGAGAAATTTCAGTTAATTTTTTGAATCGCATTCTTNTTTTTTTTTGGTATATATATAATATATTTGTTTAATGTTTAATTTGAAATTTTATAAAAAAAGTCAGGGGTATAAACGTTATTATTTCACTTTTAACGTTTAAAATTTGATGGAGTGGTTCAAATTGACTGCAATTGAAATTTTAGGGGTCCAAATTGAGAGGTTTCAAAGTTCGATGGGATTATATCAAATCGCGTGGTAACCCAAGGGTCTAAAGTAAATTTTTTCCAAATAAGTATTAAGAACACTTGTACTGTTCATATATCTATTTTTTATGATGTTGCTAACACTCTTCAATTGATGTACCCTTCTATCTTTTCCCAACTTGTAATAAAGCATGATAATTGATGTCATAATTTCCATTTAGAAAAATTTCAGTTAATTTTTTGAATCGCATTCTTAAAGTTAAAAAATTCTCAATTTAGTATATCAAACTTTAAAATATTTGCAATGTCATCCTTCCTGATAAGATTTGGGGTGAAATCAAACAGAAAATGAGTGAAATGACTTTCATACCCAGGTTTATCAATTTAGTAGGTTGAATGGTGTTGTTTGGGTAGGTTTAATTTTACATGTAAAACAAAATTATTTCATTAATCCAATTTATTTTTCTTATGAAAAACCTTGTGAAAGTGAAAAATAATTAAATCCTACATTGAAAATATATTATAAGTATAAATGATTAATATAACATAATTGAGCTTAAATTCATTAATTTAAACTTTTAGATTAAATTGATGAATTAATATTGTGTCATAGTCTCATTGAAAAAACTTTTCAAGCTATTGTTACATGCATAATTGTAAGCATTGAATAATGCGAGATACTTAATAAAAGGCTTCTTTTTGATGATGAGTATATCATATTGAGAATAAATTTTATGCTAAAACTTTGTACCCTCCACCTCCTCTTTTATACTAAAACTTTGTCTTTCTTTTTCTTTGCTTCTCCTGCTTCTTCTTTTTTTCAACCATTTTCCCTTGACCAATCGTTTGTAGATGGTGAGAGATTAGGCAAGTGGGATTTTTTTTTTTTTTTTTGATAAAAGTGATGAGATTCAGTGTTTTGGTAACATTTGCTTTTTTTGTTATAAGCTGTCATGTCAATCTCTCACTGGAAGGCAGAAAGAACTTTATTTGTGCTACGACCTTATAAAAAGTTATTCTCAATTGTGTTATAGTAGCAAGTCAATTAGTGTGCACAGAAAATTCTAACAGCTATACATGCTTGAATTAACTTCTTTTCTTTTTCTTCTTCTTTTAAGGGTTCTTTTTGGTATAGAAAAAGTGAGTGAAATTTTCAAGTGTAGCGATAGCATTGAAGGCTCTGAATCATTTTCTAGTAGGCGTCTTCTGTCTTTGAGTCTCTCTCTCATAATTGTGAAGTAGGCAGGCTAGTTTATTGTCAATAACATTCACCTAGCGCGTCCCCAAGAGGTAGCTCAATCGGCTAGGACCCTAATGAAGCGGAGGTCACTAGTTCGAATCCCCCTCCCTCCTCTTGTATGGACATGTCCAAAAAAAAAAAAAATCACCTAGCACTATTTATATTATTTTTTATTTATATTATTATTATTTATTTTTATCAATTGCTGTGAGTGTGATGGATGCAGTACATTCTATTCTATATAACATAACATGTATAAAGTTGGCAGCTTTAGGTGGTGAAAGAGTTTGATAGGATTCAGGTAGGTGTTAACTTTTGAGCCTTGCCAAGAAATATTGGTCATAAGTTAGCACAAGTAGCTCAGAAGAAAGCTAAGAAAATTTTGGCCTTTTTTGTCATGAATGCAACGGCTCAAAAGAGCTTTATCTTATGTTATGTTTGTTCTGGTTTTACATTTAACATTAAAATCAACTTATAAAACATCACATTATCCTTCCGCAATTCTCTTTTCCAATGAATCTTGTGTTTTAAGTTATAGCAAAAACAGTCAACATCGTTTACTGCACCAGCAGAGGCACCTTCCATATCCACTTCTCACATTCTTGGAGAAGAAAAGCCTAAATTGTGTCAATTGTACGTAATTGCTTGCCTAGGTTGTGCAGCTGTGAAAGATTTGAGTCAAACATGCCATAACTTAGAAGCTTATAATGGCTTTGAAAGCAACAAGCCATCCCACCACAGAAGAGGTGGAAATTTAACATGGCTTTAATTGTAAACAGTTTGCAGTTGTAATTCATCTGGAGAACTCCATATAATATCACTTGTCAAGCTAGACTAAGCATATAAGCAGAATCCGGTTGAACAGAAAAGGCTTGGTTTTGGCCTTCAGGCATGTTGATTATTATAGAAAACAAACTCAGAGATGCACATTCGAAGTCATAAACAAATTCACTTTCATTTCTTAGACAAAACAATGGTAACATTCTGCAGAAGCTATTCAACTAAGCAGAGCTACAAATTCAATTGACAATAACGTATTTTGCTAACTAACCATAACCAAAAAACTTCTACAATGCATTGAATAGCACCAACATGCACATGCCACTCAAATGAGTTGAAGAGTTGCACCTAAAAACTTGCGTTACCACTCGTGACTTTATAACAGTTTTACATGTAATATCTAGTTTGGAAAATCAAAATCATACAAAAACAAAACTCCAAAGTGAGTCAAGCCCACATCCAACTATATGAAAAAATCTTGACTGGAAATTACACAAGTTCCACATCTCCAACTGGTAAAGCACTCATCTGCAAGGTTCTACCATTACCTGATGCAAGAAACCGCACAGAAGGCAAGGAAGGATCTGTAACAGATTCAATCTCAAGAAAGTTGAAATCATATGCACTGGATCGCTTCAAACTAAACACAAACACAAGCACAATCCAGCCCAACATGGAAACCGCCCAGTAATTGTTCATTCCATGGATTAAACCCCAAGCAATAGCATACCCAACAATGATTCCTGATAAGTGCCCAAGAAAACTTGCTTGTGGAACAATAATTGAAGTAAAAATAAGAGACTCAAATGGTGCAAAGCTAATCGGAAGTGATAGAAACCCAAAAAGTTCCAACTTTGAAGAAGGTTGCTTCATAGAAAGAATGGTCATCCACCCAAAAACAACACAAGAATATCCAACAGCCGTCACTCTCCGAAAATACTCAATCTTAAATCTTTGAATTAGTATATAGTACATTCCCAAAACTAACACACCTGATAATATAACCAAGACCAACGTGTACTGAAGATAATATTCCACACCAAGGCCAACATGCCCCAACTGTTCCACTACCCCCAGACTCCAAAGTGCACTCATATTAAAAACAAGATGAAGAATACTTATATGGGAGAAAGCCGAAGTTATTATCCTCCAATGGTGCCCTTCAATGGCGGTTTCATAACTCAAACCCACATGTGAATACCCAATGTTTTTCTTCTGTATGTAAAACCATATTGCACAACATATTCCTATAATACAACTTGTGGCCGGTTTTTCCAAAATCTCATAGAACAAAGGCTTCCCCATCTCTAACAGCCCCTTTTACTGTCTCTCTTGTATCTCCAGAATGTTTCAAACTAAATTCCCACAAGAATAATCAAACATGATATACAGCTTCTTCAAAGCCCCCAAAATAAAGGGGTTTTAAAACCTTAGTAATCTCTCACAAGAATGTGAAACCCATCTTAGAATTCATCAATTAAAGGAACTCAGATCATAAAATTCCACCCCAAACAAGTGAACATATATCACAGCCCACTTTTCCAAATGACACAAAGAACCAATCTGAGAACTGAGCTTCCTGAAAATCAATCCAAGAACTTATCTCTCTCAATGAATCTACAAGAAGGCGCAGAAAAGTTTTATGCACAACAAAGAAAAAAGCCTAATTATAGGATTCTTCTGATTTTTTTTCCCACTTTTGATAACAAATAAAACTGTATGAAAGAAATTGAAAATCCTCAAATTGACAATGGAACTTACCGAGTCTGTGAGCGAGGAGATTCGGAGTGAGTGGGACTGAGCTCGGTGCGAGAGAGAGATCAGTGAGGGGTTTTGGGGCTTTGTGGTGGTGCGAGAGCGAGTTCTGTGCGTCTTTCTCGTGTGTTGGGGACCCGGCCTGTCTAGTCTAATGGAGCCCGATCCAACCCGGACTTGACCCATTTCTAATCTGTTCCGATCCAACTCTCAGTCCAAACCAACTACCCAATGAAATATATATATATATATATATAAGCTTTCATGTTATTAAGAGTCCGTTTGACATTGCAATTTTTAAAATTATATTTTTGAAAATTATGTTTTTGAAATTCTTACTTTTTAAAATCGTAAAGGCTTTTGGTAGAACATGTTAAAAAAATATTGTTTTATCAAATATTTGCTATACAAAATTATGATTTTGGTTCAAATTTGTGTTTTTTTCAAATAAGCATCTCGTAACCTAATTATACAAATTGCAGATTGTTTTCCTATTTTAGATCAAGTGCTTTTTAAATTGTAATGCCAAACGCTTTAGGTTTTGCGATATATTTTAAAAATGCAGACTATTCTTTCGAAATCTTAATCCCAAATTCACCTTAATTCTCTAATTTTTTATTTATTTATTTTTAAAGTAGACTAGTTCTCCAAATAGTAATGCTAGAAAGTTCAGTTTTATTTTATAATTATTTTACAAAGAGAATTATTCAATTAGATGGCTGTGTAAACAGAATATTTTGCACTATCCAATAAAAAGTAGACACTTCAATTTAAAACACTAAAAAATAATATAACATTCCATATAAGTTTTGCATTACTTTTATCTCATTGTTACTTCTTTTACCATTTACTGAAAAGTTCCATGCCTTTCTTTAAACTATTCTCATCAACCATAGATATTAATCAACTCTTTACATGTGTTTATGTTGGGGATATAAACACCAAGGAGAGTTAAATAAGAGTAAGTTAATTAATATATTATGGCACAATTTTCAGCCTATAAGCTTAAACTAATGGGCTTAGATTCACTTAAGTATATTAATTATTCTTATTCTTTACACTTTCTTAATATAAGACACATATCTTATACGTGCACGTACAACAGTGTATATGTATTTTTTATTATTCTTTTTAGATATTAGAGTATTTTTTCGATATGAAATTAAAATAAGTGTATTAAGACACCCAATATTATTGTGTGCGCTTAATCAATACTATATATACTTGTTGGAACAATATGCCTATTAACTTCAACTTTTCTGCGCCCATTATGTGGCTTATTAGGCCACGGCTAGAATCATCTCAGACTGCATTCTCACTTTTTTCTCTCTTTTCTCCCCCCTTCTCTCTATCCCTATTTGTAGTGGGAAAGATCCACATCCCTTTTCTCCCTCTTTGTGAGGGTTGTTTTTGCTCTTGTTGCTGGTTTTTGTTTCTTTGAAGCAGTTTGTTACAAAAAAAAAAAAAAAAAAAACTTTTCAATACATAATTTTAACTCCACATTGTAATTCCACAAGGATTACTATTCAATTGTCACCCCTCCAAGCTTGCGAGCCACCCCCAAGGCAAAGGGGGTGGCTCATGGGCCACCCCTAGGCTACGGAAAAATCACAGGAAATGGTCATGTGCTCATCACACGATCAGTTTTTCATCCAAATTGACGGGGCTAACTAACAGAGTGGCCTTTTTGGCACACATTGATATTTTGATGGGTTACTTTAATACTTTTTAATATTATGGGGGTTATATATATCACAAATGGCTGTTAGGTTGGAGGGTTTTTTTATGTTTTTTTTTCTTCTTATTTTATAAAGGTAACATAAACCTTACACATCATCATGTAAGAGAGTTCTTATAGAATAACAAGACAGAAAATTATGCTAATGGAATATAATAATAATAATAATATGATATCATATGTAGGAGTGAAATAGCGGTTGCGGTTAGCGGTTAGTGGCTAAAACTGCTAACCGCCTAGGCGGTTAGCAGAATCTACTAACCGCATCTACTAACCGCCCTGTTAGCGGTTAACCGGATGCGGTTAACCGCTTTTTCTACTAACTGCTTTTTATTGGATTTTTTTTTGGCCGGTTTTGGGCTCACTTTAAACCCTTGTTTTGCTCACTTTAAACATTTTTTCCCTCTANCCGCTTTTTATTGGATTTTTTTTTGGCCGGTTTTGGGCTCACTTTAAACATTTTTTTTTTTTCTCTTTCATGGCCATTTTTGCATTAAAAATTGTTGGTTTAAAGTGAGCATTATATGTTGGACCATTATACCAAAATCTTGTTGGTCACCTTCTACAACATATAACATACAAAAAAAATTACAACAAAATTATTGTTTTGAGTTAAGAAGAAATGAATATATAAAAGTGCAAAAGTACGTCGTTTTGCACTTATATATTATATAAATAATAAAAATATAAAACTTGAACAAAAGTCAAAGGTGAAGGGAATCGAAATCGGGACAAAGGTCCCCAAGAGGTAGTTCAATCTGCTGGGACCACGCCTAATGAAGCGGAGGTCATTAGTTCGAATCTCCATCCCCCTCTTGTGTGGACATGGGCAAAAAAAAAAAAAAAAAAATACTTTCAACAAAGAAAAATTTCAAAACCCAAAATGAATCAAGGAGCTCAATGTACGAGGAGACATGTTGGTTGTCGATCGATTCCTGCTGGAAGCCTTACAACTGATTCATTCCACAACCAACTGCAAATTATGGACTTTTACTATCATTGTGGAAATTAATTGTGAACTATTCTCCAAACAAAATACATACGTACATTAATTAAAACACATACGCATAACACGGATTCGCAATCCTTACGAGAAGTAAAACATACAAAAGAAAAAGAAAAACCCAAGAATAGGATACATATATTGGAGGACAAGCACAACTTAAAGGAAACACATTGCCACGATTCGGAGGGGTAGATCAGCCCTACTTTCCCGACTTTCCCAACTTTCCGTTGCAGTAGGCATTCCTAAACCCTTTGTTGGAACAAGTGGCTCATATTCTATTAAAGACTCATTAGGTGTAATTAGTTTATGTGGGCCTGGGGAACAAATAAGTTGTGGGGGGTATTTTGGGGTTTTTCAAAATACTTATAATTATGGTTTGTCTATAAATATGTTATGTTGTAACCCTAAATCATGAAATAAAAATATGTAGCCGCACTCTCCTATGGACGTAGGCAAATTGTTGCACCACGTTAAATCTGTGTCTCAACTCTCTCTTGATCTCTTTCTCTTTTATGATCCATATTATTCATCATTGTTGTGCACGATAATAACAATTGGTATCAGAGCCCAGGTTTACCAACAAGTCTCGGCCCAACAGTCCACGGGAGAAATGGGTTGTTGCTCCTCCGACCCAAGGCCCGATATGTGAGGGGGAGATTGTTGGGATTGTCCCATATCGGTTGTAGAAGGGGTTGGTGGTCAATTTATAAGTGTGAGGGAAAGCCTCACTTCTTGAGCTAGCTTTTGGGGTTGAGAGAGGCCCAAGACCACCCAATACTGGTATCAGAGACCTGTCAAGGATTTATTGGTGCAACAAGGGATGGTGAAGGCGCTATATGGGACGAAGCCAGAAGGGATGTCTGACATAGATTGGAAGGAACTTGAGGCGAAATCGGTGGCTACTATTCAGCTTTATTTGAGAGATGACGTGATGTATCATGTCATGGACGACGAATCTCCGGCGGCGGTTTGGTTGAAACTAGAAAGTTGATATATGTCAAAGTCGTTGACGAATAAACTCTATCTAAAGCAGCGGTTGTACGGCTTGAAGATAGCAGAGGGCTCGGATCTGAGCCAACACATCAACGTATTCAATCAAATAATCAACGATTTGAAGAGGATTGATATGAAGTTCGAAGACGAAGACAAGGCGTTGATGCTATTGAATTCACTCCCAACTTCTTCTACATATGAGAATTTGGTTACAACTCTGACATGGGGGAAAAAGACCTTGGATTTGGAGGACGTTACAGGAGCCCTGTTGGCTGTTCATCAAAGGAAGAAAAATATTGATGAAAATTTTCAAGGAGAAGGGCTAGTTGTACAGGGTAACTATGAGCGTGGAAGAAGCAATAACAAGGGTGATTCGAAAGGCAAGAATTCTCGATCAAAGTCTAGGAGAAGGAAGGACATCAATTGCTATAAGTGCAGAAAGAAAAGGCATATGAAGCGGGACTGTCCAGACCGGAAAAAGAACAAGGATGATGAGAATGAAAGTTCCTCAAAATCTGCGAACGTAGTGGAAAACAATTCAGACGATGCTGATGGTGATATGCTTTCTGTTGCATCTACTTCAAAGCATCTTGTGGATTCTTGGATTCTGGATTCAGCATGTTCATTTCACATGACGCCCAACAGAGATTAGTTTGACACCTACAAGTCAGTTAATTCTAGTATAGTTACTATGGGTAATGGTGCACATTGTAAAATTACTGGCATGGGTAATCTTAGAATTAAAATGTTTGATGGTGTGGTTAGAACGTTATGTGATGTTAGACATGTACCAGAAGTGGAAAAGAATTTAATTTCATTAGGTACCTTAAACTCAAACGGTTATGATTATAAGTCTGTAGGTGGAGTAATGAAGGTAACTAAGGGTGCGATGATAGTGATGAAGGGACATATAAATTCAAAGAATATCTATAAACTGTTAGAAAGTATAGTTGTAGGTGGAATTGCCTCTGTGGAGTCTGAATCTGATTGTACTGTTTTGTGGCATATGCGGTTGGGTCATATGAGTGAGTGGGGCATGTTAGAGCTTCATAAGAAAAATCTATTGAAGGGTCTCAAGACGTGCAAACTTGATTTTTGTAAGTTCTGTGTTATGGGGAAGAAAAATCGGGTACAATTCAAGACAGCCACATAAGACAGATGACATTCTGGACTATATTCATTCCGATGTATGGGGACCAGTGAGAACAGCGTCACGGGGAGGACATATGTATTTCGTCATCTTTATTGATGACTTTTCCAGAAAGGTTTGGGTTTACTTCATGAGGCACAAATTAGAAATGTTTTCCCAGTTCAAGTTGTGGAAAGCTGAAGTGGAGAACCAGACTGGGAAGAAGGTTAAGTGCCTCAGGACAAATAATGGCACTGAGTACATAAACGACGAGTTCAGAGATTTTTATGAGCAGCATGGTATAAAAAAAAGACATTTCACAGAACGCAAGACACTACAGCAAAATGGTGTGGCGGAAAGGATGAATTTGTCGATTGCAGAGAGAGCAGGCGGTCTCATGTTGAATGCTGGACTTGCAAAGATTCTGGGCAGACGCAATAAGTATGGCATGCTACTTAATAAATAGGTCACTGAGGGTAGCACTAGATAGGAAAGTTGCAAAGGAGGTGTGGACAGGTAATGAGGTAGATTACTCTGGTTTGAAAGTATTTGGTTGTGCAGCCTATGTGCACATACCTAGTGAAGAACGGTCAAAACTTGATCCAAAGTCTAGACAGTGTGTCTTTCTCGGATATGGGAAATGGGTTAAAGGTTACAAGTTTTGGGATCCGATGGCAAACAAGGCGGTGATCAGTAGAGACGTGGTATTTGACGAAAATTTCATGTTGAAGAGTACTCAGGGTAAAGAGCAGTAGGTGCCAGAAAGCAGAAGCAGTGATAAGCAGATGGTGCAAGTGGAGTTAGAGACTCCTGTACAGGAGAACACTTCTCAGGGTACAGAGACTTCTACTTCAGGAATTGAGCAGCATCATAGTATCGCCACAGATAGACCTAGACGCATTATCAGGCCACCAATCAGGTATAGTTTTAAAGACATGGTTTCTTATGCTCTTGTTATTAGCAGCGGAGATCCTACTACTTTTCAAGAGGCTGTCAATAACCAAGAGAAGAGCAAATGGATGGGTGTTATGGCAGAAGAAATGAGGTCTTTGCATAAAAACCAGACAGAGATTTGGTAGAGCTCCTAGAGAGGAAGAGGAAGATAGGGTGCAAATGGGTGTTCAAGAAAAAGGAAGCAGTATTAGAAAAAGGGGGAGAAAAGTTCAAGGCTTGTCTAGTAGCAAAGGGTTATTCACAGTAGAAAGGGGTTGATTATGAAGAAATATTTTTCCTAGTGGTCAGACATACTTCCATCAGAGCAGTATTGGCGTTGGTATCCCATTATGACATGGCTTTGGAGCAAATGGATGTGAAGACAGCTTTTCTTCATGGTGATTTGGAGGAGCAGATTTACATGGAGCATCCAGAAGGATTCTGGTCGTACAAAAAATAAGTATTCGCCAATTACACGAATCGTTTGCAATAAAGTGGTTGTACAAGTGCGAGTGTCGAACCCACAGAGAATCGCGTTTGTGTGAATTAATTATAATGCCTAAACTAATCCTATCTTAACCTAGTCCCAAAAGCAAACGTATGGCGTGCAAAAAATAAAACCTAATTAAAATGCTTAAAACAAAGAGATAAAAATCCTAAGGTCTAGATTCCACCTCACCACAATTAAAAACACAGTTAATTAAACATTCGTCTATCGATTAAAAGCAATGCATGTTCTAGTGTCACGCTAGTTCATGCATCCTTATACCTTATGCATGTCCTATCAAGCCTATTGAAATAATCAAAACGTCCGTCCATTTGACAAAAGACAAAACATGAACGGTTTAGTTCCAAAGAATCCAATGTGAATGTAATTTAACTCAAACTATAATGGATAAATGAACGTAACTCGAACAATGAAATGTATCCATCGGACTAAACGCAAAGACTAAACAACTACGGCACAATCGATGCAACTTTGTCACGAAATTAAACCAAAACAAACACACATGGCAAATAATAAACGGATTAACGTAAAACTAACTATGAAAGCATGTTAAATAAATCCATGGTGAGGCTTCATCTTCAACCTTAGTTGAAGATTAGCCTCTCATGCTAAAGGGAGACACAATCAACAAGAAATAAAACAATAAATTAAAGAAATTATGTTTAGGAGTGTTTACAATGAAGAACAAGGAGGTTTTAGGCCACTGAGGGTGCCTCAACCCATCTCCTAAGCGTGAAAAACACGAATTACATAAGGTCCTATTTATAGACAAACATAAGTGTGCTGCCAGGTCATGGGTGCGATCGATCGCAGGCTAGTGTGCATTTGATCGCGCTGCCGTGTGGTTGTCGATCGCCATGCGCTTGATCGCAAGATATGGGATCGATCGCACATAACTGCTATGAAATCCCATGGTGCAAATGTTGAAGTGATGGAGCATAGGGCCGGCTAGGGCAACGCAGGGATTATGGCTGACGTGGAGTGCGCTCGAGTGTAGTGTGCTCGATCGCACTGGCAAGGGCCAAGATTCCAACTTTGCTTAATTTCTCCCATTTGAGCCACAATTTGCACAAAGGATCTACAACACACTAAAACACTAAAACAACACAAAATATTAGATATTAACAAAACTAAGAGCCTAACAAACATAAGTTAAGGGGGGTCCAATATACAATATTTGACACCGATTAGGTTCAGTCAACCTGGGCAGGAGCACTTAGTCTGTAAATTGAAGAAGTCACTTTATGGGCTGAAACAGTCTCCAAGGCATGTGAGGAGCCTTGATGATGACTCATTTATTTTTCTATTACTGTATGTGGATGATATGTTTATTGCAACAAAGAGTATAGTAGAGGTCAACAAACTGAAGGTTTTGTTGAGTAGTGAATTTGACATGAAGGATTTTGGCCCAGCCAAGAAGATTCTTGGGATGGAGATTCGTAGGGACAGAGATGCCAAGAGATTGTGGTTATCTCAAGCCGGTTATGTGAAGAAGGTGTTGGAGAGGTTTAGCATGGAGAATGCAAAACCGGTAAGTACACCTTTGACGAATCACTTTCGCTTGTCTACCTCACAGTGTCCTGAGACAGTTGAAGAAATTGAAGACATGTTAAAGGTCTCATATGCCAGTGCAGTGGAGTGTCTAATGTATGCTATGATATGTACCAGGCTAGATTTGGCTCATGCAGTGAAAGTGGTGAGCAAGTACATGGCAAATTCAGGGAAACAACACTAGGATACAGTTAAGTCGATTTTCAGATACTTGAAAGGTACTACAGACTACGGCATCACTTTTGTCAGACAGACAGTGATTTGTCAATCGTTGGGTATGTAGATGCAGATTATGCAGGGGATTTGGATGACAGGAGGTCGACCACGGGTTATGTGTTCACTCTTACAGGAGGACCCATATGTTGGAGGTTTATGATCCAGTCCACGGTTGCAATGTCCACGACTGAGGCGGAGTACATGGCGGCAGCTGAGGCTGCAAAGGAAGCTTTATGGCTTACAGGGTTAGTAAAGGAGCTGGGTATTTAGCAAGTTGGAGTTCCATTGTATTGTGACAGTCAAAGTGCCATTTACTTGGCAAAGAACCAGGTATATCATGCGAGAACCAAGCACATTGATGTGAGGTTTCACAAGATCAGAGAATTGGTTGCTACAGGTGAATTGTTACTTGAGAAGATTCACACTTCTGAGAATGCATTAGACATGTTGACGAAGCCTATTACTGTAGACAAGTTCAAGCATTGCTTGGACTTGACAAATGTCTCCAGGTGCTAGAAAGGAAAAGAGAGGAGGCGGCAGCTCCAAACTTATCAGTTCTAGGTGGAGGCCCAATACTTGATTATCTTCAAAGAGGTGAATACTTGCCAAGGTGGAGATTGTTGGAATAAATGGCTCAGATTCTATTAAAGGCCCATTGGATGTAATTAGTTTATGTGGACCTGGGGAACAAATAAGTTGTGAGGGGTATTTTGGGGTTTTCTAAAATACTTATAATTAGGGTTTGCCTATAAATATGTTATGTTGTAACTCTAAATCATGGAATAGAAATATATAGCCGCACTCCCCTGTGGACGTAGGTAAATTGCTGAACCACCTTAAATTTGTGTCTCAACTCTTTCTTGATCTTTTTCTCTTTTATGATTTCAGATTTTTCATTATTGTTGTGTACGGTAACAATAAATTTAATAATAATTTAAAAAATTATTTCATTTTTAAAATAACCAAAAAAAAAAAAAAATCATAGCATTACTCATGGGCAACCTTAACCAGGGTACTGAGTTCCTCTGGCATAGGAAACCACAAGCTACAAAGAAAACTGTAGCAAAATGAAGTGTGGGGCCTTTCTGGTGCAGAAACCAATGGCAAACTGTCGGCAGAAAAGCGAATTGTACGTATTCGGGATTAGGTTCCTCTCTCCTATAATTTAGTATCTAAAGCTCTAAAAAATTAATTATGATGTACCTACTTTCTTCAGGCTTTTTCTTTAGGCTCAAATAAAAAAACATAAAAAAAAAAAAAAAAGAGAGGGATAATCATATCATACCAACGAAACAATAATAAATAAATAAACATTTCCAGTGAAAGTGGTTTATTTTCAAACTTTAGCTTTACAAGTGGGTCATATTATCTCGCCCTATGACTTTTCTTTTGCTCTTTATTGCTTACCAAAGCTGTGATAGCATGTTGGTTAAGTGTTAGCCTGACGATATATTCCATTAAGGGAATAAACAAGTGATGAATATATTATATTGGGTACAAAATACACACGTAATCATTCCTACCGGTGGCGGAGTCAGGATATTTATTTATGGGGTATATAAATTTTAATAATAAAAAAAAAAAAGTTGAACACAAAATACAACTAACGAAATAATAGAATAATTCAACAAAATTTTTAATTATGTTATAAAACATATAAATATAACTTATAATTTATTTTGTCACGATTAGCGCTACTTCAATTGTCCTCGACGAGTCTTCAATTTTTTTTTTTTTTTTTTCTAAATTCGACAAGTCTTCAATTTGTTTTGTCATGATTATCTCTATCACTAGGATGATAATCACAAATTTTTTTTCTTAAACTATGATCTCTGGGCAAGTTTGCTAAATCTACTTTAACACTAGGTTGTTTAGAATTCGACTGAAACTTAATAGAATCGTTATTTTTCTTCATAACTACAATTATATATATTTATATAATTAAAATATGAAACAAAAATTATATAAATGCATAAATAATGAAGGAAAAACAATTAATTTACAACTTACAAGAACAATTTAAATTTAAATCTAAAAATTTAATTACATACCTCAATAGCTTAATTTTTCCTTGAAATTGGACAATTGATCTTCAGTCTTCCTGGATTAAAAAGATAGAAACAAAATATAGCTTAAAAAATTAGAAACAATATCATGAAAAATTAATTCACAAGAATAATTTAAATTTAAATCTAAAAAATTATATACCTCGAAGTTGGAAATTGAAAAATGAAAAATAAAAAATACAAAATTGCCAAGTAGCAAGTCCTCAAGAATCAATAATCAAAAAGAAAATAGAGAGAGATTGAAACAAGAAAAGAACTAGAAAAAAAATCAAGAAGGAGAAACTGTAGTGGGCAGCGGCAGCAGAAAAACAAAAGAAAAATTGTGTTTTTTAGGTTAAAAATATCCCCCACTAACTAGGCTCACTTTCTTTTTTTTACTCATTTATTGTTTGGCCCATATATGGCTGTACTGTACGCCACTACGCCTCCCTTTGTTTTTTTTTTTTTTGGGTTCATTTGGACATGCGGCCATGCGGCAGGACAGCCTGTATACCATATGCTCTTTCTGTTTCTTTTTTTTTTCTTTTCTCTCTCTCTCTCTCTTTAATGAAACGGTGAGTATCACTAGACACTGTTCATCTTCCACCTTCCACCTTCCACCTCTGAAGACCGAACCCACTGAACCTTTCCATGGCTCATGAAAAAAAAACAAAAAAAAATTATGAAAAAAACTGTCAAATTTATGGCTAAGGGTCAGAGACTTAGGGTCCAAGGGGCATCATTCATAGAAAATAGGGGGCATAATGTTTTTTACAAAGCCAATAATCAAATTTTTAAGAGTTGATGGGGGGCATATGCCCCCCTTCAACCCCCCTCCCTCTGCCACTTATTCCTACTACTTTTAAATTTTAATACAAAACGTAGTAGCTCCAACTATACAGGATGAGCCAACTCTTCCACCATTTCACCTTAAATATTATTGGATGGGGCTCTTCACACCATCTTATTTGAAAATTAATAAGTGTTCAGCGAGGAAAGTTGCAACTCAAAACTTATGACCTTAGCTAATTCTAATACCATTTGTTAAATTGGTCATTTGACCATCTCAAAGCATCTATTATAATCTCTTCAAAATCATTTTTTTTGTTATTTTGAAAAGGCAATTTAATCAAAAGGGCTTAAAATATCATTTTTTAACATCTCTATTTTAACCAAAAAAAAAAAACACTATAAACAGTAAATCTTCAAACATAAAACTTACTATTCACTCTCTATTCAATAAACAAATATATTTTTCTCTTTCTTTTTTCATTTCTCTCTCCTTATTATGTCTACCAATGTTTCATTTTTGTTCTCTTTTAATAATATTTGATTGCTTATAATTTTTTTTTTAAAAAAAAAATTATTCCTATGAAATTTATAATTATTTTTTTATTTACATTTCAAATTTTATTTAAAAATTATAAAAATCATTTGAAAAAATTGGCAATGCGATTATTTGGGTTTGTTGAGTTATGTTTTGCGGTTTTTGAGGAGTTTCTAGATTTTCCTTATTTCCTTTCATTTTCTTGACTACCAAACAAAGGGTAGATGTAATTACACAGGTACACACATCGATTAGCTACATTAAAACTTTCATAACACAATAATTTTAATGTTTTATTGGTTTCTTTTGTTTAACATATCATAAGAATACTCTTTTTAAAAATATTACTGTTCGAATAAGACATCTTCGTAAAATAGACCATTAGGAAAATATAAACATTCAAAAATATAAAAGTTAGAAAAAAAATAAACAAATCTTTGAAAAATAATATTTAAATGAAATAATGAAAGTGAATTGTTAAAGTAGTGAAGCTGAAAATGGTGCTCTAAAAAAGTGAATTGTTAAAATAATTAAAAGTATATTTTTAATTATTTTGAAGAATAAAATTTAAAGAACCTACTGTAAATACTCTCATATGAAAATTAATTTTGTGTTTAGTGAGGAACCAAAACCTTTTATAATACATTTGAAATTGCACGTCAGAAGATATGTTCTAAAAGCCATCTATTTAAGCGGAGTAACATTGTTCATAACAGACTCTTCAAATTTTTTTTTTCAAAATAATAAAAAGTACACTTTTTGTTATTTTAACAACTCACTTTTTAGAACATCAATTTAACTTTTTGTTATTTTGACAACTCACTTTTTAGAATATCAATTTCAGCATCTCTACTTTAACAATTGATTTTCACTATTTCATTAAAATATTATTTTTCACTTTCATTCTCTACTTTATTTTTCATTAAAATATTATTTTTAAGTTGCCTCTTCAGTTGCCTTCTGAGCCTCATCTTCCAAATCCTCTTCATGCTCCTTATCGTCGTGGCCTTGGTTGTTCACCTCTTCCGCCCCAACGAGGTGAAGTTCCACGTCACCGACGCCTAGCTCACCCAGTTCAACTTATCCACTGCCGACAACTAGCTCGACTACAACCTTGCCCTCAACATCTCCGTCAGGATCCCCAACAAGCGCATCGGCATCTACTACAACAGCATCGAGGCCAACGCTTACTACCAGGGCCAGCGATTCGACACCGAGACTCCAGCGCCGTTTTACCAAGGGCACATGAACACGACCGTTCTCAGCCCCATCTTTAAAGGGCAGCAATTGCTCCTGTTGGACGCCACCGAGGTCTCCAACTTCGATTCGGATAAGTCCGATGGGATTTTCGGTATTACTCTGAAGCTGAATCTTCGGATCAGATTCAGAGTGGGTTGGTTCAAGATCGTGGTCAGAGTGCAAGATTGCCGTTGACGGAGGTGAGGAAGGGTTTGCAATCGTTGTCGATTCGGTGGAAGGGGGCGCCGAAGCTTCGTTGATAGACTGCAAATGGAGGAGTTTCATGGCCTGAGTCGTCGGGAGCTCGAGAAGTGCAGTGAAGGAGCTGGCGTTCTATGGCGTTTTCCGACGGTAAGGAAGAAAGCTGAGAAGGAAAGAAAAAAAACGGAGGGCTGCGGGAAGAAAAAAGGAGAGAGAAATGAAAAAGGAAAAACAAATGAAGAGAGATAAAATATAGTTGTTTAATAAATGAAGAGTGAATAATAATTGTTAAGTTTGAAGTTTTACTGTTTATAATGTTAACTTTTTTGTTAAAATAAAGATGCTGAAAAGTAGAGTTTTTAACCATTTTTGTTAAATTAGTTTTTCAAACTAATAAAAAAAAGGGAAAAGTATAAAATGGCCCCCCAGACTACTAGCCATTTGTAAAATGGCCTCTCAAAGTTTCAATTGGTATAAAGTAACCCCCTAAATTACCAACCCTTTATAAAATGGCCCCATCCGTTAGATGAAACTATTAAAATGGATGAAAAACCCAAAATGACGTCTTTTGGGATGCAAAATAACTAAAATGCCCTTGTTCAAATTAAAATTTTTTTTTAAAAAAACCCACAAAATGGTGTCGTTTTGCTCCTTAACAAAAACCCTTTCTTCCTTCTTCCCCTCCCTCGTGTTCTTCCCCACTGCATCCCCTTCTCATGTTTTAGCTAAAGCCAGTGAACTCAGATTCAACGTCCTGGGCTATAAGGATGCTGATACGGAAATTTCTAGTCCTGATTATGGAAATTTAGTCTCAAGCTATGAATCTAATTCTGCATCATGCAAGTTTTCGGTGACTGAGAAATTTTTTCTCTTTGCTGGTCTGTGTGAGAAAGAAAGGGAGAGAGAGAGGGGCACTAGCATCTTGGCTTTGGTTCTCTGCCGCCGCTGGTGAGAGAGAGAGAGGGAGCAACGGAGAGGTCTGGGCTGGGTTCCGGCATCTTCTCCTGCGAAATTTGCCATTCTTTCTTGAGAGGAGAAGAAAGAATGGCAGCCCATGGGACACCAAGGAAGGAAGTGGCTTGACCTCCAGTTTTTTTCTTTCCGTCTGCTGCCTGAAGACCAGTTTTGCAATAACGGCAAAGTCTTCGCAGTTGTTTAAAAAGACATGATAATTGCCAAATCCATATTGAAGAAGATACAATGCTTTGTGGATAACTTGTTCTGGTGGGTCTGATTTTGCAATGGAGCATGTGCCACCCCGCACCTAAGCAAAGAAAATGATCGAGAAACTCCATATTCGAAACGATATAGAGTCCCATTTCCGAGGAAACAATCCACGCAAGAACTGAGTACACCACTGTTAGGTTGCCTAAATCCACATTCAGGATAGGAAGAGCAGATCATTGCTGACTTGCAAAAGCTAGAAATAGAAGATATCCAAGTTCACTAGCTTTAGCTAAAACATGAGAAAGGGATGCAGTGGGGAAGAACACGAGGGAGGGGAAGAAGGAAGTAAGGGTTTTTGTTGAGGAGCAAAACGACACCATTTTGTGGGTTCTTTTTTTTTAAAAAAAAAATAATAATTAATTTTAATAAGGGCATTTTAATAATTTTGCATCCCAAAACGAAGTCGTTTTGAGTTTTTCATCAATTTTAACAGTTTCATCTAACGGATGAGACCATTTTATAAGGAGTTAGTAGTTTAAGGGACTACTTTATACTAATTAAAACTTTAAGGGACTATTTTACAAATAACTGATAATTTAGGAAGCCATTTTATACTTTTCCCTAAAAAAAAAATGAATTTAAAGAGCGTGCATAAATGTCATTAACACCTCAACAACTTGCATTGAAGTGCTGAAAAAAAAAAAAAAAGAAAAAAAAAAAAAATCGTACATGTTGGCATTATGAATTGCCTGAGGTTCGCAATTTCACGTGATTCACCGTATTCACGCCTCTCCTCATTCAGCAGTCTACACCGACTCTACAATATGACACAAGACAGAAAGGAAAATAATATAAAATAAAGAATAACAAAATAAATAAAGTTAGATTTCATGTTTAATAGCTTTACCGGTCAATAATGGATCTGGTTAGAGTCCCACCAAGAGAAGACCCATTATTAAATTGCAAAATAACTTAACATATAAAATAAATACTAATAACTTAAATAAACACTTGTTGAAGTTAGTGGCTTATATTAACACTAGTGGAGGGCCAAGTAAACGAAAGTGTAGTGAACGTCGCGATAGCAACGTTCAAGGAGCGGGAGTCTACTGTACGGGGATATTTTAGGGTTTCCATATAGTTTCTGTATGGAATCCGTACACGTCCGTACGGGTTCCGTACGCTTCCGTACATGTAGGGTTTTGGGTGTTTTACTATATATGTATCTTATTGATGTAAACTTGGATTACAATCAGAATAATAGTCGTCTCTTTGTGGATATAGGTAAATTGTCAAATCACGTTAAATTTGTGTCTCAACTCTCTTAATCTCTTTCTTTTTTTGATTTTATACTGTTCATCATTATTGTGCGCGATTACAACAACACTTGATTATTTATTTATTTTTCTCTGCATATATCACACTATGCTTTATGAGAAATAATAAAAATTATTTTTTTATCTCATCTTTTATAATTTTTAAATATTAAATAAATAAATTTACTATTAAATTTATTTAAAACTCGCATAAATTCACAAAATTAATAATATCACAGAAACAAATAATTAAAAAAAAATAATATATATATATAATGCTTCATGTTTT
>CM017321.1:5890760-6150307 GCA_006937295.1 Carpinus fangiana
AAAAAAAAAAATTATAATAAGAAATATGATTCAAAATGATTTTATGAACATTTTCTATTTTTGGTAGCTAATTAGTTAATTGAGTGAGGAAATGGACATTAATTACTTATAATATTTTAAAGACTTTAAAAAAAAAATTATAATGAAAAAACCGCTCATAGCACGGGTTTTATGTTCATATATATATATAATGGAAAATGCTAGGGTTCTCCCTATACCTGGGTTCTCCCAGACTTATGTAAAACATGATTTAAGAAAAAATAAAATTGTAGTGGCCTTCACCACTGTTTTTTTAGGCATTAATACCAAATTTGAGGCATTAGCACTAAATTTAGGATAATCAAATCCATTTTAGGTGATACAATTCTTAAATGGTTAACCTTCCACCCTTAGGTTTTAGTTTTAAATCCAAAAACAAGTTTTAAAGCATTATAACCTAAATATTAACTCATAAAAATTAATCTGTTGGCAAAAAAAATGTACTACAATTTTATTTTTTAAAATCATTTTTTACGTAAATCTAAGAAAACACAGGATAACACTATGGGAAAAACCCTAGCAAATCCCATATATAATAGGGGAGTTTTAGACAGGAGAACCTAATATCGTGACATGTGGCGTTCTTTTATGCTGACAATTGTTAGGTTTAAGTGTAAAATAAGCGTTTAGTTTTTTTTTTTTTTTAATTGAAACCAAAACAAACTCTGGTGAAACGTTGTGCCTTTAGTTATTTATTTTTTTTCAAAAGAACGTTTCTAATAAAAGAACGTATCTAATCTAATCTAATATCTAATCATAGCATTATGATATAATAACTCAAATTGTTCTTATCCAATTTGTAGATTATTTATTATGTTTGACACATATATGCTTTTGTGTGGATATATAATTTGAAAATACCTGCGCATGTAGCAGGTTATAGAGTTTTATATTGATGTTTTTGATAAGAGATATGGCTATTAAGATATAATAGGTATCATACCATGAGTTCTCGATCTCTTTCCTTTCCTTGACTGATAGATATTAAGGATCGATTTAAATATTGTTAATTTGCAATTAGTTTATTTGATGAAATATGTGTGTGTGTTTTTTTTTAATGTTTGGGTTATGAAAATTACGTTCAAAGGGGCGTGTTCAAAGAGAATGATAAATAATGTATCAGAGAAGTAAATAGTCTATTTATTTTTTGTGGTTCTGTGCTTTTGATTCCATTTTGTTTACTCTATTGTGCTTTTGATTCAGTTTTCGAAATTGTGTTTGCAAGGTCGTATTCAAGGAGAATGGTAAATAATGTAGTAGAGAATGCTAAGTCAATTTATTTCTCTCTCTTTTTTCTTTCTTTTTTTTTTTATGTAGTTTTGTGCTTTATATTCCATTTTTGGCACTTAATTGTTATAATTTTTATAAAGAGATATGATAGAATTAATTATATTGTTAACTATCTTTTAATCATTTCCATAGTGAATAGATGAATTCATCATTGAATTTGTGTCGTGTCCAATTGAGTTTACAAATCTAATTATTGATATATTGAATTTGTAGAATGAGATGAGGAAAAAAATGGGAAAAATGTTATCATGAATCATTCCTCTAATATATACTGTTGATGTAAATGGTCTCTCAATGCTTTTTTTTTTCTTTTTTTTTTTAATCCGCTTCATGCTTTGAAACCTTTTCCACTAATTATTATTATTTTGTTTCCGTCCTATCATTTTTAAAAACAACCCGTGCATTGCGTGGGATACAAGCTCGTTAATCATAATAATTGAACTCCAACACTAACAATTCCTTTTATCGAATAAAAATACTTAATCTTTAAAAAAAAAAGAAGAATAAAAATACCTAATTATCATGTCAAACAAAATCTTTTAGCTAGTAATTTTATTCTTAAATGTAAAATATCTGAGAAAGGAAAATAACTTCTTTAAGGTTGTGGTATAAACAAAATTTTCTGTTCTATTCAATAAGAAGAATAACACATCAGCATGTAACAAGAAAAGTAAATGCACCAAAAACATTGGTTCTGACCTCTAAAATTCCTCATCTTCACCAATTTCATAAAAAAAAACCTATCTTCAGATTTTTTCTTAGAAAATCCACCGCCACTGAGAAAACTCCATCGACTCCGCCCAGGCCAGCCCACACCAGCACTGCAGGCTAACCCCGCCGCTTGGCCATTAAAGTTCATGTGCTATTATGAACGTTAAAATGTGATCCTGGGCAATACGTGGAGCTTGGAGAGATTATTGTTCTTGGTTTTGTATATCAAGTCACATTCTTTTCCTGTGCAATCCAATTGAAATTTTTATCTGTTGACAGAATTGGTCAATTCCACTTAACATTTAGTTATTTATAACAGGGCCTTGAAAAAACGTTTAGGAGATTGTGGACCAAAAAGGAGTTCACCCAATCAGTTGAAAGAAACAAAAATCAAGGCACTGCAAAGAGGGGAAAAAAAAAAGAAAAAAAAATTGGAGAGAAAGTGAAGAGAAGTTTTTGGGTTAAATTCATTTTACTCCCTTAAAGTTTCAAAGGTTTTTCAATTCGAATTTTAATGTTTAAAAATTGGCAATGTATCCCTCTAATGTTTAAAAAATTTTCAATTCAGACCCTCTGTTACTAATTTCCGTCAAATTGAACGAAAGTCTATGAAATTATGTAATTATCCTTGATGCTTTTTTAAAAAAAAAAAAAAAAAAAAATTCCGTACAATTAGATGAAAATTAGTAACAGATGGTCTGAATTGAAAATTTTTGAAACATTAAAAAGGTATATTGCCAATTTTTAAATATTGGGGTTTAAATTGAAAAACTTCTAAAACTTCATGCCAAGTAAATTAAATTTAACCCATAGTTTTTTTATGAAATTGTGGTAAATGAAGGATTTTAGAGGAAAGATCCAGTGTTTTGAGTGTATATGCATTTCTCTTGTTTTAGGCTAATGTGATTGGAGGGCATAAAAGGCTTTGTCTATGCCAACCTGAGGTCCGGCTGAGGAAGCTATCTTCCATTTTATTTCAATGTCTTGCCATGCCTTTTAATTAAAAATTATTAGGGATAATTACTTTTTTCCCTATGAACTACAGCACCTTAACATTTTTTTCCTATAAATTATCAATTAGGACACTTGACCCCATCAAGCTACTATCTTATGACACTTTCCCCCCTTTCATCAGTCAAATGGGTTAAAACTAATAGTCAACGAAGTGAGATTTTTTTTTCCCATTTTTGTCCAACTTCAAATCACTAAAATGACACTTATACCCTCATAAAGTGAGGGCAAAAATGAAAAAAAAAAAAAATCTCTCTCCGTTGACCGTCCCTTTGACTGACAAAAGAAGGGAAAGTGTGATAAGGTGGTAGTTTGATAGAGTTAAGTGTCATAGTTAGTAGTTCATGGAAAGAAAGTGTCAAAGCGCTGT
Organism: Carpinus fangiana; assembly: GCA_006937295.1. Taxonomy (NCBI): domain Eukaryota; kingdom Viridiplantae; phylum Streptophyta; class Magnoliopsida; order Fagales; family Betulaceae; genus Carpinus; species Carpinus fangiana. The sequence goes on from CM017321.1 coordinate 5,894,182, forward strand.
AGTTTATGGGGCAAAATGTAATTACCGTAAATTATTATTTAACTCTTAATATGGGAGGTTAAAATTACCAAAATACTAAATTATTATTTTACTCTTTACATTCGAAGTTTTAATTTTGTACAATAACACTCATCCCTTAAAATTCTCGGTTAAATCTCAACATTGGGAGTTAAAAATTGGCCACCGAAGGCTTGGCCGTGGGTCTGGCCACTGGCCAGAGATTTCATGCGACCCACGGCCAGCACCCTTCAACAGGCTCTAATACCTTAGCGGATCTCCTAAAACTTGCGTATTAATTGATTTATATTATACTCTTAATTACTTGCAACAAAGAAAAATTTCAAAACCCAAAATGAATCAAGGCGCTCAATGTACGAGGAGACATGTTGGTTGTCGGTCGATTCCTGCTGGAAGCCTTACAACTGATTCATTCCACAACCAACTGCAAATTATGGACTTTTACTATCATTGCGGAAATTAATTGTGAACTATTCTCCAAACAAAATACATACGTACATTAATTAAAACACATACGCATAACACGGATTCGCAATCCTTGCGAGAAGTAAAACAGACAAAAGAAAAAGAAAAACCCAAGAATAGGATACATATATTGGAGGACAAGCACAGCTTAAACGAAACACATTGCCACGATTCGGAGGGGGAGATCAGCCCTACTATCCCGACTTTCCGTTGCAGTAGGCATTCCTACAACCGCTACCATGGCTTCCTCCACTCTTATTAGGATTGACGCAATTGGCATATTGAGGAGTATCATTTGGTTTCCCACAAGTAACCGCTGCATGATTCGGATCCGACGTCTTGCCGGTCGGATGGCCTACACCTGCAAGCACCCTGCTTACGTAGGGGTTCATCAGGAACTCCAGCTCGAAGTCGTCCTCGATGAAGCATTCGTCGAGGCGGCCATCACACTGGAATGTACGCGTGGTGTTGATCTCGACAAGGGCAGCAGCACCACAACAATATCCGTTGAGGAGTATCAGCAACGCAAAGAGTGCCAGAGGATACATGATCACTCCCTTCATGTTATAGACCTGCACGTTGACTCACCTCGATCTGCTTACTGATATGATCCCTAGCTCCACAGCTCATTCGCATACATTGTGTACCCTGAGAAGTCTACTTATAGTGAGTAAAGAAGAAACTCATGACGACCAAAGGAACGAGCTAGGATGAACCAAAAGTACATAATTAGTATTTTGTTTAATTTTCTTTTAATTTAATTAAACAATATTATATATTAATCGCTTTTTAATACATGTACACTAGACATCAAGTTTAATTTTCACTCTTTTTTTTTTTTTTTCGATTTACACAACAACAAAAAGACAAGGAAAATGATTTTTTTTTTTTCTACAAAACATTGTTATCAGGCCTTAAATTTTCTAGTTGTTCACAAAATTTGTGCTAATTTAAAAAAAAAAAATTCATCACAAGAAGGAAAATGCTCAATTTTTTTTTTTTTTTTTAAAAAAAAAAAACTTCAAAACCAATTAAATAAAGAGCAATAAGTTTATAAAGAACAGTTCATTTTCGTGATTTTATGATAAAAATTGTAATAGCCTATCACTACTTTCTCTCATGCTCTATGCATTCACACAATATTGCTGCTGCAAACATCACCTTGATAATTAGGCCTATAAGTGATTTTATTTGAAGCTAGCTACACACAATTCACTTCAAGCAGTTTCTTTCCAATTCCTGGTAGCCCACACAAGGTTACACTTTACTGAGCAAAAGAAACCAGATTCCTTACGAAAATGAGCAAGAAAAGAATAAAGTATTCAATGATTTTCATCATCAGCATTACATAGATTAATACACCTAATTTCATGAGTGATAGTACTCTGGCATAGGAAACCACAAGCTACGAAGAAAAACTGTAGCAAAATGAAGTGTGGGGCCTTTCTGGAGCAGAAACCAATAGCAAACTGTCGGCAGAAAAGCGAATTGTACACATTCGGGATTAGGTTCCTGCCTCCTATAATTTAGCATCTAAGCTCTAAAAAATTAATTATGATGTACCTACTTTCTTCAGGCTTTTTCTTTAGGCTTAATTANAAATATAATTTTTCATTCATCTCTAAATTGTTACAAAATAGCACTTAAATAAACTTACAAAAATTTTAATCTTAATTTAAAATTTCGACCAAGTCCATTATTAAATTGCAAAATAAATTAACATATAAAATAAATATTAATAACTTAAATAAAGACTTGATTATTTATTTTTTTCTCTGCATCACTATGCTTTGCGAGAAATGATAAAAATTATTATTATTTTTATTTCATCTTTTATCATCTCTGTATATTGAATGGATAAATCTACTATTAATTTTTTAAAAAATTCAAATAAATTCACAAATTCAATAATATCGCATAAATAAATAATTAAAAAAAATCATATATAACATGTTTCATGTTTTGCTGGTCCATCTTTTAGGTCTTCGTCAAGTACCCTTTTTTTTTTCTTTTTTGTAAGAGGTCTTCCAACTGTAGCTTTACAAGTGGATCATATTTCTTCTCTCCCTCCCTCTTTAACTTTTCCTTTTCTGGTGAATATTGGGTACAAATGGAATCGGTCCTATTTCTTTTATTACATGGTAGAAATATGATAAACAGGATGCACCAAGTCATGTAATGAGACCGAGTTTAAAGAATATTAAATGCCAACTTTCCACCATTTCATCTAACTGGTACTAACAAAATTAAACAAATGATCAAATATTTTTATGATGAAAAGAAGAAGATAAAATTATTAATCATAGGTCACCTATGATTAACAATATTATTATTAGATCGTTTCAGCCATCCAAATTCTGTCTCAACAAAGTCTACTTAGTTGGTTATCTCTCTCATATGATGATGTACGCACACATTCCTTCGGTAGGTTCGGTTCAGTCACTATTAGTGGTTCTCTCTTTATGCGATTCTCAAGTTTATTTTGTTGTAATGTGTTCTTTCAGGCAAATTAGTCTCTAATCACAGTTTCACGTGATCCACGCCTTTTCTACGTACGTACATCATGCTTTGCTTGTCCATTCTTTATTCTTCGATCAATAATGTCGTGTCTTTGGCCACTTTTCTTTGGTCTCTTTTATGCATAAGCTTTACTTTATAGAAGTCCCCGAAGAACAACTTTTTTTTTTTTTTTTGATATGTTCACACAAGAGGGCCGGGAGAGAGAAAATTTGAACTAGTAATTTTTGCTTCATGAGACTTGGTTTTTAACCGATTAAGCTATCTATTGGGGATAATCATTTAAAGTGGATATAATTTTAACTTTTATGACCGAGACAAAGAATATAAGCATCCGCATAAATGAACATAAATTTATATTATTTTTTATTCATTTGGTGAGGGAATAATATTTACTATCTTTAGTGAGTATTGTTTACTCACCATTTTATTTTGGTTAAAATGGTGAGTTTCAAAAGTGAAGATTTAAACCATTTTTGCTAAATTGCATCACCAAAATAACTAAAAAATAATTTTAGTGAAGTTGCAAGGAGTGCTCTTAATGGATTTACGGGATAAATGTTTCAAGTGGCATTTTTAAAAAAAAAAAAAAAAAAAAGAGATGATATGTACGGTTAGATAAAAGGAGTAAGATAAATAAGTGGTATTACTCTTTTAGCTTTATTAGTATATATTAGCCATCAAACTATACTTGAGAAATCACTAATTAATTCATTTACCTTTCAATAGCATAGTTTTTCTAAAACACGAAATAATAAATGTGTTTTAGACCAATTAGTCTTCAAAGTTGCACATATTAAGTACAAAAGCAATATTACCTTTGCTTGTTTACACGAATGAATAACTTGGTTTGTTCTATAACCCTGATTATGAAATCCTTCTTTTGGGTTTGGTCGTGGACCTTTGCTTGTTTCTGTGATTTATCAATTTTAAAATATTGTTCTTGGTCCGGGGCACATCAAGTGATGAGGAGAAAAAAAATCCAAATGCTGGTAATAACATATATACTAAGTTATAAGTATATAAATAATTTATTTTATATGTTATAGTTATAATTTATAATTTTGTTGGACAATATAATCTTGTTCAGGTAATGTATGATTTCCCTTCATTGAGGAAAATTAAATTGTGTTATCCAATCTCTCTTGACAGGTTATCAAGTTGGGAAAACTTAAGTAAATAATGTGAAGGACGTATATATTAAAATTAACTTAATATTTTTTAGTGTGGTTTACTGTTTCAGAATTTGAAGTTGCTGTTAATTAGCCCAGGCCTTTGAGGTTTCTGTTCACAAAAAGCCTATTTGATTGTATTTATATAAATTTGATTGTATAATTTTGTATAATAAATTAATTAAATTTTGTCATTTTAGTTTATTTAAAAAAAATTATTATTATTATTCCAGAGTCAAGCCGAGCCAAAAATTTTATTTTTCCGAATCTCTAGTCGAGCTTAAGACAACTATACGAACTTGCTGAGCCGAGTACGGACAAGCACTGAGATCTCAACTCGAGTTCGAGCCTAGAGCCGAGTTAAACCTGATCGATCAGCCAAAATTCAGCTTGGCTCAACTGGTTTAAGCCCAACGTTGAGAATGTTTTGTAGAACTAATCACTGTTTCCTCGTAGTGTCGGTGGTCGTCCGTGTGGAAAATTTCTCCTGCTTTACGGGCTCACCGCAGAGGACCACAAAGATCCACTTTTTGCCTTTATTCGGAATCTTTTTTCTCAGCCAAATACTTTTATGATTTTATCTTTACTTTCTTGTTTTTTAAGTATTCACTTATTGCTTTATCTCAGCTTTCTCCTTCAAGAAAACAGTGATAAGTTGCTTTATCCCTTCTGTATTGCAGATGCACCTTCTTGGTATGAAAATCATTATTTATATTAAATTTTAGGATAATATTAAAATAATATTGAAAAAATTACAGTTTACATTTCAAAGTTGATAGTATTTTTTAATTCGGACACCAAAATTTTAATTTTTGTAATCCACCCTTACAAAGTTCTGATTTTTTTTTAATTCGACCAATATTATCCCAAAATCCTCATATTGCTTATATTTTTTATCTTTTATAAATAAAAAAAAAAAATTTGGGGTGCAAAAATGGCTAGATAGCCAAAAAGGTGGCTATAGCCACCCTGATTGTTTTTAAATTTTTTTATAAAAAATTAAAAATTAAAAAATTATGGGCAATATGGGAAGCTTTAGATACAATTTGTCAAATTGAAAAAATTTGGAACTTTTGGGGGATAGATAGCAAAAATTAAAACTTTGGTATTCGAATTAAAAAACACTATCAACTTTGAGAGGGTAAATTGTAATTTTCCCAATATATTAACATGCCAACCAAGTAATTTCTTTTCTTTTTTTTTTCTTTTTTTTTCAAATAAGGGAAACTAGAAAAAGGGAAAACATTACAAATGAGGGTCTTTGCCATTCCTAAATTTATTAAAACTAAAAAAATGAGAAGAAGTAAAAATACTTTGGAACACAAGATAAGAAGTAACCCATCTAATAATTTGGTGTAAACAAAAGTTGGCATATCTTGAAACCTTCAAAGCCAACCAAGTACTGTTGATACCTGCCTCTTATCCACTAGAACCTTCTCATCACTTACTTCCAACTTTTTATTCTACTTTATTGGACAAAAGTCACAAAATGAATAAAGGAAGTCGAATGCACGAGCAGACATGGAAGTAATTGACTCATTCCACAACCATCTGCGAATTGAGAGGTTCTAATATTTACAGCCATGCACGTTTACCATCGATCAACGTGGGAATTGCGAATTATTCTCCGACAAAAATACATACATTGTTAATTGAAACACAAACAATTACACACAGATTCACAATCCTTGCAATACAGCATGAATATATGTCTTACAAAAACAAACAAAAGAAAAACCCAATTAGAATAGGATGTATATTGGAGAACAAGTACATCTAGCTAGCTGAAAGGAAATGCAATTAATTGTTAAGGATTATGATCGCAAAGACTACTGCCAGAGGATATATTCTCACTCCCTTCATCTTATACATGACCCTCCATCTTGCTACCATTTTTAACTTACCTCTAAGGTTAACAATTTTTAATATGATTGACAAACCTGATACAAAATCAACATGAAATAGGGTTGATGAATCTGACCTATTTAATCAAATGCATCGGGTTAGGGTTAGGGTTAGCTTATATAATCTTATATCCATGTCTCAACATGACTCGAACCCAATGTGCTACATAATAACTCGCAATTTTTGACGTAACTTAAGAATCCGACACAAACCAAACACAAAATTAGAAGGTTAGAGTCGATGGATTTGACCCATTTAATTTAATTGGTCGGATTATGATTGACTTATATAGTCTTATATATATAAAAAAATATATAGGGGTAATTACTTCACTTAACCCCCGCGAAATATCACGTCTTTTGCAACACCCCTCCAATGTTTAAAGTCTCTCACTTTGATGTATTAAAATTTTCATTTCGTTCCAATTATCCCCCTTCCGTTAGATATTGGGATTAAATGAGACGGTAGAAATTATAAAAAGACCTTAATTTATATCCCAAAAATTTCGCTGGAGGTAACTCGAACGAAATAAAAGTTCGATACACCAAAGTGAGAGACTTTAAACATTAAAGGGGTGTTTGCAAAATACATGACATTTCAAGAAGTTAAGATAATAAAAAAAAAAATTGGGACTTCCCAAGCCCCTCAAAGTCATAAAGTGGTTCTACCCCTACCGACACTCGAATACAAATTACCGATTCCTCCACAACTCCCTCGCATAAGTTGTTTACCATGAGAGGTCTACTTAAAGAGTAAAGAAGAGAGACTCGTGACCAAAGAAATCATGATGAAGTACTAACAGCAGCTTTCCAATTATTTTCTCTACATTTAGAGAATAAAACCACTTTTTGATTTCCTATAAAAAAAAAATACTTCACAATAGATTTCCTTATTTTACCCTACACTATTAAAATATCATTTTTTTGACTCTTTACTTTTTTATAAAAAATTAAAGGGATGGGAGAAGAGAGAGGAGAGAGGAGAGAGGAGAAAGAACACTTCATTTAGGAATATAATATTCCATTGAGAAGCTAAGGTGTTTCTCTATGCATTAAAAAACACTGTAAATATTCAAGGGCTTAGGTCAAATATAGAGATTTTGATGTAGGTGCATTTTTGTGATTTTTTTTAGATTTTTTCTAAACATAGAGAAAGAAATGGGTTTTAGAGTATCTACTAGTGCTCTAAATGTGCCAAAAAAGTACTTTATTTTAGTGAAAAAATGATATTAACCTTAATTGAGGCTTGCCAAATTACACTATAATCTCTCTTTCTAGAATTGTGTAATATTAATTTTCTTTAAATTTAAAAATAGGGCTAAATGCATTATTTTTGGTTTTTGATAAATGCAATGTGTGGAAGAAGTTTAATGATTTTTTAAAGAAACCTGACATTCTTGCTTTACAATTCTGGAAAAGGCGAATAACTTGTGGTCCGTGGAAGAACACAAATTTATATGTTGCGTCACATTTCTTTCCTCTCTTTTATGCATAAGCTTTACTTTATAAAATTCGTGGAAGGACCATTATTTATTGTGGAGATACATTAACTACTTTTCTTTTTGACAGTGATTCATTAACTTTTCTGACTACAAAGAATATATATATATACATCAACTTGAAGTATATATATATATATATATATATGAGAAAACCTTGAATGAGGTCATGCCCGTAAAACATCACCTTTAAAGAATATATATATATATATATATATATATGAGAAAACCTTGAATGAGGTCATGCCTGTAAAACATTACTTTTAAAATATATATATATATGAGAAAACCTTGAATGAGGTCATGCCTGCAAAACATCACTTTTACAGCATCCATTTACAAGCTGATACCTAAGTAAAAACAAAATAATTTCACAAAAATATTATATACTCATACACACCATATTTTGAGATTATTCAAGCTGAGTAGCGGGTCACGGCCAAACCCACGGGTCTTTGCCATGAAGTCATCTTCTCCGGCACCGAAGTCATTTTTTTCGGCGTTAAAGTAATAAAATCCTCTAAGGATTAACCTTCCCCTTTTAGGTTTTAGATTTGAATCTAAAAACAATTTTTACGGTATTAGAAACAATTTTTGTGGCATTAGAAACGGTTTTTATGGCATTAGAAAAGAATTTTGGGCATTAGAAATGGGTTTTTTATGCTGAATTTTGTGGGTTTTTCATCGGATGTGGTGCTGGGCGGCCGGATCTCCGGCGGAAGAGAGAGAAAATTGTGGAAGAGAGAAGGGGAAGAGGCAGAGGAGCCACGATATTGTTCACTGGAGCTCGCCCGCCCGCGCCGTTCCTCACCGCACACAGCCCATCATCGTCAAGTATTCTTCTACTTTACTTGTCTCTTTTCCTCTGCTTCTCTTTTCTCCTCCCCAAGCAAACCCACTCTACAAAGCCAAAAATACCAGAGAAACGGAGAGAGAGAGAGAGAAAATCATTCGCCCTGACAGCGTCATCCACGGGATCGAGCGGATCCTGGTTCCCCGTTCCGTACAAGAGGATTTCAACCGGAGGAGGAATCTATGGTTGATATCGGCAGTCTTACTGGAGGGCGCACCCGAAGTGGATCCCAGGACGCACAGGTTGAAGAAACCGGCAGCACCGGTACCGGCCAGTGCGCCCCCCGTTCTTCTAATATACGACGCTGGGTCCATCCTTGGCTTTGGCTCTGGCTCCGGCGCCGGGCCCGGGAGGTCTCAAGACCCCGGCGTGGGTCTCTCAGACTCAGGCGTGGGTCTAGCGAGACCCACGGCATGGGTTTTGCCAGACCTACGCAGGGGTGTTTTGGTCTTTTTATTGTAGGGGGGTGATTTGCTGTTTTCGTTTCCCTTTAATTTTTTGCGGTTGATAATGTGTCAAGATAGGATTAGAGGGATAAAAAAGCATATTTTGTAGATGATCCGGACCTAAGGGGCTATATATATATATATATATATATATATATTCTTTGTAGTCAGAAAAGTTAATGAATCACTGTCAAAAAAGAAAAGTTATATATATATATCAGCTTGAAGTATTTTTATATGTATATCTCAACTTGAAATATTTTTTCTTTTCAAAAAAAAAAAAAAACTTGAAGTATTTTTATTTATTTTTTCCATAAGGCACTGCACCCTCGAGACAATAAACTCGGAAGATCAAATTCCAACATTGCAGGCGATGATTATGGGTTTAGTTTTTTAAGTTCAGTTTTAGCGTTTTTTTTTTTTAAGAAAAAAAAAAAATGTATAGAGATCAAGAGAGTGAGAGAGAAGATTTTATATGGGCTACGGTGGGTTAAGCGAGTAAACTTGTGATTGTCCCGTTTATTAAATGAGTTGAACAGTCGACTCATTAGTGATCCGAAATTGATTATGTCAAACCATAATATTCGAATTTTATGTCGAATTCCCAAACCAAATCTAAAATTGGCTGCCCTAATCTCAAGGAACCAAACTCAAACCGTTTATGAAATTATCCGATCGTGGACCTTCGCTTATTTTTGTGATCGGAGGCCCAATAAATGATCAAAAGAATAAAAAACGTTGCCACGAAAGACAACAAATTTTTAGACAATATACATTAAAAAAAATAAAATTGGAAATTTAAGTGGATTAGAGGCTTTTTTTTTTTTTTGACATGGATTAGAGGCAATTACTAATTAGGAATAGTGTTTTTTTTTTTAAAAAGAAAAAATTATTTTATTCTTTATTTCCAAACGGCAGGATTGAATCCATTACATATATGCGATTCATGATAAGTCTATTATCATCAAATAACAGATATATTGGCCAATTGATTATAATAGTTTAATTGGCATTTCCTAATCTTCTATACACCACTTTTGTGAATCTACGCCACAAACCTCATAAACTATAAACCACTTACCACCAAAGATCGGCGTTTTAGTAGCATTTGAGCTAATTCTTAATGGTTTGTGGGGAGAAGGTCTCCAAGTCAAAAAAATTTTCAAATGGAAAGCATTTGAAATTATTTTCATAATGCCAATTTGGGTGTTGCTAATATCTTAGGTAAGGCTGAGTCAAACTATGGTTCAACTAGTTTGAGAGAGTACATGCGATTTTCCACTATCTAACCCCTTGTCATTGATTCCTAGGAGCATGTGCTATTATAATCAAATCAAAGTAAAGTAGCAACTCTAGTTGCCTCCTCCTACATTTTTAATTAGGAAAAAAAAAAAAAAAAAACTATACACCGTTTGCCAATCAAAAGATTCTCTCCTTTCTTAATAGCAGTACGATTTGTTACAAATTGACATTTTTTTTTTGTTTGCTATTACAAATTGACATGACAATTCACAATTTGTAAAATGATCAAGCAAAAAATTTGACTTGTCAATTTAATTAGTCAGTGATTGACTTGTCAATTATATACTCTTAAGTACTTAACTAATTATGGACTATCATGTCACCTCAATTTTATGCCCAAATTTAGGAAAACTTTAGTCTACTTTATTACCAGTTTACGAATGCAGGCTTTGGACAATATGGGTGATCGGATGGGCTAAGGTTTAACATCAGTTGTAAGCCCAAAGTATAGTTCAACAGTCAACAGGGCAGGAGCTGGGTCTTGATAGGCCATCTGAGAAGGCCTCATTTCGACTTTTAGCAACAATTTGAACAATATTATCTATATTTTTTTACTTTTTGTTGAGCACTCGTTTTCCGGCCCAAGCATCAGCTTGCTCGTACAGAAAAATACTTTACATTTTTTGGTCAAGCAAATAGAAACATTTTTAATTTTTTTTTAAAATTTTTTATTGAAGAATAGATGGATTTTGGGCAATAATAAGGTGATGTATATTGGTTGAAAGGGAGAGATAAAATTGTGGTTCCAGGGATTTGGCCAACCACAGAACTGGTTCAAAACCAAATGAACCAATTCTAGAATAAAAATTACTTCATTTTTGAATTGATTTTTTTTATTTATAAAACCATCAATCTCAGCTATTCATGATCATAACATTTTAGGGTCTGATTGCCTAATCTAGAATCCTTGCCAGTTCAATCTTTAATCTTTTCAATGAAAGTGGCTTCTTTTTTTTTTTTTTAAATGCACAAGTAACTTTAAGGTGTAATGCCTAACTTAGAGTCTATGTATATGTCTATAGAGTTAGTGATTAATTAAATATATATTATGTTATAAGATAATAGTAGTTTTGAGAAAGTGAGAAAGGTCATGTAAGAGCACACGGGTAGTTACATTTGCAATAGGGATTAGAGTTTGATAATGTAATAAAGTCTAATGAGACGGTCAATTGCAAGTATCTAATGTGATATTGGAGGCTTAAGATTGAATCTAGCCCTCCCATGTGTAGTATGGGTAATCAGATCGATGGAACATTTCGAAAAGATTACTTTATGAGGAGATGATGTTATATATGATACGCCTAGTATAAAAATATAAATAAATCAGCATCATCATAAAACCGTATGCTATGCATGCTCATGCTCATCATCTCCTCATATAATCTGTCGTACATATATATATATATAACATTATCATTAAATAATATTGTTATTATATTATTATCACATAAATATTATTATTAATCAATCTTATTTATATTTAAATTATGATAAAGTCATTATTATTATGATATCTATTATTCCAAGTCATTCTATGCATAATTTGTTTTGCTAATTAATTCAGATTACCATGAAGTTATAAAAAATAAACTTAATTATTTTCTCGGGGTCTTACAAATCCTCTAACAATATCCTTAAAGCTTAGGAAGCCCAAAGTATAGCTCAAGTATGATTTGTTTTCTCTCGAAATCCCATTTATTACTGTACATCTTGTCCTAATTTTCTAGTATCATGTTGTGGGACCATTACCACTGTCATTTCTGGTCTGCTGCGATATCTATAGGGTACTTTGGAGGCTCATGAATTGGCCTCTTTGATGCTTTTCACATTTTACGCACACTATTATTAGAAGTTTTTGGCTCTCTGGCAGTATATATATTATAATATTTCATGTACTATTTTTACTCTAATATTACTTAAAGTGTTTTTGTGGTTCTACAAGAAAGGTTGGGTCAGCCATAGCAAGGTGGTAGAGGACTTTAAGGATGAATTTTTATCTGTCCTGCATGGGTATACCGTATATGAAGATGCTCCCACCCTTTGGAAACAGCATACAAAAAGCTTTTTGTAGTTGGTGGCGGGGTCTATGAAGACATACGCTCTAACTTTATATTATCATAATATAACACATGGATATATAACTCAATCAATTATTGATTCTAAGAAAGTTAATTCAATCATTTGGTGCACATTGCTTCTAAAAAATAAAATAATTAGCGAATATTATAATTGACAAAGAATCGCACCTTATAATTTGTAATACATGGATTGCTTATTTGAACTATAGAGTATGTAAATAACTCAGTTTACTTGATCGATCCGTACAATGTAGACAAGAAGCATTCATGTAATGCCTTTATTAGTTTATTATGTTATTAAAAAGGATCACGTGAAACATGATATCTACTAGAAATCATTATCATTATAATTTATAATATCAAAAGTATTTCCATATATATATTGGACAGAAGGCCAGAAGCTAGCTAGGACAGTACTAAACAAAGGAACAAATGCTTTAGAAAAAGAGAGACGTTAAGAATACCAAATCTTTTTATTAAGAAAGCCTTACTAAACTGATGTCTAACTATTAGAAAGGAACAAAACAATTAATTAAGAGAAATGTAACAAATACCAATGAATGAGTTACACATCAGTTTCGTAAGGCTCTCTTAGTAAAATATTTGGTACCCCTAGCATTTCTTTTTTTAAAAAAAATGCATTGCTTTTGGAAAAGTCCTTTTTTTTTTTTTTTTTTTTAGAAATTATTAAGAATAACAATTTTTTTTTTTTTTTTTTGCAAAGTCCACATACCCCCTCAAACTACTATCCAATTGACAATGTCCCCCAAACTTTCAATTGTGACAATCTCCCTTCTAAGGCTAGCAAAAAGATCATAAAATGCCCCTATAAATTCTCAATAAGATAAACATACCCCTATAAATTCGATTTTTTTTTTAATTTTTATAAAGAAGAAAATTTTAATTAAAAAAATAATTATCTTAAAAACTAAGATTTTTATTTTTTTAAAAAGGAAATTTCTATTTTAAAAAAATAAAAATAAAAACGAAAATTTTAATTTAAAAAAAATTTTTGGCCACCCCTTGGAATTTATTTTTTCTTTTTTAATTTAAGGTTTTTATAAAAGTTTTAGTATTTTTTTTTTATTTTTTTATTTTACTAAAGGTAATTTTGTCATTTGGGGTAAATAATTTAGGGAGGATATTGTCACAATTGAAAGTTTAAGAAAGACATTATCAATTAAGTAATAGTTTGAAAGGTTACGTTGACTTTATTATTATTATTATTATTTCTAATTTGGCTATGTTTGGCAAAGGAGTAGACTTGAGTAAGTTGATCGGTACTGTAACAGATTTGATTGATGTGAAAAAAAAAGTAAGAATATTTTATATAAAAAAGTAAAAAATTTTATTTTGTAATGATTTTTTTTATTTAAATAATAATAAAAAATTATTGATGTAATATAAAAAGTAAGAATGTTGTGGACAATATTATCAGCAGCGTTGTGGCCGGAGACAAAAGCTTCCGGAATCAGGTTCAGACCTTCTTTTCCTCTTTAGAACACTTTAATTATTCCTTGCCTGCCACTGTTCTGAGGTGATTTGAGAGAATCTCTAATTCTAACATCTGGATACCATTAAATTTGGCCATCTACATGTTGCCCACTGGATAAGAATCGAGAAAAGCACCACTCCTAATTTACCAAGAATCCACATCCATCTCTTTCAGATTTTTGGAGCACGTGCAATGAATCTTGTAGTACTCACACTGGGGAGTCAAAATAGTTTAAAGGTTACTTTGGCTAGCCTAGTAAAAAAACAAATACCGAAAAAAGTTCTCTATTTGGCTAGTCACTTTGACTAAAAATTTGACTCGTTCAGCAAATAATGCTTAATCACTACAAAAAAAAAAAAAAAAAAAAAAGCTCATTAGCAACAACCCAAAGTCGCTGCTAATAAGCAAAAAATCGTCGCTATTTCTTCTCGCTGCTATTTAGTGGTCACGAAAAGTCCGAAGCTATTGCTATCATGTCACCGCTAAATATTCCTTAACAGCAACGACTTTTTGTCGCCGCTAATAATTTTTTTTGTCGCCACAAAAATAAGTTGAAATGTGCTTAATGTCGCTGCTAATAACCTTCATTAGCGGCAACTTCAAAGTCGCCGCTATTAAAAACATCATTAGCGGCGACATTATGTTGCCGTTATTTAGCTGGAAAAAAATGAAAGATTCATTAGCGGCGACTTTGATGTCGCTACTAATGATATAAAAATAATTTTTAAAAAATCATTAACAGCGACCACAAGGTCGCCGCTAATGATATTGGAAAAAAAAAAAAAACGTTTTTTAAAAAAATATATATTTTTTATTCAAATTTAAAGAGCAATTATGGAAACTACATCGAGCCTATTTATTGTCAAATTACTAGAGATAGCTAACCCATTAAAACAAGTTGGTGCAAGGATTAACTTCTTATCATGGAACAAAAAATGAAAGAGGGAAACAATAACACAAAATAATGACATATTTGGGACGTCTGGACAATATGGTATATAATCAAAAATAAACTCATGCGAAGTTAATCAAACTAAACCACCCAATCCAAGGCCTGCATTAGACATTAGAATTGTGGACTCTAAGAGCAACAAACCTTACAGATATGGAAGGATTTGAGTCCTCACCTATGAGCACAAATTATATCCAAAACAAATAAAGGACTTCATCTCATCAAGCAAAGGCATAACACTGTCTCTCTTCTATTCAAATGCTTCTAGTATTTGCTATTTACATACTCACTTAAAATTTGATTCTTCAAAGATAACATAGTTCATGCAATAAACTAAATTATCAACATCAAATGAAGAGCAACTCACATAACAGTGGAACATCTCCACAACCTTTTCTACTGCCGTGCTTCCTGTCCTTGCAAAGCCATATTCCTCATACTCATTAAAAGACACTGAAAGAAACACAAAAAAAATAAATAAATAAAATCAGTGGAACATGGACACCTCCACAACTTTTTGCACATCTTCCACTTGCACCATCCTATATACACTTAAAATTAAATATTGTTATATAATATTACTCTCTTGCATTGTTTATTCAACTTGATAAACATGTCAAGAGGGGTTCACTAACTCAAAGTTCTTAAATAAAAAACTGGTTGACATTCTTACCTTCTAACACAAACCAAATTTGTTATAATCTTCATAATATTAAAACAACTTCTTCAACAAAGTACAACAAAAGATCCCTCCAAGTTCTTAAACATCCAAGTTGTTTGCCTTATTACTCATTGTTTGAGACTCTATCAGAACTCATGATTGCTGAGTAGCCTCACAAAGGCAAATGTTTTGTTGACAAGCATGAAATGGAGTCAGACATTGACATATTGAGTTGAATTGAAATCTTCATGCTTCCCTCCCCCCCCCCCAACGAAGAAAAAAAAGTGCACTTCTAAATGTGAAACAAGAAAATTGCTGCCCGAGGTGATCCCTGGGAATTATTACAATCGCACGGCCATCAAGACCTAAAACAACAAAATGAATACCACCTGTGAACAACTCAATACTGTTTACCATTGATTTTACTGAATTTCTGTCAGGTTGGACGGTGCGTGGAAATTGGCATTCCAATGCTTATCCTGTTCATAGCCTTCTCCCAGGTACTGCTGCTATTTTTTCCTTCAAGCAAATTCACTTATAAAAATGTGATAAGACATTTAATTAATAAATAACATCATGATGGAAAAAAAAAGAAGGTAAGAGAGACTCCCAATTGTGCAATCATTGAACAAGAACAAGAACACATTGTCTAAAAGAAATGTTTCAAAATGTGTTTTATGGTGCAATGTCTGGTTTGTTAGTTGCAAAAAGCAGAAACTTGTTATAGAAAAGCAGTCTAAATGTGTGTTTTTTGTTCTGTTTTTTTGGTATGCAGTACTTAAAAAGTTTTCAGTTCAGGAAACTGCCAGTTCTGGAGCGGTTTGCTCTCCTCATATCAGTCACTGTGATATGGGCATATGCACACCTCTTGACAGCCAGTGGTGCATACAAACATCGACCAGATTTAACCCAAGCGAACTGCAGAACTGACAGAGCCAATCTGATTTCTACCGCTCCATGGTTGGTAGCTAAAGCAGCACTTATCAGTTTTTAAATCTTCATAAAATCTATGTAATAAGCATAGATTATCTGAGTTCACCATGCTGAAGATCAGGATAGTTTCTGAATGACCTTGGGACTTAAATCAAGCCAATATATATGCCTTCTGAACTGCAATGTATGAGGAGATAATAGTCTGATTTTAGAATCCTCCGTCAAAATAAGTAATATTATTTAGTAGATTGCTATACAATTGACATACAATTTAATGATGAAATAGATAAAATCAGCACTGATTTTGTAATTGTAGCACCTGCCTTTTGACCATGAAATTGATTGTTTACAGGATAAAAATCCCATACCCTCTTCAATGGGGTGCTCCTACCTTTGATGCTGGCCATGCTTTTGGAATGATGGCTGCCGTTCTAGTTTCATTGATTGAGGTAATACATCACATAGATAAAACTAGAGAGTCAGTCAACCAAGGAGATATTTTCATCAATGAAGGCAAAAAAAGTAAAGCTATTGTTTTTGCTTTTTACAGTCAACTGGAGCTTACAAGGCTGCATCACGTCTAGCAAGTGCTACACCACCCCCAGCTCATGTTCTTAGCCGTGGCATTGGCTGGCAAGGAATTGGGATCCTGCTTAGTGGACTCTTTGGCACATTGACTGGCTCAGCTGTCTCTGTGTAAATATCATATTACTGCTTTTTCTTGTTCTTAACTTCCTCACTCATGCACTACAACAAGACTAATTATTTATCAAAAAAAAAAAAACAGAGAAAATGTAGGGCTTCTTGGAAGCACTCGAGTTGGCAGCCGCAGGGTTATCCAAATATCAGCTGGTTTTATGATATTCTTCTCCATGTTAGGTGAGTCACAAAATATTCCATCCCACCTAATTGAAATGGGAAGTAAATGACAGAAAGAATTCGAACGTTAACACCTTTGCTCTGATCCCATGTTAACCGTCGCTTATCCCAAAAGTTGATTTTGTGATTCCTGCAGGAAAGTTTGGAGCTTTGTTTGCATCAATACCCTTCACTGTATTTGCTGCTGTATATTGTGTGTTGTTTGGTCTTGTTGGTGTGTATCACTCATCAATCATTTCATTTTCTGATGGCATTTAATGGTGCCCCCCCTTTTATCTTCTCTTCTCTGCAGTCTGCAGGCTGCAGCAGTCTCTGCACATGATTATTAATTTACATTTTTGTTTTCAGCTTCGGTGGGGCTGTCATTTTTGCAATTCACGAACATGAACTCAATGAGGAACCTCTTCATCACAGGCGTTGCCTTCTTCTTGGGGTTGTCTGTTCCCGAGTATTTCAGAGAATACACAGCCAAGGCTCTTCATGGCCCTGCTCATACCAGTGCTGTATGGGTGAGTTAATAATTTGTCTCTTCATCTGTTTCCCACCATTGAAAGAGAAATAACAACCTGAGATGTTGTCAACTTTATTGGACCCCGTAATTTGATGTTGAACGCTACCCCACCGCCAATTAGTCTATCCCAAAATAGACAGGTCCCCTCCTTAAAGTTGCTGACAACTTATGTCTGATTAAGGATTTCAGCAATTTTATTATTATTATTATTATATTTGAGTACTACATCCACATGCCCTAGTAGGATACATGATAGGTGGTCCCATATCTCAAAATTTATTTATTTAGACGGTGGATCCCGAATAATTATTCACGACAAATATTTATCCAAATTGTTAACAATTGGAGCAGATACTATGAGAGACTCAATATGGGGGACGTGCCTGTTCAAGTACCTAGTCGAGCGACCCAAAATTTACGTGGACATGTGAGTCTCATATAGGGTTTCTCACATTACGTGTCTAAATTGCAGATAATTGTTATAGATTCTAATCCATGGATTCTATATAGTTTCTGTGACAATATGCTTCTCAAATTGCTGAACAGAAAATCCCAATGTTGTTGTGTTGTGGACCATGTTATTTATAATATGCAAGGTATTTGAAACACAACCGTAAATTATTTCAATTTTTTTTGCAACCACATTGACTTTTGTTTCTTTGATGTGTGCAGTTCAATGATTTCCTTAACACAATCTTCTTCTCATCCCCGACCGTTGCACTGATTGTTGCAATCTTTCTGGACAACACACTTGACTACAAGGAAAGTGCCATAGACAGGGGAATGCCATGGTGGGTTAAATTTCGGGCATTCAAGGGGGACAGCCGGAATGAGGAGTTCTACACCCTCCCTTTCAATCTCAACCGTTTCTTCCCCCCATCTTGATCAAGAGCTGCTTGAGAAGAAAGAAGAAAGATGTTAGAGGAAAAGCATCATTTCCAGATAAGGATTAACAGCCCAGAAATCCAGTGAAAAAAGAAAGAAAGAAAGAGTGAAACAAAGGTCCATTTATTCTTGATTGCAGAGCAATGACACCTTTGCTTTCTCCTCCACTCTTTTGTTTTTCATTGCCTTTATATATATATTTGAGTTGGGTTATTTGGGTATAGAGTACAATAAAAACTAGTTGATATGTTTGCTTTAGCATTCAGTTTTGGTGTAATTTTGAGAGATTTTTTAGTCTGAAAATGACATTTTCAGCTCAATGTTCAAGGAGGTGGTGTAGATTATATGTCCAAGTAAATGGCATGCATTATTATCTCCCAATATCCAACCCATGATTAACCTATCTCGCATGTCTCGGAGCCTTCCTAAACTCATTGTCGGGTTCAGGGCTGGCTCTTTCACTAGGCAAGTTAAACGTTGGTCTTTGCCAAATAATAACAGGTAAAACGCGTAATCTTAAAAAAAAAAACATATTTTGTTTGAAAACAATCGGAAGACCCTTCCATAAAAATGACACATTTTCTTTTTTCCTAACAAAATAATAATAAATACATAAAAAGGTACAGTCAAGTACACAAAGAATGGGATGTGTAGAGATTATAGTTAAATAAGTATTCTAATCCATGAATCAAGTTCAAGCTTATCATCGAGTTTGATTATAAGTTCAAACTTAGTTCATTTAGTTTTCGAATGAATATGAGTTTATTCATAAGCTGCTCAGTTAATTTATCCATTTTTTTTTCATCTATTCTAATTATTAATTATCTAATTATTGTTAAGGTTTAATCATTGGAGTTAATTAGATAAACTGATTTTTACTTGCATTTTTATAGAAATTAATTGTACCAATCATGGATTTGTAATAAATCTAAATCATATATTATTTTTCATCAAAAAATGAACTATTTGTATCATAAACCTAATTATCTCATCTAAAACCTGAAACAATTCAATTCTATACATAACAAATGAAAAGAATATAGGGGGAAAGAGAAGAAAAATTTACAACGAAAAAGCCTCAAAAGAGTTGTGAGCAAGAGGACATGCTATTGGGCTTTGCACATGCACTCCCTGCACCTTGGCAGCCGATAAATGCTTCGACCAAAGCCCCTCACACGCACTCTTTGACCTTCCTCGATCATCTTTTTCACTCTGTCTTCAAAACTGTTCCATCCAATGGTGCTATTCTCCGACAAAATTGCTGCCAGCCTCTTCTTGTTCGGCCGCAAGGTAGGGGCATGGCCGCCGCCATAGTAAGTTCGGAATCCCGACACCAGGGATGAAAGTTGGCTTCCGGAGTCCGTCATGGCAAAGACATCGGCAGTTGCACATGCAATGAAGTCCAATGCAGCTAGCTGCATCCACACCAACTCTTTACCTTTAGTAGTTATAATTAGAAAGAGTTAAGAATCGAAGAATCACAGGATATTTTATCACCTTCACTATTCCTATCAGGTGAAGAACCACAACTGTTAATCAAAGCTTCATTTTGACCGTGAGTAATACTATTTAGTAGACTATTATATGACTATCATATAACTTGATAATGTAACAGTAAAAATTAGCACTTAAAAAAAAAGGATAGTTTCACTTAATCCCTTAATTAAAAAAAGTCCAATGCGCCTTTTGGAAACACCCCCCCAATGTTCAAAGTCTTTCACTTTGGTGTACCCAACTTCTATTTGCTTCCACTTTCCCTATTAAAAAATCCTAACAGACCCAGCCGCACATGCCGCGCATGTGAGAAAAATAAAACGAAAAGCCAATTTTATCAAAATAAAAAAATATAAAAATGCCCTCCAAACTACCAGCCATTTACAATATAGCACCCCAATGTTCAAAAAGTAATAAAGTAGCCACTCAAACTACCAAAATGTAACAAAAAGGCCACTTATTTTTTTATATTCCTATAATAATCCTATTCTTTTAACAAATAAAATAATAAAATAATTGTAAAAAAAACTAAACAATTTAAAAAAAATACAAAAAAAAACCAATGGGCTAATAAATACAAAAAAAAAAAAAAAAAAGTTTTTGGAATAAATAAATATTCGCCCATTGATTTTTTTTTGTTGGTTTTTTTTTTTATAATTATTTTATTATTTTATTTGTTAAAAGAATAGGGGTATTATAGGAATATAAAAAAACAAGTGGCCTTTCTGTTACATTTTGGTAGTTTGGGTGGCTACTTTATTACTTTTTGAACATTAGGGGACTATATTGTAAACGGCAGGTAATTTGAGTGGCTTTTTTATATTTTTCCTAAAAAAAAAATTAATGGCCAAAACAATGTCGTTTTGGGTTGGGTGGATGTTGTAGTTTTGGAGCCCAAAACGGTGTAGTTTTGGAGTGAGGGATAAAACTGACTTTTCGGCTGGGTCCATTAAGATTTCACAAAAAATCCTAATGAAAGGGGGAAAGTGGAAGTAAATAGAAGTTGGGTACACCAAAGTGAGAGACTTTGAACATTGAGGGGTATTTGTAAAAGGCGCGGAACATTAGGAGGGTTAGGTGAAATTACCAAAATAAAAATAAAAATTATATAGCAGTCTACTAAGGGTCCGTTTGGGAGTGCGTTTTTTAAAAAATAATCTGCGATTTTAAACTAAATCGTAGTTTTGGAGTGTTTGGGATTGCGATTTTAAAAACGCAAATTTTAAAATCGTGAAAAAAATCTGCGATTTTAATAAGCTGACTGGATGATGCTTATTTGAAAAAGTGCGAATTTAAACCAAAATCACAATTTCACTTAAAAAAATATTTAAGGCAATATTTACTTATTTAGTCTGAAATCGCAATTATATGCTAATTTTACCCAAACACTCGATTAATAAAAAAATACTTTTTAACATATTTTCCCAAACGCCTGTGCAATTTTAAAAAGTGACGATTTAAAAAACACAATTTTTAAAAACGCAATTTTTAAAATCGCACTTATTGAAATCGCACTTCCAAACAGGCCCTAAATAACATTACTCTTTAATGGTATGCCTTTGAAAATTGGCCTAAATTGTGTTATGATAATCTCGAGTGAGGAAATTCACTGCAAATTGTTTTCATTGCATATACCAAAGGCACCAATCTTAGGGTAGATTTGTTTGATTTATGCCATAAGGGCACGCATGTTGAATATCAATAATGTTTGTAGAATAGAATGACTCTAGTTTACAACAGTAATTATTTAGAGGATAAGATGAAAATGTACTAAAATTTTAGGACTCTGAAATCCAGCTAACCCTCTTCCAGTGGATGTAAAAAATGAGAAGGGGCATAAAAAACTGTAAAATGCTCAAGACATCCCTCTTTAATTATGCAGTTTTCCTTTTATGATTTTCTCTAACTGCTGGGTGGAGCTCAAATGAACCTAGACACTGGTTTAAAATACCCACACCATGAGTTCATAATCAAATGAATGGTGGCAAGAGAACTGTAAGAAACAGAGAAATCTAAAATAAAGTTTGATTCATTGAAAGATAATGTGATATGTTAAAATGAAAAAGCTACAACTCATTTACCTGAGAAGAGAAATTTCTAAAAGGTGCAAGTTCATCGGGAGTGAGGAGGGTTTCCTTTGTGACCAAGTTGGGATAGAGGCTGGTGAATGAATCCATCCGGGATTTTCCTCCATAAATTTGAAAACCAGCCAAATAAAAGTAAGTTCCACGCTTAAAACCAAGTCCAGCTAGAACAAGTGCCGCTTCTTCTGGTGTCAATGGACATCTTCCCAACTTTCTTAACTCTGCCGGAGGAATAGGGCTGCAAACATCAATATGGCGGAGATAGATCGGTCAACTAAAAGATGTTCAATAAAAACAATACTAGAGAAAAGCATAGCTTGAAAAACCTTAAGAACCATACTTGGAGTTCTTTAATCGCTCAATAAGCAGAGGAAAATGGATTTCTCTATAGGCTTGAAGTTCGTTTCTCTCATTTTCTCCACCTCCAAATTCACACATGGAGTAGGCCACCATATCTACTTCAAATCTCAAATGTAAAGCAAGGTATTTGGACGGGCCTTTAGCAGCATCATGCTTGTTCGAGGGATTGTCAAGCATGAAGTTTCCAAGCAATTGTCTGTCCAACATACTTCGTGCAGCCCCAGAGTTTCTTATCCTTCTAACCAATAATGATCCAACTTGTTGAATTTTTGGCACAAACTTCAAAGCGTGGAAGTTACATTTGCATCTTAATCTCTGCCACAATGTCAAGAATATTTAACTGAATGGTAAAGGCATTGCGAGTATGCATAAGATTTATCTGACCTTGACATATACTAGAGAACAAAGTCCGCCTAGGGAGCATGAAAGAGTTTTTTTCTGAGTTTTTTCTGAGAGGACATAAAAGAGTTGTCATGGCATAAAAGGATTTAACTTTCAATCAAGTGCTCAAGAGGATATTACTATATTCAATAAGAACACATGTAGGATGTGGATTTGTTAGCTGGTAAAAATAGCAGGTTTAGCTTTCATTGCACTAATATAAACAGTGAAATATTCAATCTTTAAGTGATGTTTTATAACCTGAAGGTTAGAAGGCAATGGATCAAAGCCTAGTCGATTTCCAAATCCGAGGAAGTGCACAACTCCATTTCGTACTAGGAGGGGAAGTATATGTCTGATGTAATCAATAGGCTTTGCCTCCTTCACAAGATCTGCATCAGTAATCTGAGAAGCAAGGTTAGAGCTTTAAGATGCTCTCAAAAAATGAGTCAAACTTATTCTTAATAGTATTTTATCCAAATTAAGAAGATAACATACCAGACTACCTATTGCTTCAATGTCAAGTGATCTCAGATGAGGAGGGAGTTCCTTGACAACATTGATGTCACCCTTCAAGATATTCATAAAATACTCCTCTTGGTAAATATCACCAAACTGGCTGCATTTTTGTCAAGCTAAATGTGTCATCAACAATTGGGGAACTTGCACCAAAATTAAAAATTTACAAATAACCAGTAATTGGATTAGGTATTTTAATTGAATCAGAGATGTCATGAAAGACCTATCAACTGATCAACCAAAAGTTCTAGGAATGAGTATACAGTTCATTATAGTTCGAATATGTTGTTCTTTGGTTTATGTCATATCCATATGATGAACATGACGCGAAAAAGTTTGATATCCACATAATTTGATATGCAGTTCATTATACAGTTCTAGGAATGAGTATACAGTTCATTATAGTTCCAATCTGAAACAAACTATTTTCACAAATAATCTCAGATATGATCTCAAACCTGGGATCATTCCAAACATTGCTATATAGAAATCGTGGAAGAACAAGAGTTGCATTAAGAAGAGATGCCACAGCAACAGCATTGCAAATCTGCAAGCAATAACAATTGCTTAGTCAGTTTGACTAGTGGAGGAGGTGACTGAAGAAAAGATCACAAGAAGAGATGACAAAGTAAGGTCCACCAAAACACATCCGCAAAGAAACTAGCATTAATTGAAATAAAAGATCTTAAACTATAAAGAAACACAAATTTGACATTGTCAAAGTGTGCATCACTTATTTTCAAGTTGATCTTATTAGAATTCATAATTTGTACGGCAACTGAAGTACCCAATTAAATGTACATTATCGAGAGAGTAAGACAGTCAAACAGAGCCATATCTTAAACACTTGGCCTCAGGTTTATATTAAGCACTACACATCCTGAAGATTTTTCATAATTCATGTTTCGACATCAGGAACCCATTTCTTGAGAGAGCTCATGGAGAACCCATATCAGTTGCTGGAAAATTAGCATATGTGATACTAGTAAACACACAATAAAAGCTAAGACTAAAACAGTTCAACACAATTACTCATTGCTCCATAAACGACTCTACAGCTTCAACTATATGCACATCTCTTCTATAACAAGTATCAGATAATGACGATTGGGTAAGTCTTTTGCCAAAACTTTCCCCTCATTCTCGACAAGCATGTAAGATCCATGGCCATTGTATGGGGTGAGTGTCTTTGACAAAGAGCTCTGTAATGTAACAAGGTTGGAGGTATCCTTATCCTTTTCCCACTAGGTGGAAATGGCAAGGTTTTCCTAGGCTACTTTATTTTTCCAACTCCAAAAATTTAGACAGGAACCAGAATTGTTTTATCAGGATACTTATGAACGCAAAGCAGCTAAGGTACTTACTGCAACTCGTTGTTGATTGAGCCCACCATTTGCACTGATTAATATGTAGCCATTATTTTTGTCAAATTTCCCTGTCCAAAAACATGATAAATTTCAGAGTAACATACACAATGACGAATTCAATTATAGTAACTAACTATCATTTGACCTAATAAAAAGAAACTAGCTATCATCTGAAATTTATAGGACACTATGATCACTGGTTATGTAATACCTAGATTTGTTGGAACCTTTCTGTCTGCACATGGTTTCCATGCAGATGCCTTCCGATATGGTTCCTCCCATAGCCATGACGACCCTTGCTTAAACTCTTTCTAAGGCATAGTTAAGTTCTCAGATATTTGGATAAAAGAAATCCAATCAACCTAATTTGACAAGCTAATCAGAAAATCTGTACCAAACATAAAAGTTAGCTGCTGCTAACCTCTGCAAGAGCACTGGATGCCAAATTGTGAAGCCGGTCATACATCTGTACTGATGATTTTTCTTCATTGATGAAGGCACCTCTATCGTCATCCTATGGAAAATAGATGCAGCAGATATTATTTAGAATGAATCAAGAATATCATCCTAATTTTAGAATTGATTATTTACAACTTGCACATTTGGTAGACAAAAATCTTGCCAAAGGACTAAAGAAACTTAACAAACTAGATGATTCACAAAAGCACACCCAAAATGCAAATGCCAACGACATCTAGCAGCTAAAATCTTGAGCCTGCAGAGTAAAAACGCAGATGCAGACATGCAAAGATCAGTCTCGACTCTTTCATCCCATACCAACTCGGCAACAAAAGGGTAGGTGTTACATTAGTGGACTTCAGTTATAAACACAATAAGAAATCCATCAATAATGCACACAGATCACCTGCTGCAGAATTTCAGTTATAAAATGATGACAAATTACATATGAATGGAACATTCACCAACAGGAGAGTACATACACAAAAGAATTAGACACTTGACTGAGTAACCCAAAATGTATTCAGAATAACAATGAAAAAAAAGAAAAAGAAAAAAAAAAGTGAGATTCTCCAATAGGCAACAATTAGGATAAATTATGATGAGTGTCACCTAAACTCAGATAGATACATTGTGGCCAATGAAACACCCATTTCTTGAGTTCCAACTTAGTATTGCCTCAGAAAACATTTACCTTAAGCCCACTTGATTTTATTTGGGTTGAATGATGCTGAAGGTTTCTCAAATCAAAAATGGACACCAAGAGAGAATCAAACAGGAGAAAGAAACCCATCAACCCGATCATAAAAACAATTGACCTCACGTATTTTCGAAGCCACAGATGCCTTTTCCCTACATAGACTCCCTTAAAAGCACTATATTTTGCAGAATCATTCTTCAACCCATGAAGTATTACAGTTTTGGGATTCCAGTTTTTATCACCCCATGACATTCTCCTTCCAATAGAGGGATCACTACCCGGTAAAGTTTCTGGACATCTACACTGATATTCCTTCATCCCTAATGACAAGTCAGCATTCTGAACTCCAGGACGCGGACTTCTTGGGGAACCTTGCTTCCCCATTAGACCATTATCTCTCGGCAAAGCTTCAAGTATCCGAAATTTTAAGACAACCACAACCACCATCTCTTTTCCCAACATGACAAAGAAAATTTGGCCATTAATTAATCCTATAACAGATACGCACCTTTAAAACAAAGATTAGGAAGGAAAACCTTTAAGCCAGCAACACCTTCTTTTGCTCTGAGTCCTTTCTCTTTCTTTTTCTGAAACCGACCCACCAACGCATTGAGCCGAATTCAGGGTTTGGTGGCACATACTAACATCAGGAAAACGAATGATAATTTATAAATTAAAAACACGCAAGAATGAATTCAAAGCGAAGCTAAGGAGTTGGTGTAGTGATATACCTAAATAGATGAGTGAAAACGAAGCGACAAGCAAACGACCTTTTGAAACAAGAATCACACCTGGAACAGCTTCTGGTCACCAACCTGAACAAACGTCGGTTTTGTACTTTTCTGGGTTTCCATTTGTTGAATCCAAATATATGAACAGGGGCAAAAAAAGAAGGAAATTCAAGAAAATGCCATGAAAGTTTTGTGATTTGGTATTGGCGGGTCCTTCGAACCAACCGTATAACGTACATTTAGAGTCTCTAATATTTATAAGTTTAAAATTACAATTAAAATAATATATTTCTAAAAATATACTTCCCAAAACCCTTTTGTTTAGCTAGGGGTTGCGAAGATGCCGCCCATCGTCGTCCACACTTCTACTGGGTCTGGATTTGATTCAAGCCAAGAGAGAAATCTGAGAAGAGCTGTAAACAAACTTTACGCTCTCACGTTAGGCTCCTTCTTTAGCATCTCGTAGAAACTTCAATTTGATCTTGTTGAGTGTGACTGAAACATTTTTCATATCAATCCTCTGTCCAGGTGACTCTGCACAACACTCCAAAGCTAATTGCATGGGGGATGATATACAATCCATAGCAGAATGTCCTTCGGTTCCTCTCAAATCGGCATCGACAACTTCAATTTCTGAAAGAGGTAACAAATCCTCTACCCAACGCTTCAAGCTCATTTCTCCAGCAAACATGTCATCTGTGGGCTTCTTTTTTGTGAATGTTTCCATCATTACAATGCCATAACTATACACATCGCCTCTTGTAGAAACAATTCCTTCCAATCCATACTCTGTATAGAATTCAAAGAAGAAAAATGTTAAGATCAAAATTCTACAAAAATACCACAATTTTATGTCTAGGTATAATAAAAACTATAAACTCACCTGGTGCCATATATCCAATGGTAGCGAGAGTCATAGTTCGCTTCATCGAGTCTCCATCACCTAAGAGCTTGGCCGTGCCAAAATCAGTGACATGTGCAACCATATCTTCATCCAACAAGATATTGTTAGGCTTCAAATCACAATGAACAATGGGTGTCGAATAACCATAATGAAGGTATTCTAATGCCCACGCTACATCGATCATTATATTTAGTCTCTGTAACATACTCAAATAGTGGTTATCAGAATACAACCAATTCTCTAGGTTTCCATTAGGTATGTATTCCAATATAAGGGCTTTGAAGTCAATGCTACTACAAACACTGATGATTTTGATTAGATTTCGATGACGAATATTGCATAGTACTTCACACTCTGCATCAAAACTCTTGAATGCCCCTTCTACTTTCAAGTTTAAAACTTTTATTGCAACATTCATCCCATCTGATAGTGTTCCTTTGTATACGGACCCAAAACTCCCTTCACCAACTAAGTTGTTTGAATTGAATCCTTTTGTTGCTTGTAGAAGTTCTTGGTGAGAAATTCTTCTCCATGTTGTTGCAAGTAACGACTCTTCCTCAACTGGAAATTCGACATTCCTTTTTTGACATCTTATCCAAGCTAATAAAAAGGCCACTACAAGTATTGTTAACCCAATTGCCAATAATACATACTTTGTAGCCTTTTTTGGTCGAGGAGTACCTTCTTTACATGGGGGAACTTGCAGTCTGGGAGCACCGCAAAGTGCATTGTTTGACATAAATGATGCAGCCGAAAAGTTTACAAACGGTCCTCCTGAAGGAATTTCTCCTTGTAGTTTGTTAAAAGACACGTTCAAATATTTGAGATATTGGAGAACTTCTAAGGACTTTGGAATCTCTCCAGCAAAATTATTACTCGAAAGATCCAAGTACTCCAAGCTTACTAATTCACCAAATGATTCAGGAATTGATCCTTCTAATTGATTGTTTGCAAAGGAGAGGTGAACCAGATCTTGAAGGCCATTTATTGTTATTGGAATACCACCTGACAACTGATTTCTTGAGAAATCCAATTTTATCAAGACCTTCATATTTCCAATATTCACTGATGTGAGAAAGCCACTTAGAGAATTTGATGACAGGCTGACCTCCAAGAGGTATGTCAGACTCCACAAGCTCACGGGAACAGTAGAAGTTAATTGGTTGAAGCCTAAGTCGAGAATTCTTAAAGAAGTTAGATTATCCATGCATGTAGGAATATGTCCTGAAAGCTCATTACCAGCTAAGCATAATTCAACCAAGCTCTCTAAACGACAAAGATCAAATGGGATGGGACCTTCTAGTCTATTACTTTGAAGGAACAAACCTTCAAGCATGTGCAACCTTCCCACTGTAGTTGGAATTGGTCCAGCCAATTCATTTGTTCGTAGGTTCAAAGCTATCAAGCTACTTAAATTGCCAATATCACTAGGAATGCTGCCCTTAATATTGCAATTAAACGCTGAAAATCTTCGAAGAGAAGTAGAGAGATTTCCAACGGAACTAGGCATGATGTCATTCAGTGGATTATCTGATAAAATTATTGCTTTGAGATATATGCAATTCGACAAAGAAGAGATCAAAAAGCTCAATTCTAGTGATCCAACAGTCAAATTATTTTCTCCTATGTTAAGTCTCTCGAGGAGCCTTAAATTCCCAAGTGTTTTAGGAATTAAGCCTGAGAATGAGTTTTGAACCAATTCTAGGTCAGTGAGTTGTGAAACATTGGAAATAGAGCTGGGAACTGTTCCACTCAATTTATTTCCCCCAAGAAATAGCTTTCGAAGATTTGGAAGGAAGAGGCCTGTATTTGATGGAAGATGGCCTGAGAGGTTATTCAAAGTTATTGCAATGGCTTGTAGTGTAGAGATATTGAAGATTTCAAATGGAATTGGGCCAGCAAAGTTGTTGTTCTCGATATTGAATAGCTCTAGGTTTTGTAAATTACCAATTTCACTTGGAATTTCACCTGTCACAATATGAACGATTATGTATTATATATTATTCAGAAAAATAATGTGCTTTCAATGAATTGTACGTACAAGTGAGCAAAGTGTAAAAATTAACAAAAACTTCAAAGAGCTAATTAGTATGGTTGATAATAAATAAGCCACTACGTTATATCTTCTCCCCGCAAAAACGACCTAGTTTCACATGGCCAGTTGGCTACCTTCTCGGTTGTGCCATGATTGAAATAGTTGAGCTACGTCGACACTGAGCGGTCAATATATAGATCCCTTTGTAGCGTTTCTATATGGGGTCAACATGGACGAATTGATAACAATTCTTTATATAGGCTCCCTTAAATCTTATGGTTTCCTTGTATGGCGTATACAAATAATTTTAATCATTCAGTAAAAAGGTAATGAATCCGATACAATCGTAAAGTACAATCAAAAAGCAAAATGTTTTGCATCATGCACAAAATTCCATATAATTGACTAAAACAAGATTAAACATACCTTGAAAGTTGTTGTATGCAAGTTGTAAATTTGTAAGCATGGTTAAGTTTTCAATATCTGGAAATACTCTTCCTGTAAAATTATTAGACTGCAATGATAAACTCTGTAGTTGTTTGCACTTGAACAAAGTCGATGGGAGTTTGCCATAGAACTTATTGTAAGACATATTAAGCCTCTGTAAGTTAGGAAGATGATCAAACATGTCGATCGAGAGTTCACCAGTGAGCATATTAGATTTGAGGTCCATGACTTGCAGTGAAGGCATGTTGAAGATAATGGACGGCAACGGACCGGAAAGCATGTTCTCCATGAGATAAATTCTTTGCAAGGTCGATATGTTGAAGAGGGAAGAAGATATGGAACCCGAAAGCTGGTTATATCCAAGATGAATTATTTCCAACGAAGATGCATTAGATAGAGAAGATGGGATAGTACCATTGAAACTGTTACCATGTAGAAACAAGTAGTGAAGTTTGGATAACAACCCCGTCCATGATGGGATTTCTCCACTCAAGTCATTGAATCCAAAGTCTAAAACTTCCAACCGATGAAGTCGAGCCAGCTCATTGGGCATAGAGCCATGAAAGCTATTGTTTGTGACACTTAGTTTAACGAGAAATGAAAGATTTCCCATATGTGGAGGAATGGTGCCTTCAAGGCCCATAAAAGAAAGGTTCAAAGCTATGACTCGATAATATTTAGAATCGCAAGTGATACCGATCCAATTACAAGCAGATGTGCTACTAGACCAATTGCTTGTCAAAAGACTATGAGGGTCATAAGAAATACTACCCTTTAAGGCAAGAAGAGCAGATTGATCCGTGGTGATGTTGGGAACCGTTGAATTAGCTAAACTTACCAAAAACACCATCACAAAAAGCAGGAACAGGAGAAGAGTTCTATCCATGAATGGTGCTCGCATGTTAGTTGAGGAACTTTTTTTTTTTTTTGAAAAGGTTGGTTGAGGTACTTGGTTTAGTCACTTAGTGTGCTACTCAACAACGGACAGGTGAGATCGCAGCATCCGCGAAGATTTAAGAGGGAAAACAGATGGCGATTCTGGGAAAAAGGAAGGTGAGCGGGCTTAGACTTTGATGTCAATTTGTCGGAGAGGAGAAGACCATTTCCCACCTAATGCAGATTTTGTAATCGACGCGACTCAATAAAAAAAGGGAGCAGGGGCGGACTATTGGCACCGACACTAGGCCAATAATGATAGCATTTCCGATTTATATTTCCTCGTGATCTTCCTCTAGACAACGAAATTAAATCATTTTGTAATTGGACTTTAGTTCCCTAATGATGAACTCTCTTCGACAATGATGACAACCCAACTGGCCCTTATGAAAATGGTGCAGAAGTGTCCCCGGCTCATCTAAACCAATAGGAAAGAAATTAGTCCTACCCTCTTGATAATTCATAGTCACTAAACCCAAGACTTGAGCATCCCTAACGAGCTCCTCAAAGTTCAGCTAAAAAATTTTACTTTTGTTATTTTAGGTAATCACTTAAAATAAAAAACTCTCTAAACATTTCTCTACTTTTAACTAAATATCATTTTTTTTATTGGTTTTAGAGCAACCACTTCCATTCACTTTGTCAATGTTCAAATCTTTGAAGCAGAAAAAGGAAAAATATCAAATCTTTGAGAGAGAGAGAGAGAGAGTGGTAACAAAGCAAGTGACAGGAGAGTTGGTAGGAGGTCCGAGGTCGGTGGAGAAGTGGAGAAGTGGAGCTGAAAGCGATGCCGAGGTATAGGATGTGAGGCGCTTGGCTGGAGGTCGGATTGATTTGGGTGAAGAGAGTGAGAGTTTTACTGAAAATGAAGAGAGTAAGAGAAACAGAAAATGAAGAAACAGGGCGTCCTGATTGATTTTTATGACCCTCCATAGAGAGAGAGAGAGAGAGAGAGAGAGAGAGAGAGAAACAGAAAATTTGAAGAGTGAGTTTTACAGCAAAAAATTGAAGAGGAAAATGAAGCGCGAAAGAAGTGAAGGAGCGGAAATACCCAACAGAATGAAATACGTACCTAGGAAGCATAATTGGGAAACCTTTTTATTTGGACAGTGCCGGCCAGTACTTCAATGAAGGTTTCATACTTTACTAGAATTTACAGATCCCAGGCTCAATGGCCTGACAGCCCGACGGCAGTGAAGGCATGTTGAAGGTAATGGAGGGCGACCGACCTGAGAGCATGTTTTCCATTAGATAAATTATTTGCAAGGTTGATATGTTGAAGAGGGAGGAAGACATAGAGGCTGAAAACTGGTTATATCCGAGATGAATTAGTTCCAATGAAGATACATTATATAGAGATGATGGTATAGTACCATTGAAACTGCTATCATGTAAAAACAAATTAAATATCGAAGTTTGGATGCCATCCATTGTAACAGAATAGTTACTCAAGAACTGAATTTAGAAATGAAATAAGGAAAGAACTACTTCTTTATTGAATAAAAGGCCAATTCGAGATGGCTAGTCTCCTATAAAGCACTTCGAGGATGCTTACCTCCAAGTTCATTCATGAACAAATGACTAAAAAGCTCCCTATTACATCTTCCTCCAGGCTATTTATAATTCATTTCATGCTAACTTCTACAACTAACAACTTGCTAACTTCTACAACTAACAACTTCTTAACTACTTTATCCAACTACTCAACTGTATGGGAGGTTACAATAGAATGATCCACTAACCTAATATACCCATTACATTGCCCACTTCTTTTAAACACCTTGCCCACAAAGTGTGTAATTA
Source organism: Carpinus fangiana (assembly GCA_006937295.1). Lineage (NCBI taxonomy): Eukaryota > Viridiplantae > Streptophyta > Magnoliopsida > Fagales > Betulaceae > Carpinus > Carpinus fangiana. The sequence continues at coordinate 5,926,972 of CM017321.1, forward strand.
AAAGCTCAAACACCTTTGCCAGCAATTAAAAGAGATGTACCCAAAGCCTAAACCTTTGCCAGCAATTTCACAAATCAGCCCCTTCATCCAAGCTTGTTGAACTCGTGACATGTAAAGCTTCATCAACTAAATTGAGAATGCTCCAACTTTTGTAATTGCCATTTGATGCATGCGCTGCCAAAGCCTTCATGCAGCTCAAGCTTGAAATATTTTCCACCTATATAATTTTCCAACGCCATCTATGTTTGAAGAGAACAAAAAATTTCAGACCAAAAAACTGCTTCTCCACATCATTACAATCGCAGAAAATGAGCCAACTTTTCACTTCCTTGAATTCCTTCATTTTCCACCTTGTCTTAAAGACCCACCAATCATATTTCCAAAATATGTCCTTCCTTAGCTCCAATTTCTGGTCCCACATTTTATCAATTACGTTCTCTTCCTTTTGATAAAGCCCAACACTATCATGAAAATCCTTCAAAGATTTGGTGTTAAAGACGCAGAATTCCTTCAAGATACAATTTGAATTTGGAGTTAACACGCCAATTACCTTCACTACCATAGATTTTGAGATGCTCAACTTCATTTGGCTTGGCTGAGCAATTTCGTCGAACGCATGGTGGGTATCTTCAACCAGATTTATTTCTTGAATCATCTTGTTTTCTTCTTCTTCTTCTTTTTCTTCTTCTGCATCTTCTTGTACAAATTCTTGCCCCACATCCTGGTTTCCAAATTCTGAATTGAAATTGCCCTCCGTAGAATACTTTTCATTCTATTAGCATGTTGTTCCTCCAGTTGCCTCATTTTGAGTTCATATCTCGCATCCCTATCTACATTAATGGATTTGTACTTCTCATCAATGGCATCCATTCGTCTGAAAAACAATTCAAAATCCATGGAATAGAACGGCTCTGAAAATCTTGCTTGAAGGGCTTCTACAAACTCTTCCCATGTGTAACACACCAAACAGATTTCCAGAAAAACTTAAAAGAGAAGTAAGCAATAATCTGGATTTTTGGAATGAAAACTAGACTTGCATTCAACTTTGTAAGCATTCAACTAGGATCAACTCTAAGTACAATGATCACTTCGAGTGTGATCCAACTCCTTACTACTAAAGAATTAAGCTAAGGAAAAAGTATTACCTCTAAGCTTTAGTTGAGAACAAAACAAAATTCAATATCTAACAAAGAGTAAACGCCTCCTTTTATACTACTATTAAGGTTACAGTGCAACCTAGCCAGCAGAGGAGTAAATCTTTATTTTAGTTGAAACTACTTCTCCCGCGTCCCTTGGCTGCAACTGAAGCATAATTCCAGTGTAACTTCTTTGATGCTTTCCTGCCACGTTGCTCCACCATTTCAGCTACCATTTATTATTCCCTCCTTATTCAAAAGACTTGTTACACCATGTTACAAAATCTGATCTTTGTGCTTCATTGAACCAGATTAACGCCTCCCCTTCCATGTAGCATGCTGCTATAGGCACTCTCAGATGCCAACGTGTTCGTTCAAAGGAGAAAAATTGGTTGGCATTCTTTACCCAAGCTGATGCATTACGCCCATCAAATTTGAAAAGCTCTACGTTATCAATTTCTTGACACTCCTCTGCTGAAGCAATTTTCAGCCTCTGAAACCTTCCACCATCTTCTGCATGCATCCCTCATTTTGAAGTTGAACCAACATTGGCCTTCATAGAATCAAAAGACACACTTCTATCTTTCTGTTCCATTCCCTTCTGCGATTCTGTAAAGGAACTCAACAATTTATCCATCTGTGCACTCAAGAAAGCAAACTGATCATCCTGCTTCTCCTCCAAACTATCTTGTCTTGCATTTCTCTCTTCAAAATCAGCATGCAACTGCTGAAACTGTTGATCCCGAGCTATAGAATCAACCTGGAACTGCTTCAAGTCCTTCCTCAATTGCACCAAATTAGAATCTTGCCCCATTGATCTAGTTTTCATAAAAGAAAACAAATGGCTTTGATACCACTTGTAACAGAATAGTTACTCAAGAACTGAATTTAGAAATGAAATAAGGAAAGAACTACTTCTTTATTGAATAAAGGGCCAATTCGAGATGGCTAGTCTCCTATAAAGCATTTCGACGATGCTTACCTCCAGGTTCATTCATGAACAAATGACTAAAAAGCTCCCTATTACATCTTCCTCCAGGCTATTTATAATTCCTTTCATGCTAACTTCTACAACTAACAACTTCTTAACTACTTTATCCAACTACTCAACTGTATGGGAGGTTACAATAGAATGATCCACTAACCTAATATACCCATTACATCCATGATGGGATTTCTCCACTCAAACCATTGAATTCAAGGTCTAAAACTTCCAACCGATAAAGTCGAGCCGGCTCATTCGGCATTGAGCCATAAAACTTGTTAGTGAGAATTAGTTTAACAAGAAATGAAAGATTTTCCATATGTGAAGGAATAGTGCCTACAAGACCCGTGTAAGAACTATGACTCGATGATGTCTTGAACTATAAGTGATACCGATCCAATTATAAACATAAGTACTAACAGACCAATTGTGTGTCAAAATACTATGAGAGTCATAAGAAATACTACCCTTTAAGGCAAGAAGAAGAGTGGATTGATCCGTGGTAATGTTGGAACCGTTGCATATGCTAAACTTACCAAAAGCCATCACAAGGAGGAATAGGAAAAGAGTTTCTATCCATGAATGGTGGGCGCATGTTGGCTGAGGTACTTGTAATTTCTAGTAATTTTCTTTTATGTGTATGTGAGCTATTTGTAGTCGTTGTAGAAGCGAGAAGATGATAACAGACCGGGATCCCCTCAAATTAGTTTAAATTTCGAGGGCCTCGAATTCTCTAATGCTGGCCGTTGATGACATCTAACAGTTCAAACTAAGCCACGTGGGTAAAATTGATTTCCTTCTAATTCTTTACCAAAACCCACTTAGTTTTAGAATACCAATAAATCATAAATGCCCTCTAAAAATAAATTCAAAATTCTGCACATATTTCTAGTAACCCCTAGGAAACTGCAATCTTGTCGTCACATGATTGATTTTAGAAGGCATTATTTAAGGGACCAGGATCAAATTTCTTCAACCAAAAAGAAAAAGAAAAGTGGATCAAATTAGTAAGAGTTTGAGCTTGTCTAACGCCCAGAAATCACATGTAATTAAACAAAGACCTATCTGGCCAGTTTTTTCATCTCAATCTTGTGGTTTCTTGAATAGAAAAAAATAAAATAAAAAATCTTGTGGTTTCTTTGTCAAAATAGTAAAAGCAGATCGATCAGTTCAAAATATATGCATTCCAGAAGCACATGCCAAATTAATTTCATGCTTGAACTTCTGACATTTTACGATGCGACCTTATCATATAAGCAGTTTCTTCAAGATGCAGAATATGATTATGTTCAGCTACAAAACCATAAACCTTATACTTTCAAATCTCTTTTACTAATGAAACATGCAATCCTACAGGACAATTAGTCCTTACTTCATCTCGATGACGAATGTAAAGACGCTTGTCTATTTTTTGAACACCCTCCTTACAACAAGTAAATCCCCTTGAGGTTACTTTTCCATTTAACTTACTTTTATTTTGAAAATCTTTCCTTACACCAAAACCCATATGCTTTCCATAATTTTCCCAATGGTTCCATGCATCATCTACAGTATTAAATTCCATACCAACTTGAGGTGTCTAATCTAATTCACATTTTGAGATGAGTCGAATGTGATGTCATCCATCCTTTTTTTTTTTGTATGTATATTGTTGTCATTCACAGAAATTAAATAAAAATCAAAATATGCCAACACGACATTGAGTGTGATCTTGGAATAACAACATGAAGATGGTAAATATTGGTCGCATCATAAATAAAACTAACAATGTATAAGCACCAATCACCTTGCAACATTAACAACATTAAAACAGGGGTTGCAAGTAAAACTAAAACATTATCTCAACGAACCATAAAAGCTCATGCACCAATCATATGAGTTTTGCCAAGTAACTAGGGGCAAAACTGAAATACTCTACTATATTGTTTACACAACAAAAACACACACACACACACAAAAAAAAAAATCAGAAAAAGGCATGGCTAATAGTTAGATAACTAAAATCCTAATTAATCTATGGCAACGAGATTACACCATAGACTAAGTACCTTTTTTTTACTCAGAAGTTTTTCTGCAGAGACTTTGGAACAGGTACATATAAAGGCAAGCCTCCTAAAAGAAAAGAAGCCTTAAGCATGCATTTAGTAAAAGTCGAAAGCTAATTTTTTTTCCAAACGTGAGACAGAAGAAGAAGTCAATGCCAATAATTTTGCTTCAACAATGCCTTCAAAACTCATTGTTTCATATTGGCACGAGACTTTTGCAGTTTCCGAGAATTTAAGAGGGAATTTATCGGCATTCTAAAACTAAAAGTGGGTTTTGGTAAAGAATTAGAGGGAAATCAATTTTACCCACATGGCTTAGTTTGAACTGTTAGATGTCATCAACGGCCAGCATTTGATAATTCAAGTCCCTCGAATTTTAAACTAATTTGAGGGGATCCCGGTCCGATGATAACAAGGGCAATGGCGTAAATTTCTATGCTACTCAACACGTAATTTTTTTTTTTTTTCTGATTTTCTTAGTGGCTCTTTAATATAGCTTGATCTGTCCACGTGTCCTGCTTTAGTTTGCGGGACATGAACGGGTGTTTTTGCTGGTTTTTTCTTCACCTGACATTGAGTGTGTTGTGTATGGCGTGTGTCACGTGTGATTTTGGGAGTACAGAAGCATCACACGTGTGGACAATGAAGAGACTCAAAATTATGAGCATAAATTAGATCCGCGGACTCACACCTTTACATGGTTTAGGATTTCTTACAATTTTTTTTTAAAAAAAAAATAGTAGGTTCTCAAATTATGCAATTTTGATCATTTTTAGGTATCAAAATGCTTTAAAAATGCCACATATTAAAAATGTGGTACGTTATAGTTGAGAATTAAGAATATTTTCATCAAGTTTTTGTTCTCTATATTGTAAAAAAGCTGAGTCAAAAATTGTCTTTTAATTTTATATATAAAAAAAAATAAGTCTCTACAAAAGTGAATAAGAAGCCTTTGGGAAAGATTTTTTTTTTTTTTAATTACCTCGACATGCCACATTTTTAATAGGTAGTATTTTTCAAGTTTTTCGATATTTAAAAACAACCTAAATTATATAAACAATTTTAAAAAAACTATAGTGAATCCTCATCCCCTTTACACATATGAATCTTACAAATTTAATGATTCATTTTAAAAAATAAAAAATAAATACAACATAGGATTCTCTCCAATTTATTTGAGCTAGATAATATCTTATTAGTTATAGTGAAGAGATATTTTTGTCCTCTCAAAAAATGAAAAGATAAAAATACCCTTCTAGTTCAAATGAACTAGAGAAGATCATGTTTGAACTGAAATAATTGTTTTTATTTCTTAATTTGATAACAAAACGGATGTTTGAAGTGGAATTGAATCAAAATTACTAAAAAGTCTTAATGGGTAGTCAGTCACCTACGGAGTGGCCGGAGGAGGCCACTGCCACCCCAAATTGAATTCGGGGTAAAAAATGTATGGGAATAATCATCCTAAGAATAAACCCTTACTAAATAAACTAAACTTACTAAAAGTCACCTGGATCTTGAAAACCAAGTCCTTTCTTGTCTTCTGTGCAATTTTAGCTTGAAAACTCTGGAACTTTACTCTTCTTCTTTTTTCTCTGAATTGCCACTTCTCACAGATTGTATGAATAAACTGGCCATGGACATTAGACCTTCTTGGGAATTGGGCCAGCAAGGCCCCACAGTCCACAAAAATCATATAACCAACCTATAAGCCTATTAGTAGGTCCAAAGACCCAATTCCATTATATAGTAGACAATTCGCCCCCACAACAACAACAGAATGGGCGTCATATTCAATTCCATAGTATATCAAATATGTTTGTTTTTTTGTTTTTGCCTTTTTTTTTTTGTGTGTGAGTATATCAAACAAGTTCCTGATTTAGAGAAAATATGTGGTATCCTGATACCTAGGCCATCGCAGGTAAACCCATGTTGAAAATTTGGAAGTAAGAGGCCTATATTTGACGGAAGATGGCCTGAGAGGTTATTCAAAGTTATTGCAATCTCTTGTAGTGTAGAGATATTGAAGATTTCAAATGGAATTGGACCAGCAAAGTAGTTGTTCTCGATATTGAATAACTCTAGGTTTTGTAAATTACCAATTTCTCTTGGAATTTCACCTCCCACAATGTGAGCGATTATGTATTATTATTCAGGAAAATAATGTGCTTATAATGAATTGTACATACAAGTGAACAGAGTGTAAGAAGTTAATCAATACTTCATGTTGAAATAGCTCTGATACCATGTTCAAAGCTTTGATACCATGTTGAAATAAAGAATAAGCGGAATATAAGAATGGAAGAATGAGAGGGAGATGAGAGAGAGCGGAAGCAAATGTAAGGACTACATTGTATTAATTCTGATATGATATATGGATACAGATGCCTCAATATATAGAGAGGTTATGAGTGATAAACAAGAAACCTTAGACTAATTAAGGTAGAAAATAAACTATAATAAAAGACAATAAACATAGAGAATAAAATATTCTAACATCCCCCCTCAAACTCAAGGTAGAATATTCTGCAACCTTGAGTTTGAAATATGAAATCATGATGACGGCGGTGGCGGAGGCGGGGAATGGTCCATAGATGGTGGAGACTGCCGGAAAAGATAGAGGCTGGCGGGCGGCCAACGACGGCGGCAAGTGGCTGGTGAATGCAGATTCGAAAGGGCCAACAACGGGCCAAACTCCATAATGGGCCGACAATGGGCCAAGGCTGACAATGAGCTAAACTTCAAAATGGGCCGACAACGGGCCAGGGCTGACAAGGAGCCAAAATTCAAAAGGGCCGACAATGCTTGGGCCAAAAATAAAAAGGAAAATGAGCCCACTTGGGTAGTTATCAAATCGGCGCAACGAACCTGACCGGCGCGTGGCGCGTGTAATGTGGTCTCTTAGACTGCTTCTTCTTCTTCTTCTTGAAAAGGGCCGACAACGGGCTTGGGCCTACTAGGGCCAAAACATAAAAAGAAAAATGAGCCCACTTGGGCGGTTATCAGATTGGTGTACCGAACCTGACCGACGCGTGGCGCGTGTGATGTGGTCTCTCAGACCGCTTCTTCTTCTTCAAAAGGGCCGACAATGGGCCTGGGCCGACTAGGGCCAAAACACAAAAAGGAAAATAAGCCCACTTGGGCGGTTATCAGATCGGCGCACCGAACATGATCGGCGCATGACACGTGTGAAAAGATCCATTAGGACTTTTTTTTTTTTTTTTGCACAAGTTCTGATCTGGTGCGACTGCTGTAGAAGAGAGCTGGTGAGCTTTGCTGATTTGGCTTTTGATCTGCTGTAGGCAAGTGCATGGGAGAGTTTGTAGGACCTCAAGGCCGCGATTCAGTGTGGCGCACACACGTGAAGCCGCGGGCTCGGATCTGGTGTGATGCATGTGTAGGTGGATGGTTAAGTGGACGGTGGGGACGTTAGCTGCCAGAATCTGGAGATGACCGGCGTGTGTAGGTGGACGGAGAGGCTGACTGGGCGGCACAAAAGTTGGTGATGAGGGCCGGCGATGGCAGGGATGATGGCTGGCGGCGTCTGGCCGACAGGGGCTTCATGGCCAAGGATGGCGTCTGTAGCTTGAAGGAGCAAGCCGAAATCGGGGCTGGGATGCCGGATCTGGCCGGAACAGCATGACTGAAGTGGCCATGGCTGCTTCCGGAGTGGTTGGCTGGCCGCGGTGGACAGATCTGGCCGGAGTAGAGGTGCACTGGAGATGGACGAACCTGGACTGCTCTGCTTGGGCTGAACTGAGTAGGCCTATGTATGGGCAGAAAATTGCTCAACGTGTGTGAAAGCCTTTTTTTTTTTTTTTTTTTTTGAAAGTTGCTGACCTTGGCAATCAAGCAAGACATAGACAACGTTGGTAGAACAGAAATATGAAGATAATTAAATTGAACAATAAAAATAAAAAGAAGAAAAATAATTGGAGTCCACAAGAAAGTGGCTCTGATACCATGTTGAAATAGCTCTGATACCATGTTCAAAGCTTTGATACCATGTTGAAATAAAGAATAAGCGGAATATAAGAATGGAAGAATGAGAGGGAGATGAGAGAGAGAGCGGAAGCAAATGTAAGGACTACATTGTATTGATTCTGATATGATATATGGATACAGAGGCCTCAATATATAGAGAGGCTATGAGTGATAAACAAGAAACCCTAGACTAATTAAGGTAGAAAATAAACTATAATAAAAGACAATAAACATAGAGAATAAAATATTATAACACTTCATACAGCCAATTAGTATGGTTAATAATAAATAAGCCACTATGCTATATCTTCTCCCCACAAATATGACAGTTTCACATAACTAGTTGGCTACCTTCTCGATTGTGCCATAATTGAAATAGTTGAGCCACATCGACTATATATATATGTGAGTATTTTTTTTTTCTTCGCGGACAATATATAGATCTATTTGTAGCTTTTAGATATGGGATCAACATACAGGAATAGAGAACAATTCTTTAGACTAATTCTTGAAAGCTAAATGTTCTGCATGAAACACAAAATTCCTAGCTAGAAAGGATTTAAAACATGTGTTAGCAAGTTTTAAAAAAGTTTGTGAGTATAGAATTATGAAATGCATTTTTTATGTACTATCAAAGAAAAATATCTTGCTTTTGTTTATCAAAAATATATTATCTACAACGAAAAAGAAAAAAGAAACAAAAAAGGAAGAAAGAAGGCGGCATAAGACAAATTTTTGTGCTGTGCAATTTTCTTGTTTTCCTTGGCTCGCTTAAATCTTATGGTTTCCTTTATTTTATCATTTAGTTTGCATCCGATACAATCATAAAGTGCAATCAAAGAGCAAAGTGTATTGCATCAAACACAAAACTCCATATAATTGACTAAAACAATATTAAGCAAACCTTGAAAGTCGTTGCCATTAAGATCTAAATTTACGAGTCTAGTTAAATTTCCAATTTTGGGAGATACTCTTCCTGTAAAATTATTGCTCCGCAAGAATAAAGTTTGCAGTTTTTTGCACTTAAACAAAGTGGATGGGAGTTTGCCATAGATCGAACTTATTGAAAGACAAGCGAAGCCACTGTAAGTTGGGAAGATGATCAAACATATCCATGGAGAGTCCACCAGACAACATATTACGTACATTTGAAGTCCATGACTTGTAGTGAAGGCGTGTTCAAGATAATGGAGGGCAACGGACCTGAAAGCATGTTTTCTATAAGATAAATTCTTTGCAAGGTCGATATGTTGAACAGGGAGGAAGATATGAAGCCTGAAAGCTGGTTATATCCGAGATCAATTATTTCCAACAAAGATATGTTGGATAAAGATGATGGGATAGTACCATTGAAACTGTTACCACGTAGAAACAAATATTGAAGTTCAGATAACAATCCCATGCATCCATGATGGGATTTCTCCATGGAAGTCATTGAATCCAAAGTCCAATAGTTCCAACCGGTGCAGTCGAGCCAGCTCCTTGGGTATAGAGCCATGAAAGCTGTTGTTTGTGACACTTAGTTGAACAAGAAATGAAAGATTTCCCATATGTGGAGGAATGGTGCCTTCAAGGGTGGTACTCAACAACAACGGACAGGTGAGAAAGAGTACAAGGAGATCGCAGTATCCGCATTTGGCGTTGAAGTTGGAATGCAGTACTGTCACCCAAAAACTAAAAATGGGCAAGTCAATGAAGTCATGCACGCAAGAAAAAGAGACCCACTTTGGTCCCGGAAGTGGAATGCACTGTCACCCAAAAACTAAAAATGGGCAAGTCAAGGGAAAAAAAAAAAGGAGAGGGAAAAGGAGAGTTAAAAAATGCCAAGAAGTAATGTTTTTTTTTTTTTTGTAGTGATTGTTATTGGAATACCACCTGACAACTGATTTCTTGATAAATCCAATTTTGTCAAGACCTTCATATTTCCAATATTCATTGATGTGAGAGAGCCACTTAGAGAATTTGATGACAGGTTGACCTCCAAGAGGGATGTTAGACTCCACAAGCTCATGGGAACAGTAGAAGTTAATTGGTTGAAGCCTAAGTCAAGATATCTTAGAGAAGTTAGATTATCCATCCAAATAGGAATATATCCATAAAGCTCATTACCAGTTAAGTTTAATTCAACCAAGCTCTCTAAACGACAAAGATCAGATGTGATGGGACCTTCTAGTTACTTTGAGCTTTGAAGGAACAAACCTTCAAGCATGTGCAACCTTCCCACTGTCGCTGGAATTGGTCCATCCAATTCATTTGTTCGTAGGTTCAAAGCTGTCAAGCTACTTAAATTGCCAATATCACTAGGAATGCTGCCCTTAATACTGCAATTAAACATTGAAAATCTTCTAAGAGAATTAGAGAGATTTCCAACATGCAGGTGTCATTTAGTGGATTGTCTGATAAAATTAATGAGTGTTTTCATGAATTTTATTAGATTTTTAGAGAAAAGCTAAATATAAAGAGGCTATTGTAAATGCTTTAATGAAGCTTTTGTAATGGACACGGACGCCGGTCAATAAAACACGACGCAGGGTAGACTATTAGCACCCTCAACTAGGCATCAAAAGTTGAAAATGGTGCGGAAGCGGTCCCTCAGCTCACGTGACCCCTCCATGAAAGAATATGAAGAAGGCACCAAGTTAGGCCAAGTCCTAACTTGGAAACAAGACTGCTCATTGGAACAGTAGATGTTAATTGGTTGAAGTGTCTTAGAGAAGTAGAGGTCAAGATGTCTTAAATTCCCAAGTGTTTTAAGACAAAGAAGAGATCAAAAAGCTCAATTCTAGCGATCCAACAATCAAAATATTATTATGTCCTAAGTTGAGTCTCTCGAGGAGCTAGCCTTAAATTCCCAAGTGTTTTAAGAATTAAGCCTGAGATTGAGTTTTGAACCAATTATAGGTCAGTGAGTTGTGAAAAATTAGAAATAAAGCTGGGAACTGTTCCACACTTCTACTCAATCTATTTGCCCCAAGAATTAGCCCTTGAAGATTTGGAAGGAACAAGCCTATAATATTTGATGGAAGATGGCCGAGAGGTTATTTAAAGTTATTGCAATGACTTGTAGTGTAGATCAGATATTGAAGATTTCAAATGGAATTGGGCCAGCAAAGTTGTTGTTCTCAATACTGAATAGCTCTAGGTTTTGTGAATTACCAATTTCACTTGGAATTTTCACCTGTCACAATATGAACGATTATGTATTATTCTTCAGAAAAATAATGTGCCTTTAATGAATTGTACATACAAGTGAGCAAAGTGTAAAATGTTAACTAATACTTCAAAGATCTAATTAGTATGGTTAGTTGATAATAAATAAGCCACTATAAATGTTATATAAATAAAAAATAAAAATAAAAAACTGGTTATATCCTATATGAATTAGTTCCAATGAAGATACATTGTATAGAGATGATAGGGATAGTACCATTGAAATTGTTATCACGGAAAAACAAATATTGAAGTTTGGATAACATGATTTCTCCACTCAAATCATTGAATCCAAATTAGTCTAAAACTTTCAACCGATAAAGTCGAGCCGGTTGATCATTCGGCATGGAGCCATGAAACCTATTGTTTGTGAGAATTAGTTTAACAAGAAATGAAAAAAATTTCCATATGTGGAGGAATGGTGCCTGCCTACAAGACCTGTGTAAGAAAGATTCAAAGCTAGGGCTCGATGATGTCTTGAACCATAAGTGATACAAAGCCAATTACAAACAGAAGTAGTATTTTTTCTGATTTTCTTAATGGCTCTTTAATGTAGCTGGATCTGTCCACGTGTCCTGCTTTAGTTTAATTGCGGGACATGAACGGGTGTTTTTGCTGGTTTTTTTCTTCAACCACATTGGAGTGTGTTGTGCATGGCGTGTGTCACGCGCGTACGTGTGATGCATGGAGAATAGAAGCATCAAACGTGTGAATTGTTAAGAGACTCCGAATTATGAGCATAGATCAGCAAGACTCACACCTTTACACGGATTATGATATTTTACAATTTATATAAATAAAAAATAATAATTGACTCTCAAATTATGCAAGTTTGACCGTTTTTAGGTATCGAAATACTTGAAAACTGTCACCTATTAAAAATGTGGTACGTTATAGTTGAGAATTTAGTATATTTTCATCAAGATTTTGTTATCTTTTGAGTCAAAAATTGTCTTTTAATTTTATGAAGAAAAAAAAAAGTCTCTATAAAAGTGAAGAAGAAGCCTTTTGGAAAGATTTTTTTTATTACCTTGACATGCCACATTTTTAATAGTTAGCATTTTTCAAGTTTTTCAATATTTAAAAAAATCCTAAAATATGGACCGAAGCTAAGCAGCAATAGGTGCATTTTTATTTATTTTTTATTTTTCTCCTAATAAGGGAAGCAATACATGTGGTATATGACTCGGATACATTAGAGACGACACATTTGAAGTCAGTAATGAGATTGGTCAGCATTTTGTTCTTTTGAAGTCGACTAATTCTCCAGGAAAAAAAAATGGACTAATTCAATGCCTACATCCATGGACAATACCAACCAAAATGGATTCTAATATTGAAAAAGTATTTTCTTATTAATATTTTGTATTAATTTTATTATTTTTTACATTTTGAGCAGCTTCTCAAGATTAGAAAAGCTGCTCAAAATTAATATCTTTTATTTAGGTGATTCAATTTAAATAAACAACGTAAATCGAGATGAAAAAAAAAACCAAATTACTAAGAATGGTTCGACACTTTAAACTATCCTAATAACCAGTTTGAAGGTGTGGCCAAATCAGACTTGTGGCAACAGCCATTCCTTACTTACACTATAACCTCATTTGATTTGCGAAATAAGTATTCTATTAGAAAAATGAATAACTATTAACTTATTATTAAGAATAGAGAATAGTAGAATATAATAATTATTTGTATTCCTTAATTTGATAACACATGTTTAAAGTAGAATTGAATCAAAATTACTAAAAAGCTCCAATAGGTGGTCAACCACCTACATAGCGACAGGGTGTGGCCACAGCCACCACAAATTGGATCCAGGGCAGTGGAGCACATAAAGATCACCACGAGGTGAAATTGGATCCAGGGCAGTGGAGCATATAAAGATCACCACGAGGTGCTACCACCCTTAGCCTTTTTTGTGGGTGGCCGGCCAACCACTTTATTAATAAGTCATTATCAAATAAATAATAATCTCATTCCAAAAGTCTATTCCACGGGCTACAAGTCACATGATTTTGAAAACCAAGTTCTTTCTTGTCTTCTGCGCAATTTTAGCTTGAAAACTCTGGAACTTTTTTTCCTTTTTTTTTTTCTCTGAATCGCCACTTCTCACAGATTGTATGAATAAACTGGCCATGGACATTAGACCTTCTTGGGAATTGGGCCGGCAAAGCCACACCGTCCACAAAAATCATATAACCAGCCTATTAGTAGGTCCAAAGACCCAATTCCATCATATAGTAGACAATTCGCCCCCACAACAACAACAGAATGGGCGTCATATTCAATTCCATAGTATATCAAATATATATATATATTTCGTGTGAGTATATCAAACAAGTTCCTGATTTAGAGAAAATATGATATCCTGATACCTCGGCCATCGCAGGTAAACCCATGTTTTAACACATTTATATTTCTTTTCTTAAACACATACTTTAAGCATCATAATGATTTTATGTCGAACCTACTGACGAACTCCTGTACTTGTGATATTTTCCTTTTGTAGGTGCAAATTGACTTGGCATTCGGTACTTAAAAACTATTCTAAGAGACCTCAACCAAGTCACTCATATCAGCATCTCATAACATGTTATAAAAACTCCTTGAAGTTAACAATGTACAAATTTGAATTTAAACACTATAGATCCTCCTAACTCAGTTATTGTTTTTGCAGCCATAACGTGGGACTTGGTCAGGATGGAGACTAACAAAGCACAAATGAGTAAAAATGTGCTCCAACTTGCCATCTAATTCACTAACTTGCCCTTCTCTTACCTTTGCGTGAAATTATCAAAAAAAAAAAAATCACCTAATTACTTATGAACAAACAAAAACATCAAGTAGCATCATCCAACAAACTTTTACAACCTTAACCTTGACAAGGAAAAAATTCATCGCGCAGTGCGGCCCAAAATATACTAAGAGATCTATGACCGGGCTATGCTCATTGCATGCGAGTGAGAGATATTAAATGGAGGGACGCCCACAATAGGCATGCCCCTCCCACATGTTTTGAACGTGTGACTTTATGCTACATATTGAGTATGTTTATGAATATAAAATCCCCTTAACATTATCCTTACACCCCCCTTTTTTTTTTTTTTTTTTGGGTGCACAAATCAACAAGGGAAATATAAAGTTGAGGTGAGTACGTAATTTTTAGCTTTTATCATGTTGAAAAGGTGGAATGTGAATAACAAAATACAGAAAAAGCTCGATTTATGGTCAACATCTTCTTTCAAGGCTGAGATCGGACAAAGTTACTTTCAAAAAGGAAGACCTTTGTGACTCACTCTTTTCCATATTTTTTTTAAAAAAATAATTTTTAATTTTTAAATTTATTTATTCAATTATGACTAAACCTAGGTTAACATAACTATTATCCTTCCCTTGCCACCTTTTAATAGGCTGCTACTGCCTATTGGACTCACATGCTTGGCTCTATCTCTTTCCCTCAACCAAACTTTATGCCTTTTGCATCCTGTTTTTCCTCCTATTTTGAGTAATTTTTATGGTTTCTAATATCCTATATCCTTCACGAAGAGATTAATAAAGTTTTAGGCTGTCTCTTTGGGATTAAATGTATTTTGGGTAAAATATTGATCAAATTGAAAATATTTTTAGGAAAAATAATCTTTCATAAGGTGTAAACTGATTTATGCTTCTTATCTGCGTAAACTATTTTTTGTCGTAGTCTCACACTCATGGGCAAGCAATTGTGTGACGGTTTCTTATGAGCCCTACGTGTTTGAGTAGATCTTGAATTGTCCGAACACTTTGGCTAGGCAAGTGAGCTTCACATAAACCCTTTCACAATTGCGTATCTAAACAACATGAGTATATAATTGGATCTCAATTTCACCCTAGAAGACCTATTCTCTCACACTATTTTCTTCTACAACTCACCTTTGTCGTCTCTCTCTCTTTCTTGCAACTGGCATTGAGATTCACAATGACATCTCCAGAGGTATCCTCGGACCATCTTAGAGGTATTCTCTCAGGCCAGCAGTCTTCTACTTCTAGTCGATTGCTCCATGACGGGCTTCCCTCATCAAATGTTATGAAAATATAATCATTGTTAGCCAATATTTGTATATTTTAATTAAAACCCATTTTTAGGTTGGTTTTTTAGTTGTTTTATATTAATATTTTTTTATGTTGTTAATAAAAATTGATATTTATAAGTTTATATGAGACTATGAGTAAATAAGAATATATAAAACATTTATTAATTTTTCATTCGAACCAAAAGCTAAAAAAAATAACAAAAATCAGCTAAAAATTATTAGTAATGAGCCTTGGATGATTGGATCCTTTTATTTCATAGAATATATACTAATGATCCCATACTACCCCATACACTCAACATTTATAATCCCAATTACTACAAAAATACCATTTAATGGACCCATGCCTACTTGATCAGCCTCAATTAATCCTATCTTTCTTTGGTAAAAATTAATAACATGGAAAATGTTAAAATGGCAGTTCTCTATATATAAATTTTTTCCACATGTGAAAATTACATTTTTTTAAAAAAATATATTGAGAAAACATGTTAGGTTAAAATTTTTTTTTAAAAAAAAATCCAATTGGCCAATAAGAGTACCTCGTATCTCTAAACAAATTTCGTTATAGAAATCAAATTTGAAAATGAGTTTTGAATTAAGGTTAGAAAGTCAATCGACAGGAAACCATAGTTTATGAAATGGAAATCGTTAAATCGAATCCATCTCCTATTTCTCCCCCTTTGCGGTTTTTTTTTTTTTAAAAAAAAAAAAGTTAGAAAAGTCAAACATATTGATTTTATTTCAGTTTTGTTTCAATATGAACACAATATTCCTTAAATTGCCAAAACATAGCATAATATATATATAATAACTTTTTATTGCTGGGGAAATAATGTTTTGCTTGTGAGTTCTATTTTTTTCTTCTTTACAGGGAAAAAGGACCGAAATTCAAAGTTCAATCATGTGGCCGTCGGCAAAGAGTCCAAAATTCAAAGTCCAATCTCGTAAATTCCACAAAGAGTGGGGGCCTTTCCCCAACATCAAAGAGAGAGAGAGAGAGAGAGGGCCAAGAAAACGGAAAGTTTAGAGAGCGAAAGTGGAGAAAAAAGCAGGTGGGAATCACATGGGCTTGTTGTTGTCTCTCGCTGCCTCCGCACCATGATCTTCTTCTTCATCAGCATCATCGTCGTTACCCACTGATTCTACCACAAGATTCCCCATCCACCGCCCCACCATGGCTGACGATAAGGTACTCACCTCCACCTTTCACATTCTCTGTTTTCATCGTTTGGTTGCTGAGAAAAAGATGGGAAATCCGGGTAGTTGTTGGTAGCAGCGTTCGAGTGGGAAATGTGGGATCCAGGTTCTGGGTTTTCTTTTTTCAATTTTTTTTTTTCTTTTGATTGCGGCTGGTCTTGACCGGTGAGCTGTAGGGAGATTCTGGGGAGAGATCTCTGCTTGCTTTAATTTGTTTTTGTTGATCTGAGATCGAAGCTGGGGTTTTGGATGACCAGATCTTCTCTCTTATGCTTCTTGTTTCTGAGAAGGGTCTGGTTCTAGGTTTTACACGGCTCTCTGATCTCTAGTATTAAGAAGTTTTCGGCTTTTACTTAATTATCCTGTTTTCGTAGCTTAATCGTGCCGATTTAGGTAAATTTTCCATTAGATCACAGTTGTTAGCGCTTGTGTTGGTTTGAGTTTGATAAACATTGGGTTCTCTGAACAATCTGGGTTTGATTTAGAGGTTCAATTACGGTTTTCCGTCAGATCAAGCTTGCTTCCTTCACGCCTCGGTTTCTTACTAGATTTTCGAGCATTTTTGCTTAGTTTACTTCGTGGGTTGCCCTTGCTTTTTGTTAAGATTGTTTCATGGGGTTAGTGGGTTCGATCTCCTACTATTATTATGCAAAATCTTCGTGCTTTGAAGCATTTTGGCTTCGCTACCTGTTGTTTCCTGAGCGCCATTTTTCCCCCCTTATCTGCTCTTCTCATGGTATTTTTGGGCACTTCCATTTATAATAGTCTAAGCTAGTAATATGCTCTGAAAAATATCGTACTCATGTGAGTTCCTTTGGCTGGTGTGATAAGGGAGATTATATCATGGTGTTGGCCATGGTACCTGGTAATTTATGAATTCAACTATACACAATTTCCCAGTGCTTGCTGGAAAGTAAATCACTATAAAATATTGTTTAGACCCGTTTGAAAGTTTCGTTCCTTTAATCTTTCAAGACTTGATGTGATATATTTCGCAGGAAATTTCTGGGCCTGTTGTTGATGGAAATGATCCAACAGGTCATATCATTGCCACGACGATTGGAGGAAAAAACGGAGAACCTAAGCAGGTAAGCATCCTAGAGAATGCCTATGTGTTGCACTCCTTTCATTTCCCTTTTAAAATTTGTGCCTTTAATGAATTTTGAACAAGTTTGGAGATTTAGACAGCTTTGTATTGACCAGATTCGCCTACATGTGAAATTAATGCCTTTTTGGTGTAATTGTCCTTGCAGACCATCAGTTACATGGCAGAGCGTGTTGTGGGGACGGGATCATTTGGAATTGTTTTTCAGGTATGCCATTGTAATCGTTGCAGTTCTACCCATCTTGATGCCTTTCAATCTATCATGTCATTATCCTGATATTTTTCTTTTTCTTAGGCAAAATGTTTGGAAACTGGTGAGACTGTAGCTATAAAGAAGGTTTTGCAGGACAGAAGATATAAGAATCGTGAACTGCAGCTAATGCGTGTGATGGACCATCCAAATGTGATCTCTTTGAAGCATTGCTTCTTTTCCACGACTAGTAAAAATGAACTTTTTCTCAACCTAGTTATGGAATATGTACCTGAGACCATGTATCGGGTCTTGAAGCATTACAGCAATGCAAATCAGAGAATGCCACTCATCTACGTGAAACTTTACATGTACCAGGTATACATGATGCTTTCTTATGTTGTTGGCTAATCACATATTCTTTTCTGATATTAACTGGGGAGTGCCTTCCAGATCTTTAGGGGGCTGGCTTACATACATACTGTTCCTGGAGTTTGCCATAGGGATTTGAAGCCTCAAAATCTTTTGGTATGCTCTTCCCTGGCTGTGAACTGAAAATAAATGTTTGATGTTACTTGTTATCAGAAAAAAAAAAGAAAAGGATAAAACGTTGTAACTATGACTCATTAAGAAGAATAAAAAATGCAATGTTGTGACTTTGTTACTAACTATTCTCAACTCTCTACAGGTTGATCCTCTCACTCATCAGGTTAAGCTTTGTGATTTCGGAAGTGCAAAAGTGCTGGTATGTTGACCTCTTATTCTTAAATTTTTTTTTCGTAAGTTTCCTCTGGATCAAGTGGATTTGTGTCTTTAAGCTTCCTGCTTAGCTAACTTCTGGCTGTTTTGATTTGGAAGACATGTATTTGTGACTGTTTATGATTCTATGTTAGCCAATATGATACTTTTCTTTCAGCTGTTTTCTAATATAAATTCTCTGCCATTCACCATAAATTTAATTTTGGTCAGATCAAAGGTGAAGCAAACATATCATACATATGCTCGCGATTCTATCGGGCTCCTGAACTTATATTTGGTGCCACAGAATATACAACATCAATTGATATCTGGTCAGCTGGTTGTGTCCTTGCGGAGCTTCTTCTAGGGCAGGTTATCATTTTTAACAAATTTGACTTTCCAGCAGTCTCTGCAAGGAAATTTTTTCTCCACTGTGAGTACGTTTTATCTGATCTAATTCTGTTTTTTATAATTTTTGTAGCCACTGTTTCCTGGAGAAAATGCGGTGGACCAGCTTGTAGAAATTATCAAGGTTTGATTTGTTCATGGATGCTTGAATGCATGCAATTCTTGTGACTATGTTTCAACGTCTTATGTTTTATCATACAGGTTCTTGGTACACCAACTCGTGAAGAAATTCGTTGTATGAATCCAAATTATACCGATTTTAGGTTTCCACAGATAAAAGCACATCCTTGGCACAAGGTGTACACTTTATTTCCTTTTAAATTAATTGAATTGTCACAAAATTAAGTTCATATGGAGAGGCATCACCTGTCATTTGCATGTTAAAGACTTTTTTAGTGAACATATGTCCATTCTTGTGTGTTATGCGCCCTTCCTATGTATTTTCATCTCAGACTTAATGATGCTGACATTAACTTGATTATTCTAGTACCATTTTTGGTCCTCTAACAAACTTGTGAGTATATTCTATCTCACTTTTAAGTTTCTTGATTTAGGTTTTCCATAAAAGGATGCCTCCAGAAGCAATTGATCTGGCTTCGAGACTGCTGCAATACTCGCCTAGCCTTCGCTGTACAGCGGTGAGTTCATGTCTGCTATTATTTTTATATGGATATTTGACTACATCTAGCTTTTGGTGTAGCCAATACTCATGAGATGTTAGTCTTGGTCAATGTCAATGGATTATTTGATGTCAAGAGTTTTACTTTTGTGTTTTTTTATGTAAATATATTGATATGTTTATATGGGTATTTTCTTTTATATAGATGATTGTGTGTGTCTGATTGCTCTCCTTTTTGACTGGGGTTTTGTTTTGTTATCACAGCTAGAAGCGTGTGCTCACCCTTTCTTCGATGAACTCCGAGAACCCAATGCTCGCCTACCAAATGGACGCCCATTGCCACCCCTTTTTAACTTTAAACAGGAAGTACGTCTTCTAACATTACTTATTTGTACTGCATATGCTTAGCTATTAGTGATTGGAATAAAAACTATACTCCAGTATGCATTTTTTAATTGTGAAATACTGAGATACCAATAGTTAATATTTGTTTACTTTTTTGTGTCAAAATCTTGGAGAAATCCATTCATTTTAAGTGCCTGTTAATGCATGGATATGGCACTATTTTTTAGGTTGTTAGCCACTCATGATTTCTGTAATGCTAGCCATCCCTATTCATTCTGTGTGGGGAATGACAGTGCTGGGGATATTTGGAGAGGAGGTGTTGGTTGGTAGGTATTATCAACAGTCCCAGTTGCAAGCAAGGCTGTCTTATTGTTCTTGATCCTTTATTCCCCTTAAGAAGGTTTCTACATGTTGTAGACATCATTTATAAATGGTAGCGGAAAAAGCTTAAATGTGCGTGTGTTGGGTGATTGGGTGAATGTTCTGCAACTATTCAGTTTGATATGTTCCATTTGTAACCAATTGTTTACTTCCTGTGGTGGTTACAGATGTCAGGGGCTTCACCAGAGCTTGTTAATAGGTTGATACCAGAGTATGTGAAACGCCAAATGGGTTTAAATTTCTTGCATCCAGCAGGCACATAAGTGTGGAAAGTTACGTGGGAATGTTTGTCTTCCAGTTGATGTGTGACACAAGGAGGTACTATCTTTGTGTTAGAATCCCGATGCGTTGCGGCCTGAGCAGTATCACTTCTTGCTGTTGCTTCACCCAGATGAATAGAGACTCAAGTGGCTGGATAGCTGCGGTTGCTTGAAGAGTTCCTTAATACGGTTTCCTCCCTATCCCTCCTGAAACTCTCTCTTTACAAGCCTCCTTTCTTAAGACACCTTTTTGTTTTTGTACATGTTTGATAGTTAAGATAGTTGGAGATGTACTGATCAGAAAGCTGCTAGCAGAGGAAAAGCTAGGGAAAAGTGTATTTATAGCTAGGAAGAAGGCCCCAAATAGAATGGCTGAACAAAAGGGGGGGTGATCTTGTTGCTTGCTGGGTATGATTTACGTGCATGTTGTTTTCCTTTTACTTCTTTGGTGATTGACTTGTATTTGCAGACAAATTTGTTACCAACTATTTGTGCGAATTAAATGCTATTGTTCTGTGTTTAGTTCACTACGAATTTAGCTTAGGTGCTGTAAAAAAATCTAAGAACATCTTTTGTAGGTTTTTTTGACGGTTCGAATCTAAACATTATTTGTCTCTTTCCCAACCACAAAGCAACCAAAACATTAGGGCCTCCTGAGCTTGTTATAGCACCCCCACTTTCTCTATCATACTTAGCTAAATCCAAGAACAGTTGAACGTTTACTTTTATATTTTTCTTCCTTTAGGACAGCATCCCATGTGCTTCTCAATTGGCTTGTTCCTGTGGAATAATATTCGGCAGGACCAACTTTTCTCATCACTGACTGTTTCCTGCTCAGATGAAATGTAAATAGTTATAGACGTTTGAATGCCATACACGCACGCTGTGTACTACTANATAGCACCCCCACTTTCTCTATCATACTTAGCTAAATCCAAGAACAGTTGAACGTTTACTTTTATATTTTTCTTCCTTTAGGACAGCATCCCATGTGCTTCTCAATTGGCTTGTTCCTGTGGAATAATATTCGGCAGGACCAACTTTTCTCATCACTGACTGTTTCCTGCTCAGATGAAATGTAAATAGTTATAGACGTTTGAATGCCATACACTCGCACGCTGTGTACTACTACTATAGCAACCGCTAATCTAACTCTTTTTTTTTTTTTTTCCTTTTTTTTTTTCAGTAAATAAGAAATTTATTAAGAATCAGACTCAAAAGAATACAACAAATTGGGTCTCACCGTAGTCCATTACAAAGTGCAGAAAGCCTAACAAGACAGGAATTATTAACTGTTACAAATATTGTCAGACATCCTAAGATCCCAACAGGCATCTATTAAGAAAGGAAGCTAGAAACCGAGCGAAGAGTTTTAACTATTACTCCCTACGTCTTCCTGCAATTTCAAAGATCCAGGTTGTTCTGTTAAAATAAATGGGGCACATCGATGTGTGCGACTACACCCGAGAGTTTAGGGGATGGCTGTTGACCACCTTCATGGGAGTTGTGGTGGTGGCATGACCACTCTGACGACCCCCTTGGGTTGACTGATCATTTCTTCAAAAAGTAAGACAATGGTCGACCACTCTTAAAGGGGTGACCAATTACTTAAAGGCCTGGTTCGATCACCGTTTTAGTTACGTTCTTTAGAGGCTTAAAGAAAGGGGAAGCCACATAGGTGAAGATGTTTCAACCCAAGTCATTTCAAAGCCCTTTGCGTTGCACCCGAATGCAAGATGAGAGATTGATGCGCCAGCTTCAAATGAATGAATCAAACACGCTAAGAAGAGTTTTCACACAAGATGGTGAGGCAACAACGTCACTCACCCCTCATTCATCGAACGTTCCTTTGGCAAAGAAAGTTTCATGGGAAGCGAGACAGAAAATACGTGGAAAGGGGCATTATTTCTATCGAATTGAACGTTATACACTGGGGCATAAATGTGGCTAGAGAACAGGGAGAGTCAAGAGTAAGAACCGCATGAACCTTGGGGAGTTGAAAGGGCTAGTTTTTTGCACTCAAGCATGATCTCAAAGGGCCAGAGGCCAAATCAAACTAATAATAATTTTGGGCTAAAGTTGCATTAAAAAAGAGATATTCATCAACAATTATTATATTTTATTGGACTTATAACCCGTATCATATTTTATTTAGCTCATGGCCCACAAGAGAATGCTGTGCGGATCAGGTTTTAACCTATGATTTATCTTCTACATAGTTAGTCCAAAGACTTTTAGAGGCCTAAACATTCAACAACTATACAATAATGGGACAACATTGTATGATAAATGGCTCGTTAAGGCCTAATCCTGTTGAAGGCTCCGTTGAAAGCCCTTTTGTTAAAGCAATATCAGTGCACCTGCAAATGTGACAACATGCAAAGATTCACATGGCTTGTATCAAGAGAGATTTGTTGCAATGATCTACTTGCCCACTACTTATTTAAGCATTCAACTGATATTTTTTCAACTATGAACCAAGCACATGGGTTGTATTGATGGGAGTAGGGAGGGAAGTTGTGATTCATAAGGTATGGATGTGGTCCAACAACTCTGTCTATATACCATGACCATACATTGTGTAGCTTGGTACAATGAATGGGTCATATGACTCATATGAAATTTAACACAGAGGTGATGTGTAGCTAGTTGAATGGTTAAACCTCAGCTTAGTTTCTCGAGTCTTAACAAGTCATCCTTTCACGCATTTTCAATAATTAATTTGCCTTGAGAATTTAAATTTTACTTCTTAGCAACTTGCATATTTTGGAGAACAAAAACCATACGCGAAAAAATAAACAAGCTTTTATTTTTCACCTATACTAGCTAGGGGTAGGCAAATTAACCGGTTACCGATTAACCGACCGATTACCGATATTAACCGAACCGATATAACCGTAACCGATAGTTATCGGTTAAAAAATTTATACCGATAAATTTATCGGTCGGTCAAAAATTTATTATCGGTTGACCGATATGACCGATAATTATTATTATTTTTTTATTTTTTTATTTAATTTTATAATTTTTACTCTTTTGATTTTTATTTTATAATATAAAAAAGATGTAATAGATCAATATAAAAAAAAAGATTCAATAAGCTATTTTAGCCATATATATATTTAGGCTCCTAAAAGGGCAAAAACAACTAATTTTTAATAAGTTATTTTAGGTTTTAACCCAACAAAAAGTATTTGAGCTCTCAAAATAACTAATTTTTTGCCTAATTAGCAACTAGTAAAATGCTCAATAAAAAGTTAACAAAAACGGGTTTAATCGATTACCGATATGACCGATTAACCGATTAACCGATAGCTTATCGGTCGATAATCGGTCAAGAATCGGTTAACCGATAGCTTATTGGTCAATAACCGATAACCCTATTAACCGGACTGATATGACCAATACCCAGCCCTAATACTAGCATGATTTCACATCTTCCTACAACAAGAATAAAAGTTACTATCCTATACAAGAGAATGAACCCAAGCCTTATAGTAAGAACAACAACATAGGATAATACAACCTAACATAACATAGCATGCTAACCATAACACAAAATCACCCTAGACAGAGCATCTTTTGTTTTTGTTTTGTTTTGTTTATTCATTTTATGTTTTATTTTGTAACTATTCTCTTATTGTTAACAACTTAACACTACCATTGTTATTTGTAGTGATTGTTGGTAAATTTGCTATTATTATTACTGATGAATGCGTCATTATTATTTATGTCGAATGTATTGTTATTGTCACCGCTAATTGTGTCATTGTTATTACTATTGAACATGTCACTACTATTATTGTAGAACGTGCCATTACTACACCTAATTCATATTACAACGGGGAACTAGATTGTGTTAATCTTTACTTTAAAATTAGTACTACTTGCTTTGTGTTCGCGCTCGTGTTCAACCTTGGGGCCTCTTGATGCAAACCGTATTTAAAATTCAAAAGCAAATATCAAAGCAAAACGATGTCGTTCTTGAAATAGTATACTTGCCATCAAAAGTCCGAAACACCGGCAACATAAAGCTTCGCGCCAATAGCGACAACTACCAACGTAGACCCCATTGCCCAATTCCGATCGAACCCGAAACCACCTGCACCCGGACACACCCTACTCCTATCCTCACCGTCAATTAGCCATTCCAGTCAAATCAAAAAAATCCAACGGCTCCATCTAGCTCACACACATCTGGAATAAAAAAAATAACATATAACCCACTACACACAATCCCTAGTCTGTCAAACCAAAAAACCAGCCGACAGCCCCTGTCAACTTCCCAAATCTCGAGCGGCTCAAAGCCCTCATTTCATTTTCATTTCCTCTTAATATTTGTATTTTTTTTTTCAAGAAAAAAACTATTTTTAGCATCCCAAGGCAAGAAAGATTCAATGGAGTGTGGACTTTCGGGTTTTATCTCTAACAGTAGAACAATGTCAGTCTGAAAACTCCCATGAAAGGTTTCCAAAGCTTGTCCTGTTCTTGCTTTTCCATGGAAGGTGTAAAGTGGGGTTTTGGGTTGTTCTTCTTTTACCTCTTCTTTTGGATGCCAATGGTTGCTGATGCATCTGACAGTCTTCTTTCTCCCAAGGGTGTTAACTATGAGGGTATGTCCCACGTGGGCACTTCTCGCCTTTTCTTCTTCTTTCTCTATTTGCTCTGTGTTTTTTTTTTTTCCGGATATATTTTTCTTTGTACTGAATCTGTCATTTTTGGATGAAGCAGTGGCTGCTCTGATGGCAGTGAAGAACAAGATGAACGACGAGTTGCACGTGATGAATGGGTGGGATATTAATTCCGTTGATCCTTGCACGTGGAACATGGTCGCTTGCTCTGCTGAAGGTTTCGTTGTTTCTCTGTGAGTGTCTCCCATTTTGCCATCACATTATTACTCCTGTTTGGTCACTGAGAAAATTTTAGATGAGGAAAATTTGTTGATGAGTGTTAAAATATTAATTAAACTAAATTAACTATTTTTTATCAGCTTAGCTTTACTTTTGGGGTAAGTGGGGATTTAAGGTGGAATTAGAGCAGAGGCTATAAAGGTCATAAGTTCAACCCATTACAGTGTACTCTCATTTTTAAATTTAGTCTTATAGGGAGGAGTTACAAGCGGAAGGGAGTGTTAAAATATTAATTAAATGATTAAATTTACCATTTTTAGTCTCTTTTAGGTTAAATTTGTGTTAAGCGGTAATTTACCAAGAACATAAACCTTCTACTTGCAGTGACATTTGAGAATTGAGGATTGAAAAAATTATGTCTTCTTTCTTTTTTCTATGGGTTTTCTAGTAAATAAAGTGTTGTGCATGTAATTGTAAGGTTTGTGTCCCACGATGATAAAGTATAAAGAAAAAGAGTGATTAATATACATTAGTGGACCTAAGCTCATTAGCTTAGGCTTTTGAGCTAGAAGTGGTGTCCTAATATGTATATTAACTCA
This sequence comes from Carpinus fangiana, assembly GCA_006937295.1. Taxonomy (NCBI): domain Eukaryota; kingdom Viridiplantae; phylum Streptophyta; class Magnoliopsida; order Fagales; family Betulaceae; genus Carpinus; species Carpinus fangiana. Next base: position 5,953,100 of record CM017321.1, read on the forward strand.
CTCTTGTTTGATTCCCTGGTGTTTCTCTCCCCAACATAAAGATAGATGTGGAAGAAAATTTAAAGGCTTATTGCTTATTGCTTTTGTCTTTGTTTTTCTGGGTTTTAATTTTTGTTCATTTTAATGCTGTTTAAATCTGAAATGTGCATCTAATGTTACTTGTTTCCCATTGATGTTGGTAGTGAAATGGCCAGTATGGGATTATCAGGAATGCTTTCGCCAAGTATTGCAAATTTGAGTCACCTTCACACAATGTGAGACTTCTCTAAGCATTTTTGCTTGACTTCATCCCAACTTCAATTGTCTATTTCTGTTGCCTATTTGGTTTTAGTTCACTGAATAGTTAATTTTTTCTTGTGTTGTTGTTGGCTTAGTATTTTTCCATGTGGCTAATTTGGGAGCTTCAATAATTGGTTTCAATATTAATCATAAACTTACTTTTAGATTTTTTTTTTTTTTTTTCTGTTCTTTTTTCATCTGTGAGTTAAATATATAGAAGATAATATCTAGCAATGCATGATTCATGACAATGTCGGATCATATTTTAGATTGTGAATTTTGATGCCGTTATATATGTGATGAGATACTTTATAGCGTTGATACCTAGTTTTTGTAGGAAGAACTGTAGTAGGCCGTGTGTACAGATATGCATGTTCAAAATCCGTTCCTAGGTTATGATATACCAATTTTTCTTTTCTATCCTGGTTGACAAAATGATCTAATGTCGGATATCATGAGATGTGTTATAAGTCTTTTGTTGCATACCTGCCAAAATGATGAATAAATGTTGCGTTCACCAATTGTATGCTCCATTCTTGCTGCAGGTTGTTGAAGAACAATCAGTTATCTGGTCCTATTCCTCCTGACATTGGAAAGCTTTCAGAGCTTCAAACTCTTGACCTCTCGGGTAACCAGTTCGTTGGAGAAATTCCTCGTTCTTTGGGGTTTCTAACTCATCTAAGTTACTTGTGAGTATGGCTTGACAGATAAATCGGGCACTAATTTTCCTTTTGGTTTTTAACAATTTGTTTACTCTAACTATATGTTTTCTTAACCTTTTCCATGCAAGTTTTTTTCAGGCAGCTCAGTAGAAACAAATTATCGGGGCAGATTCCTAAACCAGTCGCTGATCTCACAGGTCTTTCGTTCTTGTATGTGTTCCATCAGATTTTTCAACTGTAATTTTTCTCTTAAATTGTTTAAAGTGATTTTAATTATGTTAAAGTGCATTGCACAGGGATTTATCATTCAATAATTTCAGTGGCCCCACTCCAAAAATACTAGCAAAAGGCTACAGGTGAGGTCTTTAGCGTAAAGATTTATTGTTTTGTAACAATAAAGCCTTTTTGATTTCCAGACATTAGTTAACTGATCTTAGAGCCAATTATTTTATGCCAAGTGGGCTGTCTTACACCAATGGCTGATCAATTTGTCAAGAATCCCCCGATAAACAATAGACTCAATTTAGGTGTGGGCTTCATCTTGGCTTGCTTATTTTCTTGGTAGGCCTTAAGCTTTTGGATTGAATGCTCTAGCGCAATCATTAAGCTCATTATTCTATTGTCTTTATATTAGGGCCCTTTTGTAGCTTCAGGATTTATTTTTACCAATTGCACTATATATATTTAAGTGATCCTATCTGATGGGTCATCATTTGGAGAGTTTTCCTTATGAGGAAGTTATGTATATGCCCAGGGGGTTGGGGTTGGCCCAAGTGGTGAAGGCCTTGGTCTTGGAGGTTTGTTCCCTTCAAGGTCCAAGGCTCAACACCTCTTGGGTGCAAACAATTTATTGGGGCCACACCCCCTGGTGAAAAACCAGCGATTTACCCAGTTCTGTGTAGGAAAATTTTTGAGGGTGCGGTGTACAGGATCTAGGTTTACTCTGCAGGGGTGGGTCTGAATGGCCCTGTCTTGTAGAGGTTCTGCGATATCAAAAAAAAAAAAAAAAATGTATATGCCCTAAAGTGTGGTGGAACATAGATATTTATACTGCAGTTGTTCTTTGTGAATGTGATTCAGTACGTCATATTTTAATATGTAAAATTTCCTCATCTAGAAAAGGAAAAGTCATTAATTCATAGCAATGTTATGTTCAGTAGTTGATAATTTATTTGCAGCATCATTACATTTGCCAGGATGCTTTCTTCATTTTTTGTTAACACGTCAAACAAAAGAAAAAAAGAAAAGAAAAGAGAGTTTTGCAATGCTTCCAGATTTGCATGTTTGACAGTTTTAATTGCAGTATTACAGGGAATAACTTGACTTGCACTTCTTCACCAGCACAAATTTGCATGGGTGTTTCAGCGCCAATAAACGGTATGTTGATGCAACCTGTCAAACACATTTTGCAAATGAGTACTTGAATAGATCTGGATGCATATGCATGATCATTTAATTACAGATACAGGTTCATCTCAGAAAGTCAGCCGTCATCATCACTGGGTGCTTTCTGTTGCCATAGGCATCAGTTGCACATTTGTCGTTTCTGTGATGCTGCTTGTTTGTTGGGTGCATTGGTACAGATCTCGGCTTCTCTTTACATCTTACGGTACTTCCTAAACTACAGCATCTCTATCATGATAGGGATTGTCCGAATTTGGGAAGATTCAATGCACTCATATGTTTGTTTTTCCAGTGCAGCAAGATTATGAATTTGATATTAGTCATCTCAAGAGGTTTTCATTTCGGGAATTGCAAAATGCCACTGGGAATTTTAGTCCCAAAAACATCCTAGGGCAAGGTGGATTTGGAGTGGTTTATAAAGGGTGTCTTTCAAATAGGACGATGGTGGCTGTTAAGAGGCTGAAAGATCCAAATTACACAGGAGAAGTGCAGTTTCAAACTGAAGTCGAAATGATTGGCTTGGCTTTGCATCGAAATCTCTTACGTTTGTATGGATTTTGTATGACACAAGATGAAAGGTTGCTTGTTTATCCTTATATGCCAAATGGGAGTGTTGCTGACAGATTGAGAGGTTTGTTTTGATGTGACTTGTCTGTGCTTCTCTCTCTCTCTCTCTATCTGTATTCCAAAGAACTTTACTTGTTCAAACTGGTAAATCTCAACCGCAACATTTTATTGTTTTGAGGGCTATGAAATCTCAACTACACTTACGTTGCTAGACTTTTTCAAGGACTGAGAATCTTTTTTTCTCCCTTGGCAATTATGTCAGAAAATGATCATGATATTTAGTATAGATACTAATTTGGGGTCTTCAACTAGGAATACATGGTAGATATCTTTTTAGTTTCATTTCAGTTTGACAACCGTAAGTTTTGTGGTTGTGTCACCTTTTTTAAACTTACACAGTTCAATAATTGGTCATTTAACAAAGTTCTATTCGTGGTTTGATCCTTAATTCCCTGGATTTGAAATCTTATTCATCTTTTCCTTTTTATTTCAATTAAATCTAGACCCTACAGCAGCTTTTCTCTTGTTCCTTTGCTGATTCCGAAATTGCTTGCTTCATCGCAGACACTTGTCGAGAGAAGCCCACTTTGGATTGGAACAGACGAATGCGGATTGCTGTTGGGGCTGCCCGTGGGCTTCTATACTTGCATGAACAGTGCAACCCGACAATTATTCACAGGGACGTAAAAGCTGCAAATATTTTGCTTGACGAAAGTTTTGAAGCTGTAGTTGGGGATTTTGGTCTTGCTAAGCTTTTAGATCGGAGAGATTCACATGTCACTACTGCAGTACGTGGCACTGTAGGACACATTGCACCAGAGTATCTTTCAACTGGACAATCTTCGGAAAAGACGGATGTTTTTGGATTTGGCATACTACTTTTGGAACTCATAACAGGGCAAAAGGCATTAGATGCTGGAAATTGTCAGGTTCAGAAGGGAATGATTCTTGATTTGGTAAGTAGTCTTCCATATGTTGCTATAGTCTTGGTGGAATCTTGTAAACTAGTTTCTCTTTGGTCATATGGCTAAAGATTGAAGGAAGTCCATGATGATGCTGTAAAACTTTGAATGCCATGAGGAAAATACCATGGTTATGGTTATAGTTTTCACTAAATCCACTGAATTTTTATTGAATAAATGCAGGTTAGAACCTTGTACGAGGAGAAGAGGCTGGAGGCTCTAGTAGATAGGGATCTAAGGGAATGCTATGATGCATTACAGCTGCAGGAAGTGGTAGAGCTGGCTCTGCAGTGTACTAAGTCACATCCCAATCTCCGGCCAAAGATGTCGGAAGTTATGAAGGTCTTGGAAGGTCTTGTCGAGCAGTCGGGACGTACGGAGGATTCGCAAGGTGGCGGAAGCAACCCTTGTGAGGCAAGGGATTGTAGTTTTTCCAGAATTTACAGTGATGTTCATGAGGAATCTTCATTTATAATTGAAGCCATGGAGCTCTCTGGACCTCGGTAACCACAAGTTCAACTGTAAATGAGTTTTGCTCCTCAACTTCTCATTTTTCTTTTATTTTTCCAGATAGTAGGTGAAAAGTCTACGAGATTTTTCATTTTAAGTTGGATTTCTGTGAAAAAAAATAGATCACTGATGGTTGAATCGCAGCCATCAAAGTTTTTCAGTTGTGAAAATCTGATATAATTAAATAGATGGCATGCATGCTTGGATTCGTGTATATATATATATATATACAAACTCTTTAAGCCATAGGGTAATTATGAAATGAGACAAATGATTTAGTGTTGGAGACTTTTTTTTTTTAATAATAAATTTATACTCTTGACTGTAGGAATATTTTTCAGAAAACATGTGCTTAAATTCTGCTGAGGTAAAGTTAACATATTATTTAAAAAAAGAAAATTACTCAAAATACAAAACTCTTTTCAAAACCCAAAACATTTTTTATAAATATGTATGTTTTACTTGTGTATATAAGTTTTTTGGCACCCTCTTGTTATAAGTTAGTTTTAAGGGTGAGTTATACCCAATATTTATATCATTTAATATCAGAGTTGGACACCATGTCAACTATGGGATTTGACGCCGTTTGAGATCAAATGAACTGCGACTTTGTGGTTGAGTTGTAGAAAGGGCGACAAATAAGTTGGATTAAAATGTATTAGTACTATGTATGAGCATAATATTAAATCATTGAATACATAAATGAATAGAGCCATTAAAGGAGAAAATGTTTTTATCTGGTCAGTGTTGATAGAATGGGCGGTTGTCGACGTTGGTTGCATGGTGGTGGTATGCTATGATTCTAAGTGTCACATATGGCTTAGGTGTAATTTTATTTATGTGTATATAAGCTCTTAAGACACTATCTCATTGCAAGCCGGATTTCGAGGTCGAGTTATATTAGAAGTTTGTGTCATACCTTTTTTTTTCTTTTTTTAACGATGAGAAGCTCCATCTCTATGCATAGAAATACAAGTAATACATACGTATTTGAGGAGTTTGTAACCAAATATCGGGTTTTTCTTCAAATTAGGTTGGAATGATTTATTTCAATCTATTAAATCGACATCAAAATTCGTCTAATTCTTACCTAAATTTTTAAAAATGCTAACACATATATTATTAAAAATACATGTAAGAATCATATACATTTTGGACACATTAATTAGAGAAAATTTATCTGACCCAATTTGAATGAACTTTATTCTTCAAAACCACATCAACCATAAATAAAGAGAGCATACTCACCAAAACAAAATATCCAATTAATAACATTGAAAGGGATCTCCCATTAATACTAAAGGAACGTGTGGCCGACAATAATGAGATATATTATAGAAGTTAGAAGCTTCTACACCTCATACCAAAACAATGGGCTTAATAACAAAACTAATTGTTTTAGAGAGCGGTTTTTGTTTTTTAAATTTGAAAAATATTTTGGCTTGATAAAAAGATTAAATTATTTATAGATTTTTTTTTTTTTTTTTTTTAAGATCCAATTTGAGAAAAAATAATTGTTTTCTTAAAGTTTCCTACAAATTTTTAAAATTGAACCATGTAAAACACGAATCTTAAGATATTGTAAGATTTTTTGAAAAGTATGGAGCCCATGTTATCCCTTTAATAATTGTAGATGTTGCCTTAGTTGTATTCATATATAGACTGACTATGACCTCCAACTTCGCCTCTTGATTGTGTCCATAATTTCTTCTTTTTTGGGTTGGAATTGTCCCCACGCCGCCATAGACATGATTACTGCACAAAGTAGGACCACTTCCTTGCTTAATCCATATAATTAAGCATATTCTATGATTAATTGGTGCCATTATTTTCTCACAAGGATTCTTATTTTCAGTTGCAAGGATGAGGATGAAGTGACTGCTACTCCATTCTTAGCTTTGATTGCAGTAGATTTATGTGTTAAAAAAGAACTCTTTTTATTCAAGGAAAAATGACAATGGGGAGGAGGAATATCAAATATCTCAATGTTCTTCATGTACTTTGTACAATAATACCCCTAATTTGGATGTACTAATTAGTTTTCAAATGTCTAATGGGTTTAAATAATGGAGGATTAGGACACAATAATTGAATATATTGGTGGGGACAGCTCATATATAGCAAAAGTTAGAGCCTCTACAGCTTGTGAATCTGATTGAGATTCCTGCAATACCTAGGCTAAATCATTCATTTGATATGGATAAACCTAAATGTATGATATTGTAGAGAATCTCAATATGTGGGTGTTGAGTAGTGATAAATGTAAGGCTGGCGTGAGTGAACAGTGCTCACCCCAGCCTTATTTTAATGATAAAATATTATTATAAAAAAATGAATAGTAATTTATAATATTTTAATATTATTTAATCATTAAAATAAGGCTGGCATGAGCATTGTTCACTCATGCCAGCCTTACGTTTATCATTACTCGTGGGTGTTAACTCCCAAAATTTGGAATATGAATATCCTATAGGTGTAGTTGTTGAAAAAGAGTTCTCCTATCTAGTAATTTGGGTTAAGTTTGACCTGAATAGTTTAATACACATGTCTTGACACGATCCAAACCTAACATGCGAACACAAATTATCACCCTTACTGCCTGACCACCACTCGAGCAAGTGTAATTTATAAACTCTCTCACATCTGCCTCTGAAATTAAGCAACCAATTGCAATTGATCCTTATCTGTATTATTTTCCCCTTAGATGAGGCGATGTGGATCATTCCATCCTTGTAGTCCTTATCTTGGTTCAAAGAATGTTTCAAGGGCAAAAAAATTTTTTTAAAAAAAAAACAGAAAACTTTGACAAATAAGCAAAGACAGTCGTCTAGTTTGAAGATCAACAGCAATTTGGCAAACACCTTATTGGATTTGGAATCATCATATATATATATATATATATATATAAGCTTTGCCGTGTCTAATATGCAGTGCAACATTGACAATTGTAGGGTCACTTTCATCATACTATTTTGCATTCACTCTTTTCAAATATGTTCTTCACATTCATGTACAAGGTTAATAGCAAGCAAGTAAAGCCATCATATAAAGTTGACCTAGTAAATCAATTTGAGTATTCTTGTCAAAAAACTATTTTTGTTGTTTGGGACAATGACAGATTATGAGGTTTCAACAAATTTCACAATTATCTAACCCTTACTTTCTAATCTAAAACAATAACCTAGACAACCCTCATATTATAGGACAATCGGACGAGCAGCAGGTCAACCGCAAAAGAAAAGTTATTGGGGTGGCTTAGTAAGAAACCTATGCTTAAATTTGTAAAACTCCTTTTGAGCTAGAAAACTAAATAAAGAATTTTGGAGAAAGAATCTATATTTTGTACCTTGGGTATACTCCTTTTAACCGTGGAAGCTCCTAGTCGAATATAGTAAGTGACTCAGTGATGCGCAATTATTTTTGTAGGGCGTAACTTACCATGTTAATTGTATTAATTACCATTTAGGAATTAATGATGGTGTGTAGTTTCCACGTGGAGAAGATTATTATAGTTATTTTGATTAAGCTTCATTCGGATGGTAATTGTGTGATATGATGGCTTGATTATCTTCCATGTAAAGGCTGTTTGAGTGGGCATAAGATAATTATTTAGTGTATCACCAATTTATGTCATATACCATTTCTCTTTACTTTTAGAGAAATGATGGCTTGATTACCTTCCATGTAAAGGCTGTTTGAGTGGGCATAAGATAATTATTTAGTGTATCACCAATTTATGTCGTATACCATTTCTCTTTACTTTTAGAGAAATGATAGAAACAACTTTTTTACTCAACTTTTTTCTTATGTGGTCATTTAAAAAAATGATTTTTTTTTTGTTGAATTAATAATACCTTATGTGGTACTTTTTTTTTTTTATTTGGTATTTTTCTTCAGAATTATGACCATTTTTTTTAAAAAAAAATACCAAATAAAAAAAGATTACATAAGATGTTATTACTTCAAAAATTTATTTTTTATTTTGTTTTTTTTTAAATACCGCATAAAAGAATAGTTTGACAAAAATTGTATCTCTATCATTCCTCTTACTTTTATTGTAATAGAATTTTCTAACAATTTTAGATAATCCTAATCTATCTTATCAAATTGTTAAGTCAAAGCAACCCTAATCTCATCTCCATCCGCCATTAATTTTCCAATAGGTGAAAAAAGGTCCTAAAGTTTTAATTATTATTTATAATTAAATCATTCACATTTATCACATTAATATAATTAATAAATCAAAAGATTAAAAAAATTTATTTTATTTTTTAACAATTATTTATTTATTTAATTTGTCAAGTACAAGGTTTATCTGGAAACTCAAAACCCACACCCCACACGAAATGTCAAAGAAAACTCGAACAACGTTATTGACGGGCAAAAGGAACACGTATATCCAACCCCTTCAAAAACGTCACCCGAAAAATCCAAGAGCAATGAAGTAGGCCGTAGGCCGAAGGCCGAATTGCGCGTTATAGTAATCATCTGCTTTCTCCACCACAGTGATATTTAAGAAAAGCATCCAATCAAATTCGTCTCTCACTCAACCTCCCTTTCCTACTATTTCCCCAGTTCCTTTCTTCACCTAACCCACCACTCTTTCCTCTTATATTTATCGATCCCCCAATTCCCACGAATTTAAATCCTTCTTCCTCCTCGGTTTACGACTGTTGGGGCTGTTCTCCAACTTTTATTTGTTTATTTTTATATAAATATATATATTTTTTCTTTCAGATTTTGGCAACCGAAAGTAAACGCATATCTTGGCTGCCGATTGGAGCTCTTTTTCCTTAAACTAGGATCAAAGGTCTGGTTTTTCTTGGATTTCGGTTTTTATATGTTTTGGGTATTGGAGATTATAATATGTTCAATGGCATGGAGTGGCTTATTACAAGAGTAGGTTTGAGCATGTCGTTGGGTTTGGTTTCATTGTTTATTCTTTGTTGTTCAAAGAAATAAATGTTTGTTATGTAATTGGGTGTGTGTATATATCTATATATACACGCAAAATATTGGTGGTGGGTTTTGTAAGAAAGTTGGGAAATTTGATGCAGTGGTTAGGAAATTTGTTGTTTGTTAATGGATCAGGAGGGGCGTCAGGTATTACCGGGTCGGTTTTGTGAGAGTTCGAGCTGTTCGGTTAATGGGGTGGTGTCTGAGGCTGAGGGTGTGATTTTGGTTAATTCAGAAGAGGGGGATACTATGTGTGTTAGTGAAGGAAATGGGGGTTCGGAAGTATCGGGTAGGGTGCTAATAAAAGGACAAGAAAATGTGGTCAATCAAGAGGAGATTGATCGAGGCATGAATGAGAATTCGAGCAATTTGGTTGGTGAGGTTGTGTGTGAGACTCTGGTTGTTATTCATGCGGATGAGGTTCTGTGTATTGGGGGAGATGATAGGGGCTCGGGAGCAAGAAGCGATGAATTCGAGTCGAGTAAGGTATCGACGAAAGAGGCCAAGACAAGGGTGTCCGAATTGGAGAGGAATGCGTGTGTGATTGATGTGAAGTGTGGCAGTGGTAAAGGGTTTGGTGAGAATTGTGATGGGGAAAGGGTTTGTAGGATTTGCCATTTGAGTTCGGAGCAATCATCGGAGGGAACAACAGTGGTTACTAGTAATGCTAATATGACTTCAACAACGGATTTAATTGAGCTTGGTTGCGGGTGTAAAGATGAGCTAGGCATTGCACATAGTTACTGTGCCGAGACGTGGTTTAAGCTAAAAGGGAACAGGTAATTGTTTCTTGTTTCTGATTTTTGCCTTATGTTTTGTGGGGAAAATATGTGTTTAGTGTTGAATTTGGAGTTGAAGCTTTGCAACCCTGACTGTCTTCTTATGTCCTTAATCTAATTGGTTTTGGTTCTTTTGAGGACTAATGTTTGGCTTCTTCATCTTTATTTATTTTTTCCTCTGGTAAATCTGGACTGCGAGCAATGTCCAAAAGCAGCCACCTTGAGCAAGAGATGTTGACCTGAAAGATCCTATAACATGCACTAACAATACTTGGATTTTTTCTCTCTCATATCATACCCTAATTGATTAAATTTAAGAATTTAGTGTTTGGTTGTTTCGTTACCCATTAGAAAAATGGAATTAAAAGTTAACAATTTGTGACCAACCAGTGAATTATTTAAGAAGAGCATTTGAGGGTGTTGAGATTGCACTTCATAAGCTTAGACTGGGTTTTTGAGATCGATTCAGTTGGCCTTCTGTTCATTCAAGATAAAGTTTCTTACTTTCTTTCTTGAGTTTGTTATGCTCTTAAAGTGCGTTTGGGATTACGATTTTGCAAGAATAATCTGCGTTTTTAAAAGATACCGCAAAACGTAAGGCGTTTGACATTGCGATTTAAAAAACACTTTATTTAAAATAGGAAAAAATCTGCGATTTCTGTAAGTAGGTTAGGGGGTACTTATTTGAAAAAGTGCGAATTTAAACTAAAATTAGGATTTTGCATAACAAATATTTGATAAAAAAGTATTTTTTAACATGTTTTACCGAACACCTTTGTAATTTTAAAAAGTAGCGAGTTCAAAAAATACAATTTTTAAAAATGCAATTTTTAAAATCATACTTGTTGAAACCGCAATCCCAAACGGATCCTTAATGTTGACATTGATCTCTAATTTCTGCTATGTTTTCTATTCTTTTTTTTTTCTTCCATTCTTCTGAGTTGGACTTTTCTCATTTGTCACCTGTTCAGTTGGAGATTTGCCTTTATATATATATATTAAAAAAAAGAAAGAGCTGGAGGTCCTATGCTCACCTGTTCTGATGGGATTGAGCTTCTAAATTGTATGGCAGAATTTTCTTTCTTGGAAAAACTATGAAGCATTGAGTTATGAAGATGCAAGCATAATGAAATATATTATGTTGATTATAGCATTATAGGCATTTGCTTTCTAGCAGAATCAATTATACAAGAGGTCTATGCCCTATTCTACATGATGGGCTTCTCAACTCTTACATTAGAGGCCACTTGGGAAGGCCTTCAAATGTCATTTATCCATTACTTCTATTAGTGTTTAATTTTTGCAATTGTTCAATTTTGGCTTTATATTGCTGTTTTCTTTTCTATGCCAGTAGTTCACACGCATAAATATATGTAATTTTCTCTTCTTCTTTTTTTGGACTCTTCAATCACCTTTTGTCATTATCTATATCGGTTGAAACAGTGTTATGCATAATTAAAGCAGGTTTGTTCTCATACCATTCTTTCTATATTGATTTTCCTCTTTGGTACTTCAATATATTTTGACATATGGAAATAAGAATGGTGATTTTGATCCCCTCCAAATGATCTAATCAGCATGCAGAAGATGAATAGTGTGATACGGTAACCTAATAATGTAAAGCTGTCTTGCACGCACAAAATTGGCTGCCCTCCCTCTGTGTGACAAGGGAATTAATCATAAAGTAAAATAGTGATCTGGTTGTCAGATTATGGAATAATGAATAGATAGATACACACGCTCATGCACCCAAATATGGATGAAGGGAGCAGTTAAAATTATATTAACGGATTCTGGAGAAAACGGTTTCCTGATGAATCTGTTCCACAGGTTCCTTAGTTTTAATCTAGTTTCATGGTTAGCTGATATATGCTGTAAAAGTTGCACACTTGCAGTTGATTCTTATCAAAGTGCTTTGAACAAGCACCTGGCTTCAGAATTTACTATTTATGCAAATTTCTTTCTTTATCCATGCAGATTGTGTGAAATTTGTGGTCAAACAGCCAAAAATATTACTGGTGTTGGGGGTAACAGATTCGTGGAGGAATGGAATGAAAGGAGATTTACAGGTGGCAGTAGTAGTTCCTCAAACCGGGGTAGAGGATGTTGGCGGGGACAGCCATTTTGTAACTTCCTGATGGCGTGCCTGGTAATAGCTTTCGTGCTGCCATGGTTTTTTCGTGTAAATATGTTCTAATGGGTGTGAATAAAAATCCCAAATATTCTTCCTCAGTGTCATCATTTTTCATACCTGCATATTTTAGCCGGTGCATCTTATGGTTTCTGGCATACTTTTGGTGTGAAAAATAGACACACCTCCTAGTTAGAGTCTTCATATTTAGGCCCCGAAGATTTGAGGCTTCAGATTATAGAAGTTCCCACCTTAACAATTTATAACCAGATGGTGGAGTACTGGATTTCTTTACTGCTTGCTGTTAGTGTGGCTGGTAAACACAAAGGTTTTCTTTTATTTTCTTGCTCTCTTTCTTTTGATTTTGATTTTTCATTTTTGTTAGGATTTCACTGCCCTAGCCACTGGGGCCACATTTGGCATTTCTTTTTTTTTTTTTTTTTAAATTGGAGAGCCCCCACTGTAGACATGAAACACTAAATTTACGGATGGCATTTACATAAAAAGGCAATCTGTTCGCTTGCATAGATTCTCCTTCTTGTTATTACTCTCAGATTGGCAGATGTGATTTCCAGGATTCATATTATACGTATATTACTTGTTCATGGCTCAAACAGGGTGATACTTGTATGGCAGCCTTCTGAGTGTGATGTTCCCTTCGAATCTTGACGGCTTCATCTTTGGTACATTGTTTGTATTGGTATTTCCCGAGTCCCATGGACACGACGTTTACCGAACAAGCACTTGTTGGATGGCACGTTTAATTATCGCTCGGACGGTTATTAAAAATACATGCAAGAATCACATATTTTAAAGATAAATATTAATTTAATAACTTGAATCGAAGGAAATTTGAAGGGAACTTTGCCCTTTGCTTTCGGACACAGAAATAAAAGTGGTTATGGGTTTAGGCACGTGTAGAATCGTTTTATCCTTTGCAATTTTGTGGACTTTTCGGACATTCTAAAGTAAATTGGAAAGAATTTCATGGATACCTGCAATGGTGATGCGTATGTCACAATCAACCTGAGACGATTTTTATTTTTTTTTGATGAATAACCTGAGTGAAGTTGTTTTGATGGGTTCATCAGTTTAGCTAAGGAATTTGAGTTTGATAAGAAGAATACTCCGAACGATTCTCCAATTAAGGAGTGAATCTCATTAATTTTTAGTTCTCATAAGGAATTTTGATCAAGTTTCCATGGTTTTTACTTTTCTTAAGAAACCAAACTATAATCGTCATTGCATGCATCCATAAAATTCAGCATCCACCGAAACTCTTGATCTTGCTATTGATTTTTCTTTTCAAAGTGGGGAGGGGAAAGGGAAGATTACACAATAAGCAATGAAATAAGGGGGGGGACAACCTCAACTATTAGAAATTGGTTTCATTCGGTGTTCAAAAAAACTTTGGTTGTAGAACTTTTTATTACCAAAGTGTTTTAGTGTGAAAAGTTGAGTATCCATAGGGTGTGTTTGGGAATGGACTGGACTGGAGGAAGTAGACTGGTACTGTAGCAGATTTGATTAATGTGAGGAAAAAAGTAAGAACGTTTTGTGTAAAAAAGTGAATTTTTTTGTTTTGTAGTGATTTTTTTATTTGAAAAGTGATAAAAAGTGATTGATGTAATATAAAAAAATAAAAATGTTGGGGTTAATTTTGAGAAATTTTTTTTGGGACTTTACAAAGTCCAGTCTGGTATCTTGGCAAACATAGCAATGTGTTTCAAAGAAATCCGACACATGTACATCACCTAAATATCACTTGGGGATCATTTGAAAGTCGTGACATCATTTAAGACAATTCCTAGCGTCACATGGGCGTTGTGACATGCTTTGAACGTAGCTAGGCCGAGAGTTTCTATCTCAGAGAGTTGAATCGGCATCGTGATGAGCTTGGTTTGCTTCACCACACAAATGTGCATGTGTAGAATCTTGCAAGCCAATTTTGACATAATAAATGTTCGGATTGGAAAAATTTTGTAAGACGAAAAAGCTGAAGATAAGTAAATGAACTTTCCAAAGCCACTAAGGCTCTGTTTACTTCGACGTAAAATGGTTTCCAGGAAAATGATTTTCGTATTTTACGGTGTTTACTTAGACGTTAAATAATAGTCAACGGAAAACATTTTCCCTTTGACCGAAAATTCTTCTTTAATTTTCGGAAAATGGTTTACGGTTTTGAAAACCGTAAACCAATTTCCGATTTTGAGCATCTCATTTTCAAATTGACGTACCCTATCGGGACTTGACTGGAACCTACTAGGGACTTGTTCGGGACTTGTCCGAAACTCGCTCGGGACTTGCCCGGGACCTGCCCGGGACTTGACCAGGTCCCGCCCGGGACTTGTTCGGGACTTGATCGGGACCCGCTCGAGACATGACCGGGACCTACCTGGGACTTGACCGGGACCTTCTCGAGACTTGCCCGAAACCTGCCTAGGACCCAATCGGGACTTGACCGAGACCCGCTCAGGACTTGTACAGGACCCGCTCGGGACCTGCCTAGGACTTGACCGGGATCCGCCCGGAACTTGTATGAGACCCGCCCGGGACTTGTCCGGGACCTGCCCAGGACTTGACCGGGACTTGTTCGGGACCTACCCGGGACTTGTTCGGGACCTGCCCGGGACTTGACCGGGACCCGTCCTGGACTTGTTCGGGACCTGCCCAGGACCAACCTGGGACTTGACCGGGACCCGCCCAGGACTTGTTCGGGACCTGCCCGGGACCTGCCTGGGACCTGTTCGGGACTTGACCGAGACCCACCCAGGACTCACCTGGGACTTGATCGGGACCCACCCGAGACTTGATCGGGACCCGACTGGGACTTGCCTGGGACTTGCTCGGGACCCGCCCGAGACCTGATCGGGACTTGTCCGGGACCTGCCCGGGACTTGAGCGGGATCTGCCCGGGACTTGTCTGGGACCCGCCCGGGACTTGACTGGGACCCACCCGGGACTTGTAATACTTAATTTGTAATACTTAGACGAAAAAGCTGAAGATATGTAAATGAGCTTTCCAAAGCCACTAAGATTGTGGAGTGTAAGATAAAAAATTATGACCAAGATACCATGACTAGTTTGTATTCCATCTTTTCAACTTTACTCTTTCCCTTCCTATAAGTATAACCTCAATTTTTATTTATTTATTTATTTATTATTATTATTATTTTTGGGTTTGATGGGCTTGAACTTGAAGTCCAACTGGGTCAAGAGAATGTAATTTTTCCACCCAAAAAAAAAAAAAAGCTGAGGGGGCATTTTCGTCATTTAGGCCAACTACGGAAACCCTAGGACGCACGTCGTTACGCTCTTATTATACCCTCTTTTATCTCCCTCGGCGTTCCACTCCAGCCTCTCTGCCTCCGCTCCTGCACACAGCACACCACAATGGTCCCTCTCTCTCGCTCTCTCTGATCCAACATGGCTTTTATTTCATCAATTTGTTTTGTTTCTCACGATGTTGTAGTTGTATTTGATTATGAACAAAGCAGGCTGCGGAGAGGAAACTAAGCAACCCAATGCGGGAGATCAAGGTCCAAAAGCTCGTCCTCAACATCTCCGTTGGCGAGAGCGGTGATCGTCTCACCAGAGCGTCCAAGGTTTCCTCTCTCCTTTGTTTCCCGAGAAAAAAACATCCTGATTCAGATCACATTTCGGGTTTTTTGTTTTAATGATAAATGACTGTTTTCCGGTTGTTATTTTTCTCCCCTTAGGTGTTGGAGCAACTGAGTGGCCAGACCCCAGTCTTCTCAAAGGGTACGATTTGAGTAACTGGTTATCCATTTTTTTTTTATTCTTTTGTGATTTGCGATTTGTTGACTGGTCTGTGACCGAACGAACGGAAACAGCTAGGTACACGGTGAGATCGTTCGGGATTAGGCGTAACGAGAAGATAGCGTGCTACGTGACGGTGAGGGGGGAGAAGGCGATGCAGCTTCTGGAGAGTGGGTTGAAGGTGAAGGAGTACGAGCTTCTGCGTAGGAACTTCAGCGATACCGGCTGCTTCGGCTTTGGTATTCAGGAACACATCGATCTCGGAATCAAGTAAGTTACCACCATTCGTTTCCTACAATTACTTATTTGCGGCATTGAATTGTACAAGCCAGTGAATTTAAGTTTATTGGGATAAAATTGTTCGCCAAATATGACAATTGGTTGTGAATAACTGCATGCACCTTGCTAATAAAGTTTTTTTTTAAATTTTTTTTGTAAGTAAATTGCTAATAAAGTATGTTGTTTATTTGAGCGAGAAAGCTATTGAAATTTGTAGTCATGAAAAGGACGACTCTTTTGATGAGTTGGGTGTGTGTAATGAGAAAGTGGCATGTATGAACTAGTTAGTTTTGTGCTTGAGGAACCATGAGGACTGCACAAGGGGAGGATGGTTATATATTTTCTTCTTTGGTGGTGGATTAGGTATAATGCTTTTCTTTCTTCTTCCATGTTTCCTCTTTTTAAAATATATACTTGCTTTATAGGATGTGCTAAAATTCATTCACTGAAAACTATGGTCCTAATCCACAATTGTAATCGTATATTATATAGTAGATTATGGGTTTGCTTAAGACGTGCATGCTATCATGGGATGGTTTTGATATTTTGATAAGAGAGCAGGAAGAAGCAAGATGAAAGTGACTCTTTTTTCTTGCTTCCCCTCACCATTCAATATGTACAATTTGATTGTCTCTTGACCACTCAATCAACAAAGACCTAAACCGAACCATCTGATTAATTAACATCTTGACCCATGGTCAGCTAAACTAATTGCGATGTCTTTGATCATAACAATTTTAAGCAGGAATAATGTGTTTTTTTTTATTGGTCATGAAACAGTGAAGCTACCATTCCTCTTCAAGCCACATTTGTTTTTTTTCCTTATTTGTTCACTTCTATTTATAAAAAATGCTAGGCCTATAATTGTTTTACAACTTGTTGACTTGTGTCAACAAGTGATTGGAGAGTGTTAAAAAAGTAGTAGTTGATGTGGCTGCAATTACATAATTACACGTGTCAGCAAGATTTAAAAGTTGTAAAAGAGTTGTAGGTGTTGCTCTCTGTTTATTGACTGCTCTTTGTTCAGATGAGTAACCTTTTTATTGACTTGATAAATGCACAAGTGCAGCTTCTCAGGACTTTGTGCCTTCTTATTGGGTTTGCGTCTTATGCTGATATGATCACTAGGCTTTATGTTTATGGCGTAATAGAACTGTAGATATCCGCAAAGAGGTTACTACTTCAATATATTTGATTATTCCAAGGAACATACTTTCCTCAGAAAAATACTAGTTTGGAAGCGATGGGTACCAAAGCTTGGTTCATTTTAGGTCTATGAATTCTATACTGCATTTTCAAGTCACTTGGGTTTCCTGCTTTTTGTATTTTGTTTGGTTCTGATGGTTTCCTTTTATATTGTTATTATATTTGGTGATATTTATTCACATATGGCATTTCCTACGTATTGCTATAGCAGTGTGCTAATGATAGAAGACATAATCTAGATATAGGCCTTTGTATTTTTTGCACTTCTGTTATGGTTGAATATGCTGGGGATTTCAAGCGATTTCTATTAGGACCTGTTAGGCCAACATCATCTATATTATTTATGAAAAAACAGTTGGATTTGGTGTGTTAGAGCTAACTGTTGTCTTTTCTGGCTTCAGGTATGACCCTTCAACCGGTATCTATGGTATGGATTTTTATGTTGTTTTGGAGAGAGCAGGATACCGTGTGGGTCGTCGTCGTAGATGCAAGTCCCGTGTTGGAATCCAGCACAGAGTTACTAAAGAGGATGCAATGAAGTGGTTCCAAATGAAATATGAAGGAGTTATCCTTAACAAGTCTCAAAATACTTAGAGAGATCTCCTATGTAATGTAGGATTTGTTTTTGTTTTGGCGAGCTGTTATCATTCAGCTTTTTTTATCAGGATTAATATTTTGTTTGAATGAGATCTTTTAAGTATTTTCTGGTGAATTTCATGTTCCGACTCTTGTCATTATTTATCATGTTCAATCCCCGTTTAATGTTTATGGTTGATTATTCTCTGCATCTGGTCAGGTAGCAACTATAAAGATTTGAGCCATTTCTTAACTAATGTGTGATCACATTTTGAGCAGCACAATAAGCAGCAGCAAAAATATGCCATGTAATGCTATTTAGTAAATTATTATATAATTAGAATAATGTGATTGGTAGGTAAGTAGGTAGAGAACAATTAGGGGCACGAGACAACTCTCTTAAAGAAACTAAGCAAAATAGTCTAGTAACTCTGGAGAAGAGGTCTCAGGTTGTAGTGACTAAGCCCATGATCGTTTACCAAAAACACATTTCTTCACAAAATCGTCAGACCATGAACGGGGGTTGATGCATAGCCATTGTTGAAAGGCCAAAGAAAGTTGATGACTTGATGATAGGGGAGTCAACGATAGAAGCCTCGATGAGTGGCGGTCGTAATTATAATGGTACTAAGGTAGTGAAATTTCATGTCAAATAAGTTTTGACCTACATAAAAGGCGTAACAATCGGGATAGTCTCAGAGAAAGACTCAATGAAATAAACATGTTTAAAGATGCAGACTATCTACACCTTGATAGAAAGACCTATTTTCGTTTAACTCTCTTCATTTTTTCTTTGTGAGTTTTAGGAATATCTCTATTCATAGGTTTGCGATCCACATATTTGAATTGAAAGGTTCAAATGATCAACTCTACAATCAGTTGTTAGAATCAATAGTCCTCAAATCGTTCATTTGAAAAAAAATGAACTCTTATTGCATGATCATGACACTTCCCTGAAATTGAATTTTTTTAGTAATGGAGGAACAATATCGCTATTTTTGTTCAATAAGATACCAAAGTGGTGGATGATTGACTCATTCCATACTAGAAATAATCGCAAGAAATTTTTTTGATAACACGCATTCCTATTTCTCAATGATATCCCACAATCAAAGACAATTGGCTGAATCCCATGAAACTATTTCATAAAAGTTCATTGATATCTTCTTTTTATAAAGCAAATCGACTTCGATTCTTAAATAATCAACATTACTTTTGCGTTGATTGAAACAAATGATTCCATTTTTATGTGGAAAGGCCATATTTATGATTGTGTCAATAATTATGATTTTACGTATGAACAATTTATCAATATTTTGTTCATTCGCAACAAAATATTTTCTTTATGCAAGAGTAAAAAAAAAATGTTTTTATAGAGAGAGATACTATTTCACCAACCGAATTACTGGTATTTAACACATTCATACTTGGCAATTGTCCACAAAGTGGTGATGAAAGGTATAACTTGTACAAATCTTTCCATTTTCCAACTCTTTCAAGTGTGGTTGCTTCTAAACCTCCTCACTATCTCTGCACCCCTACCTCCTTTATCATTGAGCGGTCATTTAGGGGCTTTAGCTGGTGATCCAAGTTGTTTTCCTCTTAACAAAAAAGCGTATCTCCCATCGTCTCACTATGAGACCTTGACCCTAGTTATTTTGAGGTCATATCTAGCATTCAGAGTTTGCCTCGATTTCATACTGTCCTTGCGGCTTGCACCGAAACAGTGCTTGACCCCTAGATGTCCATTCAACTCCATACCGTAACGAGTAATAAATCAACCTTAATTTTTATTTATTATTTATTATTATATATAATTTTATTTTTTATTTTTAATAAATGCTGATTCAAAGAGTCAAATAGCATTAATCTTGCTCAACTGGTCTCTGAATCTAACTTGAGTGTAGGCCAAACAGTGCAAAAGAACCATATAACAAGCGAAACATTTAAAGTTCCAAGAGGGGAAAAAAATAACCGTTGGCACTTTGCACATAAGACCATTTAACTACAGGAAATTTCGTTACAATAGAATCTGTTCATGTAGCTAAAATTATAAGTCATGAAAACCAAACAAACAAGGAAAAAACAAAAAACAGAGGATCTTCCAATGATCTACATCAAACGCTAGAAAGATCACCTTCTTTTGTCAGTGCTTTGTAACTTCAAACTGTTGGATTCTATGTTTCTCATCTCAGGAAAACTTCCCATTGTTTTAGGACCTCAGTAACTCTACAAGCTCACTCTTCTTCAGTTTTGAGTAACCCTTCATTCCT
Source organism: Carpinus fangiana (assembly GCA_006937295.1). Taxonomy (NCBI): domain Eukaryota; kingdom Viridiplantae; phylum Streptophyta; class Magnoliopsida; order Fagales; family Betulaceae; genus Carpinus; species Carpinus fangiana. Next base: position 5,973,464 of record CM017321.1, read on the forward strand.
CTAGACTTTGCTACTTCTTTAAGCTCTGTTAGTTTCATTCCCTCTATTTTCGGCAAATTCAACTCCTTGCTTCCATCTCTAGCCGCCAATGCTTCATCATTCAACTCAAGTATCTTTCCTCTTGTGGTTGATGGAGATGGTATTGGGGATCTCTTCACAAATTTTGATGGTGGCCGAGTTGACTTTAAGTCTGCTACCTGTTGACTGTTCTGTACTGCCTGCTCTTTCTTGGGCACACCTCTTCTTCTTGTCAACACCTTATCACCTTCCTTGTCTGAAGTTTTGTCTGCCATAATAAGAGAATCCGAATTATATAAAATCATAAACAAGAAGAATAACTGACAACAGTTATGCATCACCTTTCACTTGCTTCCTTGATTTGCGAAGAACGTCGAGAATTGATTCAGAGGAGGGCTTATCCTCAGACAAGTTGGAATTTCTCTTCTTCATACTTAGAGACTCTCCCTTTGAGATTGAGGACTGAATTCGTCGGAACAGAGCAATTATCTCTTCCTGGTTAGATGATTTGGACTTTTTAGCATCGGATGATTGAGGTGTCTCATTTTCATCCTCCTTTCTTCTTCTTGAATCAGAACTTCTCCTGGGAGGTCCGTGTCTTCTATGCCCATCAGATCTTATGCTTAAAACAGTTAAGCGAGGAAAACCCTTTTGGGAGTCAAAGAGTAAAGGCCCATCTGCAATCTCAGCCAAATTTAACAAGCTGCATCAAAAAATGATCTCTCAGTCTGTAGTTCACAATACGAACATAAGTGCCAAACAAACATATAAATAATGATGACGTCCAATTTTTTCAGCAGAAGCTAATAATGAGGGAATGATAGACTCAATATAGCTAACCAGAAGCAAACAAACAACAATATAGTAAAGAAGAATTTTAAGCTCTTTATTTATTTACTTATTCTTGTAAATAAATAAGGGATTGTGTTAAGGAAAACAACCATAGCTATACAATAGAGTGGGCAATTTCCCAGCTAAACATCACAGAAAACTCCCAGGTTGGAAAAGAGACTAAAACCCGTTGAAGAGTCCCCCAACCAACTCAGAAACCAAAATATAAAGGAAGATGCTAGCCAGGCCTTAAAATATCATCTGAACTATCCCATGATCCCTGAAAAACATCTTTTGTTTTTTTTTTTTGGTGTAAACTTAAGAGTTAAGACCATGGAAGGTATTAATTATTTCCTTTACACAAATACATAACCTCATAGGACATAGTATTTCTAACTCTATCGTCAAAGGTTCTTGAGTTCCTTTCTCTCCAAGCTAGATAGAAAGTGGTAACTAGTATGAGTTTACAATTCATACTCAAAAGGGATTTCCCTTTAAATCATTGGACCGTCCAGCAAACTATATCCTCCCAGCTTCTGTAAACTCATTGCAGGTTGAACTTATCATGTAAGAAATACCATATTCTCTCTGAAAAAGGACAAGAGAAGAAGAGGTGGTTGAAATCTTCAGCGCCTTGCCCACAAAAGACAACAATTTCCTGAATGACGCCAACTGTGTTATTCCTTTATCAATCAATCTCACAGAGGCAGATACCTCAGTCTTTGGCCATGGTCTGACTCACACTTGTTTTAAGTGGTCTGAACAATATAAGGATGACAAAGTGGATTACCAGTGGCGTTATAATATAAATTAAATAATTAAATTAACCATTTTCAACTAGCTTAAACTTTTGAGATAAGGGGAAATTTTATCATTGTATTAGAGTTAAAGGTCATCAATTTGAACCTTATATTTGACATTCACCTCACATTTCAATTAAATATTCCACTTGTTTGGCCTTATTAATTATTAAGGGGATTTTGAGCTCATGAGGGAGCGCTAAATTTTAAATTAACCATTTCCTATCAACTTGAATAAATGGGATTTAACGACCAGAAAACTATTAGATAAATCGTGGGTGAGAACTCACAAACACCAAAAATAACAGGTAAAAGTTAGGGACTGTTCATTTGTAACTCAGGGTTGCTTAGCCTAAACATTAATTAATATTAACTCATAATATGAAGCTAGAATTTCATATAAACATAAATTACTAGTTCTAACCTCAAAGTAAGTTCAAGCAGCAACTCAGAAGTCACCCATCAATCAAAAGAAATTATCTTTCCGCAAACACAAAGTTATTACCGCACGAGTTGCAGACTCAAAACATCAAAACCCAACAAAGATTACCCACAATTACTACAGACAATCGCAAAAATCGACGACCAAACATGATAACAGCAGTACAGTACTTCAAATCTCAACCACAGATAAAGGACAACAATACCCACAAAAGAAGTGAGTTGAAATGGGAGGTAAATTAGGGAGAATACATGTTAAATCACAGCTATCAGGTAAAAAATGGTGAATGTAATTATTTAATTAATATTAAAATAAATTACTTAAATCGATGACGCAGAAGAAGGAAACTATAGGAACATAGGATATGGGTCTTGAAAGTTGAAAGCTTTGGTACCTTTCAGAGAGATGGGTTTTCCTCCCAGGCTGGGCTGCCCGCTGAATGAGAGGAAAGAGGGAAACTGAAGGGCGGAATGAGAACGGAAAACTGCTACTGCATTCATATTTTTCTGGGAAATCTGAGATTCTGAATATGCAAATGGATTAGCACGACTGGATTCACATGTTCTCATATATGTCGGAATATACACCTGGCATTGAGTGATGAAGTACACGTGGAGTCATAGTCGGGACAGTGTGCGGTTGTTTTGGGTCAAAGTCAAAAGGTTTAAGGTTTTTTATTTATTATTATTATTATTAAAGAGGAGGTATAAGCCTTTGAGAACTTGTGATAATATTGGAGTATTAGTTATATATTTGCGTATCGGAAAGAGTATAAGGCTATATAATTTATTTTAATTCGATTTATTTAATTTAACGGGGTATACTTTTAAACTTTAACCCGCTAATTTTATGTTAAGTTCATAATAAATTTGCAAATCATGTTAAAAATTGTTAGTTCATAAATGTGTGTATTAGGTTCGGGTTGTATTGAGACATGGACATATAAGAATATAGGTTAATCATAATCCAATTTGTTTAATTAAACGAGTCAGACCCTTCATTCATAGCTCAATAATTTTATGTTTGATTCATGTCGAAATCGAGGGTTGCGTAAAAAATTACTAGTTAGAGTTGAAATCAACCCAAAGCCTCCAACATTTTTATGAAGTTCGATTGGGCCCGAAGCCTCTCTATAAGGTTTTATACTAACTCTGATTTAGAAGAAATGTTAGAAGGAAGATATGGCTTTTAAAATTATCATTGGCTTTGTGATAAATAATTATTGAATTTTAATCAAATGGTAGCCTTAAAAGCTATATCAATTTTGAAAAGACATAAGGAGAACATTGGTCTTCCTTTTAGCATTACTCTTGATTGAACTCAAACTTTTTTTTTTTTTTTTGACATGTCTACACAAGGGTAGGGAGACGAGGGATTCGAACTAATGACCTCCGCTAGCCGATTGAGCTACCTATTGGGGACCTCAAACTTTTTTTTTAATAGATGAGACACAGCACGTGAAATATTTAATTTAAAATGATGGTGAATAAACGAAGCCTTTGATACCATATTAAGAGCATGTTTGTGATTGTATTTGATAAATATAACTTTTAAGTCAAAAAGTTCTTTTTGGTAAATGTTTCATTTTTAAGTTTTTGCCAAAAGTGTGTTTAGGCCATTTTTAGGTTTTTTGGACGTTTAAAAACGCTTTTATTCTTTATTTTATCAAATATGTACTTTTTTTTTTTCCAAACAAACTTTTTAAGTGTTAAACGCACACATAAACAGGCCATAAATCACCGATTATCCCAAAAGTCTCATAGGAATAAATAAATTTAATCATTTAATCAATACTTTAACATTATTTCCCACTTATGGGCTCAAACTCTCTTTAATAATAGGTGAGACTTAACACATGAAATATTTAATTAAAATTGAAAATGATTTGCGGAATTAAGGCCGATGGATTTAATATCATGTTAAATCATTGATTATCCCAAAAGCTTAGTAAACTTAATAATTTAATCAATAATTATTAATTTTTTTTAAGGGAGGTTACAAATATGTGAAACCCTCCTGTATTTTACTCGATTAAACTTTGAACTTTTAAATTTTAATTTTCAAATAATAAATATTATTATAGAAAGTTCTAATTATTTAAAAATCTATAGGGAGTAGTATATAAAGCACTCTAAAACTGATATCCGGAAATTGTTTTCATTTCTTTTCTACTACAAGAGCTGATCCACTCATTGTTTTCCAGAGAGCTTCTTCACCGTGCTAAATTGTTAGTTTTTCTTTCTCGTTGATTACAAGTTTCCCGCGCTCTTCAAATTGCGGGGAAGAGCCATGTTGCTCACGCCCCAAACCGCCCCAATCTTCTGGGTCTCTCTCCCTTTTCACCACAATAATCCTAATCCGAATCCTAAAGAAAACTGTGTCAAACCCCAAAATGCTTCCCTTTCCTATAGACCATCTTCAACGGCCCTTCTGTTACCCACCAATTCGTATTGTTCTTGCACCGCAACCCGTGCCTTGGCCTCGCTCACCCAAACGTCCGTTCAAGAAACTACAGATGTTAACTTTGAGATTTGCAGTTTCTGCGAAGTGGGTAATCTTAGAAATGCTGTGCAATTGCTTTGCACGGCTCAGAAATCCGAGCTTGAGACTAAGACTTACTGTTCTGTGTTGCAGCTCTGTGCTGAAGTTAAATCGCTAGAAGATGGTAAAAAGGTTCACTCGATTATATGTTCTAATGGCTTAGTGATTGATGGACTTTTGGGTGCAAAGCTTGTTTTCATGTATGTCAATTGTCGGGATTTGAGAGAAGGGAGGCGGGTTTTCGATAAGGTTGCGAATGAAAAGGTCTTTCTTTGGAATCTTATGATAAATGAGTACGCAAAGATTGGTGATTTTGGGGAAAGTATACGTTTATTTAGGATGATGCAGGAGTTGGGGATTGAAGCAAATTCATATACGTTTCCTTGTGTTTTGAAGTGTCTCGCAGCCTTAGGAAATATAGAAGGCGGCAATCAGGTTCATGGGTATTTGTTGAGATTGGGTTTTGGTTGTCACAATTCAGTTGTGAATTCTCTGATTACTTTCTACTTCAAATGTGGAAGAGTTGAAAGTGCAGAGAAGTTGTTCGATGAATTGAGTGATCGAGATGTTATATCATGGAATTCAATGATAAGTGGGTATGCTTCGAATGGTCTTGCAGAGAAGGGACTTGATATTTTTAAAGAGATGCTAGTTTTGGGGGTTGATGAAGATTTGGCGACAATAGTGAATGTTCTTGTATCTTGTGCAAGTATTGGTGCTTTATTGTTGGCTAGAGCACTTCATGCTTATACAATAAAAGCTTGTTTGGACAGAGAAATCATGTTCAACAATACTTTGCTGGACATGTATTCAAAATGTGGCGATTTGGATTCTGCAATTCGAGTTTTTGAGAAGATGGGAAAAAAAAGTGTCGTGTCATGGACTTCAATGATAGCAGGTTATGTGCGGGATGGTCTATCTGATCGGGCAATTGGATTATTCCGTGAAATGGAAAAGAGTGGTGTTAGCCCTGATCTTTTTGCCATCACAAGCGTCCTTCATGCTTGTGCTTGTAATGGCTCTCTGGATGGTGGCAGGGATGTACACACTTATATAAAGGAAAAGAAAATGGAATCAAGTTTGTTTGTCTCTAATGCTCTCACGGATATGTATGCAAAATGTGGGAGCATGGAAGAAGCTCACTCAGTTTTTTCTCAGATGCCTGTAAAGGATAGTATCTCATGGAACACAATGATAGGGGGTTACTCAAAGAACTGTCTTGCCAATGAAGCTCTTACTTTGTTTTTTGAGATGCAAGGAGTGATAAAACCAAACAGCATAACAATAGCCTGTATCCTTCCAGCTTGTGCCAGCCTAGCAGCTCTAGAAAGAGGCCGAGAGATTCATGGTCACGTATTGAGAAATGGATATTCTTCAGATCAATATGTTGCCAATGCACTTGTTGACATGTATGTAAAGTGTGGGGCACTAGTTCTTGCACGGTTACTTTTTGACATGATTCCTTCAAAGGACCTGATCTCATGGACAGTTATGATTGCTGGATATGGAATGCATGGGTGTGGAAGTGAAGCAGTTGCTACCTTTAATCAGATGAGAAATGCCGGCATTGAACCTGATGAAGTTTCCTTTATTTCTGTACTTTATGCGTGCAGTCATTCTGGATTACCTGATGAAGGATGGAGATTTTTTAATATTATGAGAAATGAATACAATATTGAGCCCAAATTGGAGCATTATGCTTGTATGGTGGATCTTCTTTCCCGCACTGGGAAGCTGTCAAAGGCATACAGATTCATTGAAATGATGCCAATTGAACCAGATGCCACAATTTGGGGTGCCTTGCTCTGTGGGTGCAGGATCCACCATGATGTTAAACTAGCAGAGAAAGTTGCAGAACGTGTTTTTGAACTGGAGCCAGAGAACACAGGGTATTATGTACTTCTAGCGAATATCTATGCAGAGGCAGAAAAGTGGGAAGAGGTGAAAAAATTGCGTGAGAGGATGGGTCGGCGAGGATTGAGAAAGAATCCAGGTGCTAGTTGGATAGAGATCAAAGGCAAAGTTAACATCTTTGTGGCTGGAGATAGGTCACACCCACAAGCCAAAAGGATAGGGTTACTGTTAAGGAGGTTAAGAACGAAGATGAGGGAAGAAGGTTTCTTTCCAAAGACAAAGTATGCTTTAATTAATGCAGATGACATGGAGAAGGAAGTGGCTCTCTGTGGGCACAGTGAAAAGTTAGCAATGGCTTTTGGAATATTGAGCCTACCTCCTGGCAAAACCATACGAGTGACGAAGAATCTAAGAGTATGCGGTGACTGTCATGAGATGGCCAAGTTTATGTCAAAGTCAACTAGCAGGGAGATTGTCTTGAGAGATTCCAATCGCTTTCACCATTTTAAGGATGGCTATTGTTCTTGCAGAGGTTTCTGGTGAATCTATGGGGGTGTAGGAATTTGAATGTAATGGAGTTCATATCTAGAACAGTAGCGAATCAGGGGTGTTTGGCAACCTATTCTTTTCTCCTTTTCTTCTTTCTATAAAGAAAAGGGAAACTTTTTTCTTCACATTAACAAATAACTTTCTTCATTTTTCACTTACAAAAAATTCAAAACTCATTTCACCTTTACGTTACTTCAACCCATTTCTTTCTTCTTTCTCCTCTCAAGAATGTTTGCCAAACAACCCAACTTCTCAAGGAATGTCTACTACGAGCAACTCCAACATGTTCTTCAAAACCTTTATATTGTCTAAATTTCGACAATAGGGGACAAAACTCTTCTCCAACAGATTAGGTATCAGCTTATCTAAACATACTTTTGCTACAGTAAAACACCACAAGTAGATGGTGTTGCATGCTCAAGTTGTAAATTATGGTTTATTGACTGACACAAACATACCTCGGATGAGGACTTAAGGTTAGAATCTCTTGTATATGTTGGGTTAAATGAAATCATAGTTAATCCACAGGTCAAACTTTGTGATTGCACTTCTATGGAGAAGCTCCCTCTATGTCTCATTTACAACTACTATGAGTTTATGAATAATTTCTTTCTCATGTAAATGTCATTTTCTTGAAGAAGCCTTACATTTCTTTGTATATGGTCTACATGCAGGTTTTATCTGTTTTAGAAGTAGAGCTTTGGAGGCTGAATACTTGGCTCATATGAAAAGAAATAGTTCGTGATGGGATGGTGATCTCCTTTTGTTTTGTATTCATGGATATTCTCTCTATTTTCGACAGGGATAGCTAACCGAGGATGTCTCCCTGGAAGACAGTAAACTTGTGTGCCTGGGAATGCTGTTTGGCTTCCGAGACCTTGAAAAAATCAACTTTCACACCGTTGCAGTTGGAATTATGGGAGTTGTCAAATGTGGAGCAGCATAAGAGATGGCCAAGCAGGTACTACCAACTTTTGAGAAGTTCTTGAAAATCTTGTTCACATGTGACAATTACGGTTTATGCTATTTAATAAACTTGTTGAAACTAATGGTTCATATTAGAATATCAGTGGTTGGCAAAGTAGATGGAGCAAAGTGAACGAAACAGAGTATTTTGAAAATTTTCAAAATACATCCGTACAATTAGGATTTTCTTATATATATGTTATGTTGTAATCTTGAATCATTAATAGTAAAATACAGCCGCACTCTTTGTAGACGTAGGCACATTGCCGATCCACGTAAATATGTGTTTCAACTCTCTCTTAATCTCTCTTTTTTCGATTCCATATTATTCACCATTGTTGTGCACGGTAACAATAAAACTGTTATACGACTATTATACAACTGGAAGTAGGATGACGTGGTAATAAAAATTAGTTTTTTACAAGTACTAATCCAAGGTGACAATGAAAGAAACAGTCTATTAAATAACATTACTTTTTTTAGAGCAACTTTTTGGTTTTTAGCAAAAGTATAAAAATCAACAAACAACTCAAAACACAAAACATTACAAAATACTTAAAATTATTATTACTTTTATGTCCCATTAACAGTTCGTTTGGAATCATTGTGGTCACCATTAGAGTTATTCTTAGAATATTGCTTCAAACGGCATCTTTTAATAATTTTGTCTTCCTCTTTCTTTTTTCACGTTTCTTGCTGTTCTTTCCCACGAGAACCCTTGTTGAACCGCTCAGTCTGCTCGCACTGCAGGCCCACCAACGGAGACACCAGCTCTTGCGTGTGGTGCCAGAAGGTTCAACATTGCAAATTTCTTACAATTTATTGTGTACGGTTATTTTTTGTACACTGTTGGGTTTGGGACCACTATGATATGTTTGATTGGCTACAATTACTCCCTCATCTTGATAAAGTTACCATCAATGTTTCTCTACGGTCTTCTATACACACAAATAAACACCATTTGTTTTGAGTATTTTCTTATTGAGAGTATTATTTTTTTTTAGGTGAAAACTGTTTTTATATTTTTATTAGTATTTTATGTTTAAGTTGTTTGATAATATTTTTGTTTTGAAAAAAGAAACAAAAAATTTAATAGATGGAGAAACAGTCACCTATTAACAACACTTGTCCTACCGTGAGGATGGTATAGATTTTTTTTTTTTTTTTTTTAGACATTAAAAAATCATATACGCTCTCTTAAACCGATTGAGCCATAGTATGTGACTCAGCCCCACTAAGAGCACTTGCGAAACGCTTCTCATTTTGGGATTCCGTGAGGATAGTATAGTTTAATAATACGTGGACAGACTATATTTGTTAATCAGCTCCAGCTTTTTTACTTCTTGCCCTTCCATTTTTTGCACATGACAGGCACATCCATGAATGCACTGCATCAATCCGGGGGGCCAAGTAGCAAAAGGCAGAGTACAAAAGCAGGTGGCTGTAATTATAGGCTTGACAAATGGAAGGACAAGTTTGGCATGTTGGTAGAGTTGAGAAGCCATTCATGTCTTCCCTTTTAAGTTTGCTTAAGATTATGTACATTTCAGCATCATTTCATTTTCAGATCTCAGCAGCACTGCAGCAGCAGCTTTAAGATGATCAGATCTACAAACAAACAGGTTTGATTTTGAAGACTTGTTTGGTTTCATCCTGAGATAAGAATCTTCTACTGTTGATGGATTGGTGGCCATAACATGTTTCTAAAAAACAGAAAGCACAACTATAGGGGTGGCAGAGATACAGTAAATCCTTTGAGATTTGAGTGATGGTACTGAGTAGTAATAACATAAGGAAGACTAGAATACTCGCAAATGTGACGTGATTTTTAAAATCACCATTTAATTTGAGATGATAATTATTGAGTTTTGATCTATTGGTAATTTTAAATGCAACATTACATTTGAGAGAACTTTAAGAAGACTCTAGTCTTCCTTATATCATTACTTGGCACTGAGATTCACCACATAGCTGGATGACAAGTAGACAAAACCCAATAGAGCATAAGGGAAAAGAGAGCCCAACCTTCCCACCCTTTGTTGCCACTTTTGTTAACCAAGCAATATTAACTACTTCAAAACACTTTACATGCAGCTAAATAGTTTTACATAGAATTTTATTTAGCAAAGCTTGTATAAATAACAACTCTATTATCCATAGCAATCCCAAATAAGAGAAATGTGTTAGGTACTACCTTTTCACCCGGATGAAAAATGTGGTAGCTAGCATTACTCCCCAAACAAGAACCTGAAATATTTAATTGAAATGAGAGGTGAATGACAGAGACATGATTTGAACTCAAAAACCTTTGCTCTAACAGAAAGTGTTCGAACTTAAATCATCACTTATCCCAAAAGGTTAAACTAATAGAAATAAATGAATTTAATTATCTAATTTATATTCTAACGAAATAGAAAATAAAATTTAAATTGTGAAAAATCTACAAAAAATTTCTTCAACTTTTTTACTGCATCTAAGCCAAATCCGTAAAATTTTTAGGTTGTAAGTGTGAATAGGGGCTGATGCCCAACTATGGAAAACTAACTATGTAGAGCCAAAGAGAAATCGTTAAAATTAGGGGTGTACAAGCGGTTGCGGTTAGCGGTTATTGGTTAAAACTGCTAACCGCAATTGCCTAAGGTGGTTATTGGATTTTAATAACTGCAATTGCTCTGCTTAAGTGGTTGGTGGTTATTTTCTATAACCAGCGGTTAGTGATTATTCAAACCAATGGTTTTATAATCTTTTTTATTTTTATTTTTTTTATATGGGCTTTTGAGCTTTTTGAGGTGTTTTGGACATTCATTGTGCCTATTTTTTGGGCTTATTCATTTCCCAAAAACAATGAATATGATGAAACTCTATCCCTAACTCGTATTTAAAAAGACACCATTTTGGTGTTTAACACCAAAACAACGTCGTTTCAATTTTACATTTTTAATATAAAATATAAAAATATTATTATATATAAGGGAATGCGGTTAGCAGTTATTAACCGGTTTTCCTACCTCTAAAACCATTAACCACCCCGCCATAGGCAGTTAGCAGTAGCGAGGCGATTATAACCGCCCCGATTGTACACCCCTAGTTAAAATGACAGAATAAGCAGCTAAAACAAGCTGGCAGGTTGATGGTTCTTAACAATTGTTTCAGATTGTCCAGTCCAATATGCAGACTAATTATTACTATAGAACCTCATTACTCATTTCAGAGTTTCACCAAGCAAGGAGACAGAACTTGAATCAACTATCTACATTTACATTGACCACATGGTTGGATTCAACATCCCTTGCCATTCTCCATAATTATCCAGCCAGCTCATTGTCTCTTCCCTATTCATTGCTCTAGGTATAATAAGGGGCAGTTGTTTTAGTGTGGGGGCACATTGAAATAAATCATCATCCCATCCAATCATGGACCCTACTCAATGAGCCTTCACATAAAAGATAATCACCCTCTACATCAAAATTATACACCTACATTGGTCATTGTTGCAATCAATCGGTTGGAAACCACGCCTCATGAAGCGGAGGTCTCTAGTTTGAATCCCCCTCCCCTCTTGTGTAGACATGTAAAAAAATATTAGTAATAATAATAATTTCGCTTTTGTTTACATTTTTTGCACTTTAAAAAGACACAAAGGTCATGAGACAAGGAGTTTGCAGCCAGGCCAGCCACTAATACCCAAAAGACATATCTCAAAGCTCCATACGGAAATGGCAAGAGCAGAACATAAACCTTTGGTAGCAAAAACCTAGTACATGGGAAATTCATAAATTAGCAGGGACAATTCTTCATGGACTTTTTCTTTGATTATAGATTGGGCACAATATGCAAAGATCAAAATTACTTGAATACCCTCATTCTACATCATAGGCTTGCTTCATCGAGCACCGAAAATATGAATGAAAACCACAAGTACACCAAGAGATCCAGTTAAAAAGCACATAGGACGAAGGGGGTGGCTATGGTAAACAAAAAGTGTAAAAGACAAAAATGCTTGTAGCTCAAGAAAAGGTGGTATTCAGGAATAATAGATCAACCCACTTTTTCCCCAAAGGCAGCCAATAACACACACCAAAAACAACAAAATGATAAACCCACACTGCTCTTTTCTCCATAGAATGATCAAAGCAGCAAAAAAATAACACACCAATTCAATGATTCCTCTCTCTCTCTCTCTCCTTTTTCTTTTCTTTTTTTGCCCGTTGCACCTACTCTTCTTCATCATTAAGTGTGTATAATAAATGAAAAAAAAAAAAAAAAAAAACTCATCTCTAATTTACCAATTCCTCCTAATCTAAGTTACAGAAAAAAGCAATAATTTTTTTTTTTTTTTTTTACCCTTAACCACACCATTTTGAGAGAAGAACAAGGAAAACAATGAGAAAAACTATAGAAGAAAGCCCAATTGCCACGCCAAGAACAACCTTACTTGGCCCATGATGATGCTCGCTCTTGCCACTAGAATCATCACCACTACTCTCATCATAATCAGAATCACTGCTGTTGTCGTCCGCTGAAGAATCCGCCTTAGACGCCGGCGGCGACATCGGCAACCCGTGCTTATCACAAGGCGCAATCCCGAGCTTCAACTTTGATGACAAAACTGAATGGTTATAGCACAGATTGCTATTCCCACCCACCTTAAACACAGTCAGCCTCTTGATGAAACTCCCGTTGAACGGCATAACCCCCTGAAAGTCATTGTTGGCCAGATTCAAGTACTTCAGGTCCTTCATCTCCGAAATGAACCTCGGAATTGTACCGTTCAACTGGTTCGAGCTCAGATCAATGTGAACCAAACCCGGTATCGCCGACATCGACGTCGGAATCGACCCGGACAGCGAATTCGACGCCAGAGACAGGTTCTGTAGCGAAATCAAGTCCCCAAACGAAGTGGGTATCTCACCAACGAGCGCATTCGATGAAAGATTCAAGAAATCGAGGCCTTCAAGAAGCGTAATGGAGTTGGGTATCTTTCCCCTGAGCTTATTACCGGAAAAATCGATGTGGGTAAGGTTGAGATTCAAGTGTTTGGTAATATAACCGGTGAGATTGGCGTGGGAGATGGTTATGGACTTGAGCTTCTTCATGTTTCCGAGAATGACATAAGAGCCGGAGGTGCTGACGGGGGTGGCAGAGACGGTGAGGTCGGTGAGGTTATGGAAGTGAGAGAGCCAGAGGCCGGTGAGTGTTTTGAGGGAGTGGACGCAGGTGAAGGATCGGAGAGAGGAGGAGAGTTCGGAAGGGAAGCGGATGGGGGAGATGGGGCAGTTGAGGAAGGAGAGGGAGTGGAGGGAGGAGAGGGACTTGAGGGCGGTAAAGGAGAGAGCGACGTCGTTTGGCGAGCAGTTGGCGAGGGAGAGGGAGAGGAGGTGACGGAAGGGCTTTGAGGAGTCGCAGACGAGGGTGGCGTTGTTCTTGCTTTGGCAAGGGTCCTTTGAGGTCGGGATGTTGAGGGACTGCAGCGCTCTCAGCTGCTTTGGATCGAGCGTGGAGGGTGAAGAAGAAGAAGAAGAAGAAGAAGAAGAAGAAGGAGAGGGCGCCGTTGGAGTCGGAGAAGGCTTTGTTGGAGTTGAAGAAGGAGAGGGCGCCGTTGGAGTCGGAGACGGCTTCGTTGGAGTTGGAGAGGGCGCCGTTGGAGTCGGAGAGGGCTTTGTTGGAGTTGGAGAGGGCTTCGTTGGAGTTGGAGACGGCTTTGTTGGAGTTGGAGAGGAAGTGGGAGAAGGGGTGGGGGGGAGGGTGACTGTTTTGCTGGTGGTGGTGGCGGCGGCGGTGGAGAGGAGGAGGAGGACAGTGAAGAAGAATGGTGGTGGTGGCATTTTTTTGAGAGGTGTGCAGGCGGTGGAGTTGTGGAGTGAGCTTTCCAGCTCAGGAGAGTGTGAGAGGGGATTTGAATGTGTAAATTTAAGAGTGTGTTGGACACTCCATTTGGAACTGTGAAGTGAGAAGTGAGAAGTGAGAGAGCTCTTTTAGGAGGATGTCACAGACTCACAGGATTAGATTTAGGGATGTGTCATGTGTGTATGACAGTTGGGGGTGTACTTTTCTACCCTTGGATTTGGATATATTTACTGTGATTTTTTATTTTTATTTTTTAAATTTAATGGGTGAAAGAAATGCACATAAGTACGTAACAATTAAAAATAAGTAGAAACCAAAACGAAACACCCACAAAATAATACTATTCAGGCATCAATTCACTGTACAATTAAAGATTGTAACAATACATGGTGAAAATTTGCAAGTGATATGAACGGCACATAAGATGTTTTTAGTTGTCAAATGAATTAGGAAGATGCTAAAAGATAATCTAAACTAGATAATGAGTCTCTTACCTTAAATTGTGAGGAGTACAAGGTTTAAAAACAATCAAATTTACTTGTTGAAGCAAAGGAAGGTGGCGTAATGAAGAACGTCGATAAAAAGAGAGTAGTAAGAGATAATGGAGTAAGGGGCATGTGGCTTGTTTGGGTGGAGAGATTGCTATGAATCTAAGATGATAATTAAAAAAAAAAGAGAGAAAAAGGAAACAAAGGGAGGAAGGTAGAAAAGGTGGTGCAGAAAGCTCACATTTCAGAACGTGAAGGTTTTTGCAAGAGAGTTTATTATATTATTTATACGCACCCTAAGGTCTGCCTAAATTGAAAAACGTCATAAGCTCTTTTATTTTATTTTATTTTTGGCGAGAAGGACACTAGAATCGATGGATGATTAAACTATAATGAATCTTGAGAAGGTCAAAAACCGTAAATAAGAAGTAAGACAAGGGTATTAATGCAAATAAAAGTCCAGACCATGTCAAACGACATGGGCATTTCCCTTAATTAAAACAAACAAATATCCATAACGGTTAACGAAATAATAATGACGTCATTGGTAATGTAATGATTTTACAAAAAAACCATACAAATCAGATTTGCGTTTGTCTCCGGCTCTTCCTCCTCCTCCTCCTTTCTTCTTTAACCTTCCGTTATTCATTGATGTCTGGACTGCCTTTCGTTTTCTTTTTGCGTCGGCGAGTGACTTTTAAGAGACGTGGACGGTATTATTCTTTGGCTCTTTATAAGAGAATTGAATCTATTGTGAATTTATGCATCCGAGATGAACAATAAATGTGTAAGAGCATTCATAATGGAGGAGTTAAATGACATTTTTATCTATAATAGTTCTTTAAATTGATAAAATACCCTCTACATTGGAGAAGTTAAAAAAAATGTAGAATAAATATTTTATTAAATGAGCTAAAAAAAAAGCTACATATAGCGGCACTATTCAAAGAACTATTTTTCTAAATTTTCTTCTCTTTTTTTCTCCCACTATCTCTCCCAAAATTTTATTTCCTCTTTTTTTTTTTTTTTTTTTTTTTTGTTTCTTTCACCTATTTTCTATTTTTTCAAAAATTTCTCTTACTATTTCTCTTTCACATCTCATTTTTTTCAAAAATTTTTCCTATTATTTCTCTTTCCACGTCACTTTTTTTCTCAAAAGTTGAAAAATAAGATATTTAAGAAAAATACAATCATTATAAAAAATAAAATAAATAAAAATAAAATGATATAGATAAAAATATAACTAATCGGACGTATGAAGTCCTTAAAAAATCGTTAGCTAAACTAGATAAGTTAAGTTTTGAGAAGCTATTTTACATAAAAAAAATTAGTTCTTCCATTGTGAATGCCTTAAGAAAGAAAATGAAAATATCCATCTCTTTCTACTTTTTTAATATGTTTGCTAAGAGAAAATTAAGAGAAGAATTCAAACTAGTGATATTTTTCTATTTTTGCAAAACATTATATACGACTCACTAATTTGACTATATACTTTTATTATTTAGACTTTAATCGATCTATTGCCAAACGGAGCCTTAAGGTGGATGTAAGTCTTTGTTAGTACGACATTGACATATTTGCAAAACAACAGTTGTACGATGAAGAATTCTCAATTATGTGATTGTTCATGAAACAACAGAAAATGGACAAGTTCGTTCCTGCCATATAATCATTCTCTCTGTAAGTTCAATAATTTATGGAAGCAAATAACAACCCCCGTTTAATAACTTACATATTTCTCTGAACAATGTCTTTACAAACGGATTACGAGCAGAGAGATTGATGCATATTGTCCAAAACTTACTCCAATATGCCTCAACACCAACTCTTAAGCTGTATGGTTGGAAAATTCTGGATAACAATCTATTGGGATGCAGCTACTTTGGGGAACGGTTGAACTATCAACGTTGCTCACAAAGGGATTTACCTTCACCCAAAGAAGAGAGAAGACAGAGGCCAACAGCACTGCCCACAGAATAACAATTGTTGGTGTCCGGTTTTGGCGACCCATGAGACCCTTAAGGAAGGGGTAGAGATGAATAATCACCCAGAAGGCATAGAACACCTTGCCAAAGAGTGCTCCCCATGCTCCATATCCTTTATTAAGTGCATCAGAAAATCCGGCAACTACGCCCACCAGGTTGATGACGATGAGTGTTGTTGGAGGGATCAAAAGTGTTGTCCACTTAACAACATAAAGCCCGCCAAACTTTGAATCATCGGCAGACTTTGTAGTGACGGTGAAGTTGGTATTGACACCAGCCACCATCTTCATGAATCCTTGGAAGAGAGCAAATAGATGGGATGAAACGCCTGCAATAACCCAGAACTGCTCATTACGCCACCAGTCTACAATGTGAACACCACTCCACCACAGCTCGAGCAGATTGGTCACAATGATGGTGGAGAAAAGCCCAAGAAACAGTAGGCTAGCGACGTTGGAAAGCTGAATCAAATAACAAAATACAATGTGAAGTAAGTTCTTTGAGTGAATTGTTTCAAAACATGATCATGACGGAGAAGATTGTAGAAAGACAGGATTTTTATTTTTTATTTTATTTTAATCTTATTTTGAAGTCTATCAACTTTCATTGGTGACTGATTTTGAATAATGACCATGATATTCTTCGTGAATTTCAGAAAAAAAACCATATAGCATAGAAAAAAAGCCTACTTAAAATGAAATTAATTTAATACATTTTCATAGCCTAATGTTACCTATCCAAACCACCCAGTCCACCCCTCCTCGGACCCCATTATTACGTAGGCCAGCACTGGATTTTGATCCCAGTGCAATAGTTTCGAATGTTTAATGTATATTGTAGACATTACAAATGACTCCCTAACTATTTCGAGTTCTTGAATAACTCTTAATAATCACTAAAGATCCAAACCGCATGATTCCGAAGTTTGCAAGGTAAGGACAAGAATTTACCGGTGGTATGATAAATTTTCCTGTGAGAAGGCAGATCGCTGGGATTGCGCAATAAGCAATGAGAGGGAGGGATGTAAATGGATAAACAATGGTGTTTATATAAGCCAGTCTTTGAAGCCATTTGAGGCGACCTCCTGCAAATCCGTACCATAGGGGACAGTGTCTACTAAGGAAAATCTCCACAGATCCAAGTGCCCACCGGAGAACTTGGTGCAGTCGATCAGAAAGGTTGATGGGTGCTGACCCTTTGAATGCAGGCCTTAAGGGCATGCAGTAAATTGATCTCCATCCTCGGCAATGCAACTTGAAACCCGTTAAAATATCCTCAGTGACTGAGCCATATATCCAACCAATCTGGGAAGTCAGAACAAGAAATTCTGAATTAATCCAATGGGTTATATGGGTATCAAGGTAAGCTTTAGTAATGGTCAATGCTCAAGTGAAAGATTAGAGTCTAGTAAATACAGTGCAACTTATAACCATAAGATCATAACAAATAGGCAGCCATGGAAAGAGCAATATGCTAGTAGAGGGCCGTATGAAGCCTGCTGAAATTCAAAGTAAAGTTGGAATCCAATTATTGCTGAAATTCAAAGTAAATTTGGAATCCAATTATCTATCAAAACCCTAAGTTTATCGCAATCTTCTCAGGCAATAACCACAGCTGTGGTCACTGTAATAATGGTATGAAATTGTGATATGAGAAGAAGAATAAAGAAGTCCACCTCTTTGCCCCAGGCAGTTTTCTCTTCATAACCACAGGTAATGACATGAATTGCTTCCTTGATCAATGTTGATGGCTTGACAGATTCAGGCACTCCTCCATTTTCCATTAGTGTAGACTCGATAAATACGGAAGACACGCCAAAAGTTCTCTCAAAGCTCATCTGGGACATCAGCATTGACCTTTCATTCGCATCATAATCTGCAAAAGGAAAACAAAAATATCCTAGTTATTTAAAACTCTTTTACTTATTTCCTTGAATACATTAGCCTTGATAAATATACATACTATCAATCTCCCTGAGGTTAAAGATGGCAGCATCGAGCTCGTCACGTTTTGCATCTCGGTGTACTTCTGAAGGATCTTTGGAGGGCTTCTTGGAGGGGCAGCATCCACAACATGACCTGGATGAGGAGGAAGCCTTAGGTAAGCTGGGCGAAGAAAGAGGCCCATAGCCGTAGAGTGCTTGCCTATTGAAAACACAGCCTGTTCCCACATAAACTGGTCCTTGAATGCCATCTAATCCTTTCATGTTAATCTGAAATTGAGATGAAGAGATTCTCAAAATTCAATAGGCTAAAGTTTGAGTAATTGCAGCGTGGACCAATCTCTGCCATTACAGCATTAGCTATTTTTCCTCCAATTCTTCTATATTGTTTTAAAAAGTGATATATTAATATGAAAATGGGAAAACACATCACTTTCTACTAAAAATTGAAGAGACAATTTTGGTTTATACTTCAACACAACTCAAAAACACAGCTTGAATCCAAATGCATCTGAGTCCTGAATAATTGCCAAATACTGCCGGATAATGTATCCTGCACACTCGCCAGATGATAAGACACAGTGTTGAGCATCTGATATAGTTTAAAACAGCTATGATATTCTTATTTCTTTCTAGAATCACTAAATTCCAATTTAAAATAGTACTCTCAAAATAGACAAGTGTGCAATACGGAAACTATTTAGGCATATGAAGCATCTATGCTAGCTTTAAACATACATCAAAGAAAACTGTGTTGCGATTAGCATATCGGTCACTGCGATCAATGCCATCAAACCTCTGAGGAAACTGAACATAGCATACATCTCGACCAACTTGTGGGTCCATCAAGAAACACATGGCCTCACGAACTGCCTTGCTATTATTAATGTAGTGATCACAGTCAAGGTTGAGGATGTAGGGAGCATTTGTGAGAACTGCAGACACTCTAACCTGAATAAAGTCAATCATTCAAGTATTATTGAAATATTGATGTTCCCATGTGAATCACAAATATTGTTAGTGTCAACGTAAACATACCAGAGCATTTTTAGCACCAGCATTCTTGTGGTGTCGGTAGCCAGGTCTCTTCCCTCTGGAGACATATACCAGTGGAGGAAGTTCATTTCCCTCCACGTCATGAGCACCACTATGTCCAAGGAAAACCTGAAGGGAGTGAAACAATGCCATATGTGAAAATTCACAATCTCCCAAACTGTGAAGGACCATTATGAGAAAATTTCTTACAAATAGATGTAAGATCACATGGAGACTAATAATTGATAAAATACAAAGTAATTTGTGAAAAAACAGAGGACCCAATATTGAACACAAATTATGAAAACTATTTCTAGAAAATGCCAAAGAAACAATAAGGTGAGGGCCATAAGCTTCAAAATCTACAGATCAAGAATTGCTTTCAGCAAAAAAAAATAAAAAACTAGTTTCTTTCTAGATGCTAGATGGTTCCAAAAATAAAACAAGTGTAAAAGGTAAATATTTTTTGATAAGTGTCTAAAAGGTAAATATTACAACAATTAACCAGAAAATCAGCTAGAAGCTAGATCAACCTGAATCATGCCTGGGTGGTCATGGGTATCATTTCCCGGCCAAGGTGTTCCATCTGTCATAGTCCAGCCGTCTTCTGGTGTTTTCTGAGCCTTAGCTACTAAAGCATTAATTCGTACTTTAAACTCTTCATAATCTCTCTGTAACAAAACAGAGGCCAACTTTAAGAGATGGTTGCTTTCAGAGAAACACATTGATAAATAAGTGCAGCCATAAATAATATATGCAATTGCCACTGTATTATTTAGATATCAAAGTGACAAGAGTAATTTAGTTGTATCCAGAAGGAGTTTTAGTCGCTCACCTTCATCGCTCTACGTTCTTTCACAAAAGAAGGTTGCACTTTATCCTTCAAGTAGTCAAACTTCTGTGCGAAGTAAAACTCAGGTGCACGTGGTTCAATAGCAAATTTTTTGCAAAATGGTACCCACTTCCTTGCAAAGTCAGCTGTTTCAAAAAGAGATTCAAATGTGAGCATGGCAGCTCCATCATCAGACACATAGCATGAGACTTTATCGACAGGGTAGTCCACAGCAAGGATGGAAAGCACGGTATTCGCAGTGATCAGTGGTGGCTCTTTCATTGGGTCAACTGTGCTCACAAAGAAATCCACAGCAGCAAGCTCAGATGGTTCACCCTCTCTTTCATACCTGACATGGCAGTGAGTTAACCATTTGTACGTATTCAATAATAGTTATGACATTTATGTTTAAGGTTTTAGTTCATTAAATTATGCTTCTTATGATTTCAATATATCCACCATTTCTTTGTTCTCTTCACATGCAACCTTGTATAAATTACTTGCAGATTCAGCTTAAGCCTTACTATATTTGACATGTATTAAGAAACATAGGAAAAACAACTGTGAATCTGTGATTGGGGGCTAGGATATGAGAGCACTGTTGAGGCACATAGGAGATCAAGATCAGAAGCATCACTTGACAATGTTTGTAGCCAGGCTTGATGCTATAGTGTCAAGCTAGTGAGAAAAATTTGAGTTTCACAGAGGATACTGACATTAATAAAACCAACTAGGTATATACATACAAAATTGATGCTCTAGTAAACACTTTCAAACATTATAGCTCAGATATTTGACATGACTGCTGTATGTATATGAGTCATGGATGTGTACCTTGCAGACAGCTCGTCGATGTATGTGTTCCTATTGATTGGAGACCATTTAGGGAACTGATCCAATATCCAAGAAACAGCAAACCAGATCTCACATATCACAGAAGTGAGCCACAGACCAAAAGCATTGTCAACAGGATTTGTTATTCGGTAATGGAAAAAGAGAGCCAAAATTATGAGTCGCAAAATTATAACGCATCTGTATGGTGTGAGTATGTTGGATGGAATTGGAATAACACTTGAAAGTGGCTGTGCAGCCACAGCGGACCTGCAAAAGCAATCAGCACATCTCACAATGCATACAACTTTTCTAAGACGAACCAAAGATAGATTGATGGAAAATGGTCAAAACATATGTTGCCACAATGCAGGGAATTTGCTCACATCTCCCTTCAAAATAGATTCATACTTGCTTTTAATCACAATTAGTTCATTTCATCCATAGCTTAACCTAGTAAGCAGTTCAACCCGAACAACAAAGAAAATCCCCCACCTTCAGTAATAAGAAAAAGCTTTAATCAAGTTAAGAGTACTTCAGAAAGGAAAAAACATGTTTCCTCAAGTAATCCTTTAATTAGGAACTTATATTAGGATTAATTTAGATCAACACATATTTCACTTTTACATTTGCTATCAATTCACTGTTTCAAATTAATCTAAGTTAAATTGCTCTTACTGGTTCTCATCCATCTGCTGCTCAGGTGGAACTTGGTCCTCCTTTTGAGCCTCAATCTCGGTCTTAGTTGGAGCCTTTTTCTTCTTGTTCTTCTTATCCTTCCAACTCTCCAATCTGTTCTTCCAGATAGGATTCCCGGATTCACCATTTCGTTCTTCTAGAAAACACCAGTTAACATAATTACCAAAACTATCAAAATTGAACAAAAGGATCAACATGACACAAGATATCAGTATAACTTACCACCAACTGTAGACACACTACTCTCATGTCTAGCATGAATTCCAACATCCTGTATCAACCAAGATGAATGATACTAAGCTTTGGACATCCTAACATTCTCAAAATGTATTCAAAGTTTGGATTTTCAATCAAAACCACAAGGGCAAGGGTTTTCATTTCCTCAAAATTAAAAGTCATACCATTTTCTTCCAGCCAAAGTTTAATGTAAAACATAGAACGTACAGTGACATCCTTACCTGAGAATTACTAAGGTGAACTGCCATTGTGGATTGGTTTTCTGATACATTCAGTTCAGCATCATCCACCGAGCTGTCTATAAAATAGGTAGCCACGTAAGTCAATAGGCCCCCAAGATTAGCAATCAGAAGACTGTCTATTGGAAAAGTCACATAGCAATCAAGATTAGAGCAGTCCATGTCTCTTTCTAGAAATCATATATAGCTTCTCATGTGTCCCTCAACATAAATTCTAAATAATATTCTGAACAGAAATTGAAAATAGGGAAAAAAGTTAAAAAAATCAAGAAAAGAAGCCATGTTCAATAAAGTTTTTTTATTTTATTTTTTTAATTTTTTTCCTTGCATTTCCCTAGAACCAAAAGATTAGCTGGAGCGTTAATAATTCCTAAAGATATAAAAATTCCAAGAAAATATTAGCACAAGAAAAAAGGCACTTGATCTAGTCCCCCCCGCCCCCACCCCCAACCTCAATAAAGCGTGCCAGAAAAAAATAAGTAACACATGAACTTATAATGTTTTATTCGAAATTGTGTTGGATCACAAAAAAGTTCGACATTATTGGTCATTTAGTTATATTGTTAATTTAGCCTATATATGGGTAGTCTCCAAGGTTATAAGTCTCATTGTCTCAACAAATAGAAGAAACAATAAACACAGCAAGAAATGCAAAGACAAACAAATCATTTCTGCACTGCCAAATCCAAGAGTTTAACCCTTCAAACCCTCACATTTATTTAGCCAAGACGAACTTGACTAAGAAATTTCAGAGTTCTAGAGATACCATCATATGGAGCACCACACCGCAAGCATGCTTTCCGGCCTTCCTTGATCTCATAATCAGCACAAGCCTTGCAAATGGAGAAATTGCACTTTTGGCAAGCCACAACCACCTCCCCATTGGCACTGACCCCCACTTGCTCACCACAAGAGTCACAAAGAGGAACACCAGACTCCATCATATTTGTTTCACTTATCCTTTTCCTTAGATCACAACACCTTGATCCTAGTAGGTGTCTTTCTTTGTTTATAAATTTTGGTTTTCTTTGTTGGCTTTTATATGAATAACCCCAACCCCATCATGTAGTGTATGCTGATCTTCATGAGAGGGATGTGAAAGCATTTTTGTACCATTGAGAAGAGATGCAGGGTGGTGGGCTGGAAGGGTCTAGAGGATGGGGTGTTGGCCTCATTGTTCTGCAGAGAGAGAGAGGTGATAAGTAAAGTCTATTTTGTGATCTAAAGAAAAGAATACGAAATTTTGCGGGAAATCTAAGGAAGGTTTGGGATGGGCGGGGTATATCTTTAAAAAAAAAAAAAAAAAGAGGAAGAAAATTCCTTAAAGTTGAAGCCAGAGTTATTTTCCTTAGCTGATTTTAGATCTATTGGTGAGGAAGCCTCATGTCATAGTGCCTTACCTGAAGCTGAAACTGAAACATTGCTAGCATGAAAAATTTCGATTGACAGTTCACCAACCAATAGTTCTGGGATAAAGATTGCAATTTGATGAGACATGAAACAATAGGAATGGACAAGTGCTTTCCTGTGATTTCATTCTCTTTATAATTTCAATTTATGGAAGAAAACAACAATCCTCATTTTACATTGATATTTTTCAGAGTAATGTTTTTACAAACAGATTATCAACGCAGAGATCAATACATATTGTCCAAGACTTACTTCAATATGCCTCAAGAGTCATGAAAGAGCTAAGCATGGCTCCCACTTCAATAACTGGCAATCAAATTGCCATCAACTTTTAACTAAATGGTTGGAAAATTCTGGGAGGCTTCCTTTCAGTGACCTAACAATCTATAGAGATGCAGCTTTGGGCAACGGTTGAACTATTACTGTGGCTCACAAAGGGATTAATCTTCACCCAAACAAGAGAGAAGACTGAGGCCAACAGCACTGACCACAGAACAACAATTGTTGGAGTTCGGTTTTGGCGACCCATGAGACCCTTAAGGAAGGGGTAGAGATGAAGAATCACCCAGAAGGCAAAGAACACCTTACCAAAGAGTGGTCCCCAAGCTTCATATCCTTTATTAAGTGCATCAGAAAATCCCGCAACAACACCCACCATATTGACGATGATAAGTGTTGTTGGAGGGATCAAAACTGTTGTCCACTTGACAATATAGAGCTCACCAAACTCTGCATCATCAGCAGCCTTTGTAGTGACAGTGAAGTTGGTATCAACGCCAGCCAACATCTTCAGGAATCCTTGGAAGACAGCAAATAGATGGGCTGAAACACCTCCAATAACCCAGAACTGCTCATTACGCCACCAGTCTTCAATGCTGACGCCACTCCACCGCAGCTCGAGCACACTCGTTACAATGATGGAGATGAAGAGGCCAAGAAACAGGACACTTGCAATGTTGGAAAGCTGAATCAAATAACAAAGAATAATGTGAGGTAAGTTCTCTTCACCAGAAAAACACCATATAGCATAAAAAAAGACTGCTTAAAATCAATTTAATTTAATGCATTTTCATACTTGTTTAAAAAATAGCGTCCAACTTTTCCAGTACAAAGCGTAATTTTATCTTTTAAAGACCTATCTAAACCACCCCTCCAAGGACCCCCATTATTACTTAGGCCAGCACTGGGTTTTGATCCCAGTCCAATAGTTTCGAATCTTTAATATATAATTGTAAACATTGTAAATGACGTTCATAATCAATTAAGATCCAATCCACATGATTCCGAATTTTTAAAGGGAAGGGCAAGAAATTACCGTTGGTATGATAAATTTTCCTGTGAGAAGGCAGATCGCTGGGATTGTGCAATAAGCAACGAGAGGGAGGGATGTAAATGGATAAACAATGGTGTTTGTATAAGCTAGTCTTTGAAGCCATTTGAGGCGGCCTCCTGCAAATCCGTACCATAGGGGACAGTGTCTACTAAGGAAAATCTCCACAGATCCAAGTGCCCACCGGAGAACTTGGTGCAGTCGATCAGAAAGGTTGATGGGTGCTGACCCTTTGAATGCAGGCCTTAAGGGCATGCAGTAAACTGATCTCCAACCTCGGCAATGCATCTTGAAACCCGTTAAAATATCCTCAGTGACTGACCCATATATCCAACCAATCTGGGGAGTCAACATAAGAAATTTTGAATTAATCCAATAGGTTTTATGGGAATCAAGGTAAACTTTTGAAACCCCAAGTTTATAAAAAAGCCCACCTCTTTGCCCCATGAAGTTTTCTCTTCATAACCACAGCTAATGACATGAATTGCTTCGTTGATCAATGCCGCCGGGTTGACCGATTCAGGCACTCCTCCATTTTCCATCATGGTAGACTCGATAAAAACGGAAGACAAGCCAAAAGTTTTCTCAAAGCTCTTCTGGGAGATGAGCATCGACCTTTCATACTCATCATAATCTGCAAAATGGGAAACAAAATATATCCCAGTTATTCAAAACCCATTTCGCTCATGTCCCTGAATACATTTATTTGCCTTGATAAGTAGACTTACTATCAATCTCCCTGAGGTTGAAGATGGCGGCATCGAGCTCGTCACGTTTTGCGTCTCGGTGAAGCTCTAATGCATCTTTGGAGGGCTTCTTGGAGGGGCAGCAGCAGCAGGACGAGGAGGAAGACTTGGGTAAGCTGGGCATAGAAGGAGGCCCATAGCCGTAGAGTGCTTGCCTATTGAAAACGCACCCTGTTCCCACATAAACTGGTCCTTGAATGCCATCTAGTCCTTTCATGTTAACCTGAAATTCAGATGAACAATTTTATTAAATGTTTTTAATTAAAAATTATTATTTTATTAACTATATATTAAAATTATTATTTTTTAAATTAAACTTTGTAAAAAAAAAAAAAAAGAAAGAAGTTTCTGATGTAGTTAAACAGGTATGACACTCTTATTTGATATAGTCCTTATTCAATAGGTTAGGTCCACTTACTTTTTTTGTTGTTTTCTAATCTTTAGAATGGATATATAACTTATATAACTTAACTTATAAATTGAAAAAAGAAAATGAAAATGAATAAAAAGATTAATACATAAGATAAATCATATTCTACGTAGAGATTACTGCCTTATCCCTGTCCTATCATCTGTATAATGAGGCTCGTCTTATGAGTTTTAAATTAAGTATGCTATATTAATTACTCATACTTGTATAAGTCATTTAGTGAAATTATAATATAAGATATTGAAGCTTAACCTTATGAGTTTTGACCTAATTATGTTAAATTAATTACTCATACTTGCATCTTTCTAATATGGGACTCAAATGTGTATATTTAATAATCTATCCTTCATGTGTGAGACCAACACTACATTTGCTACACTCCCCCTTACATATAAGTTTTTCCAATTTTTATGGACGGTCTCCATAATCACTTGTGTGCTACGTGGATTTTGCTCATGTTATGCTCATTTGCCTCTATTTTAGGGCCTTCCATTTGCTTCTAATTCTACACCCTTGTCACCCATTAGCTTTAACTACTTGTTAGGAGATTGACACCTTTAACTAACGCTACTATAAATATAACATCTTTTCATCATGACTTTAATATTTTTCCACCCCCACAAACTATTTAAGCATACGAAGCATCTATGCTAATTAACTTGAAACTTACATCAAAGAAAACTGTGTTGCGATTGGCATATCGATCGCTGCGATCAATGCCATCAAACCTCTGAGGAAACTGCACGTAGCAAAGATTTCGACCGACTAGTGGGTCCATCAAGAAACACATGGCCTCACGAACTGCCTTGCTATTGTTAACATAGTGATCACAATCAAGATTGAGGATGTAGGGAGCATTTGTGAGAACTGCAGACACTCTTACCTGAATGAAGCCAAACCATTCAAGGATTATTGAAAAATATTGATGTTAATTCCCTTGTTATATTGTGAAAGTTTGTATGTGAATTACATACCAGAGCATTTTCAGCACCAGCTTTCTTGTGGTGCTGGTAGCCTGGTCTCTTCTCTCTGGAGACATATACCAGTCGAGGAAGTTCATTTCCCTCTATGTCATGAGCACCAGTATGTCCAAGGAAAACCTGAGAGGAGTAAAACAAAGGCCATGACAAATTATATATGAAAACTATTTCTAGAAAATGGCAGAAAATCAGGTAGAAGAGGGAAGAGGGAGATTTACCTGAATCATGCCTGGGTGGTCACGGGAGTTGTTTCCCGGCCAAGATGTTCCATCATCCATAGTCCAGCCTTCTTCAGGTGTTTTCTGAGCCTTTGCTACTAAAGCATTAACTCGCACTTTAAACTCTTCATAATCTCTCTGTAACAAAACAGAGGCCAACATTTAGAGATATGGTTGCTTTCAGAAACACATTAATACATAAGTAAGTGCAGCCATATATTCTATATGCTTCTTGCTACCGTAACACCTTGGTTCATATCGAAAAGAAAGAGTAGTTTACATAAAGTTGATGATTTATAAAGACACTCATGAGTGCTAGATTGCTAATACTTCAACATTGATTACTTACAAGGTGAGACTAGGCTTTATAAATAATTATAGGAAAGCTTCAAAATTGACTAGTCATTTTGAGATTATAGTAACATGACTAGCGGTTTTTTTTGTTGTTGTGTCAAGCTGTAACATCATGTGGTATTTAAGCATTGCATGACATGGACATGAAGAAGATGTTAGTGAAGACACTCAATATGTGTTAAGTTTTACATTACTTACTAGGTTTTACATTACTTACTAGGTAAAACTAAACTTTATAAGTAATTTTAAGAAAATTTCAAATTGACTTATTATTTTAGAGTGATAATACAGATATGACTAGCATTTTTCGAACTCTATTATTTAGATACCCAAGTCGCATGAGGAATTTAGTTGTATCCGGAAGGAGTTTGAGTTGCTCACCTTCATTGCTCTTCGTTCTTTAACAAAAGAAGGCTGCACTTTATCCCTCAAGTAGTCAATCTTCTGTGCGAAGTAAAACTCAGGTGCACGTGGTTCAATAGCGAATTTTTTGCAAAACGGCACCCACTTCCTTGCAAAGTCAGCCGTTTCAACAAGAGATTCAAATGTGAGCATGGCAGCTCCATCATCAGACACATAGCATGAGACTTTATCGACAGGATAGTCCACGGCAAGGATGGAAAGCACAGTATTCGAAGTGATCAGTGGTGGTTCTTTCAATGGGTCGACTGTACTCACAAAGAAATCCACAGCAGCAAGCTCAGATGGTTCACCCTCTCTTTCATACCTGACATGCATGGCAGTGAGTTTTCTCATATTTATGGTTAAAATTTTTAGTTCATTATTAAATTATGTTCCTTATATTTCAATATATATTAATTTACCTGCAGATTCAGCATATGCCTACTAGATTTGACATGTATGAAGAAACATAGGTAAAATGACGACTATGAATCTGTGATTGGTGTGGCTAGGATGATAGGCAAAGCCAGAGGTGGGCGAGAGGGGTCAAATAATCCTCTTCACCTGTCTAAAAACATATGATTCTATAAATTAATACATGACCCTAGTTGTAACGACCCAGAGAAAAGTACTAGCCCCATCTACGCTATTACCCCAAAATGATTAGTCAATTTAGAGCTTCTCTATAATTCATTATAAAGCCCAGTTTCACCTAGTAACTAGGCAATGTGAGACTCAGCACTCATGACTATCTTTATAAATCACTCACTCTACGTGGGCTTCTTCTCATCTTTCTAATATGGGACCGGGGTGTTACAAACTCGCCCTCTTAAATTCCTAAACATCTACGTCATGTAGTGCTCCAATACCACATGACCTAGCATTATTAAGTGGCTTTAATACCACTTATAACGACCTAGGAAAAAGCGCTAGCCACATCTGTATTATCACCTCAAAAGAACCAGTCAATTTAAAACTTCTCTAAAATTCATTATAAAGCCTAGTTTAGGCAATGTGAGACCTAACACCCATGACCATCTTTATAAACCACCCACTCTATGCGAGCTTCTTCTCATCTTTCCAATATGGGATCGGAGTGTTACAAACTCCCCCTCTTAAATTCCTGACATTCTCGTCAGGGTTACGTCATGTAATGCTCTAGTACCACATGACCTGGCATTACAAGATAGTATCAGAGCCACCTAAATAAACCTCAATGGCATGATTAAATTTATGTTTGGTTCCTTTATAATAACATGAAGTAATGCTATAAAGAGGATTATAGTTCTTCTAAATGTGATGTACTTTTTAAAATCACTATTGAATTTAAGATTAATATTATTGAATTTAATCTATTGGTAATTTTAAAAGTCACATCATATTTTAAAGGACCACATCTATTTAAGAGGACTCAAGAAAAACTCTAATTCTCCTTATAACATTACTCGATGACATGAAAGATGAAAATAATAAACAAAATATATCTTGTTTACTGATATTTCTTTGCCAAAAAAAAAAAAAAAATTGTATAGTTATGTTATCTGTATTTTACTTTCCAAATTTCTTTCAAAAATAGGAAATTTATACAAGAGATTCTCTATATTATACTATATGGAAGATCAAGGCCATAATGTCAAGTTAATGAGAAAAAAAATGTGTTTCAAAGAGGTTGCTACATTAATAAAACCAACTAGATATATACATGCAAACTTGTTTAATACCTTTCCTCAGTTATGGGTTAAAACTTCTTTTTAACAGGTGAGAACCTAATAAGTAAAATAAATGATTAAATGGTTAAATTTATTACTTTATATTAGTTTAAACTTTTGAGATAATGATGATTTATTGGTTAACGCTTTGAAAACATTATAGTTTGGATGTGTACCTTGCAGAGAGCTCGTCGGTGTATGTGATCCTTTCGACTGGAGCCCATTTGGGGAACTGATCCAACACCCAAGAAACAGCAAACCAGATCTCACATATCACAGAAGTGAGCCACAGACCAAAAGCACTATCAACAGGATGTGTTATTCGGTAATGGAAAAAGAGGCACAAAATTACGAGTCGCATAATAATAACACATCTGTATGGTGTGAGTTTGCTGGATGGAATTGGAGTAACACTTGAAAGTGCCTGCAAAGCCTCTGCAGACCTGCAAAAGCAGTCACCACATCTCACAAATGTACACAACTTTTCAAAGACAAAGCAATGGTAGATCCCATGGGAAATGGTCAAAACATAATGCAGGGAATTAATTTGGTCATATCTGATCACTTCACACTTACTGCTTCCCTTCCATCTGCTGTCCTGGTGGAATTTGGTCCTCCCTTTGAGCCTTAATCTCAGCCTTAGTTGGAGCCTTTTTCTTCTTGTTCTTCTTATCCTTCCAGCTCTCCACTCTGTTCTTCCAGATTGGATTCCCGGATTCATCATTTAGTTCTTCAAGAAAACACCAGTAAACATTAATCACCAAAGCTATCAGTCAAAATTGAAGAAAAGGATCAATATGACACAAGATATCAATATTACTTACCACTATCAACAGTAGAAACACTACTCACATGTCTAGCATGAACTCCAACCTCCTGTGTCAACCAAGATGAATGTTTTTAAAGTTTGAATTTTTAATCAACATGACAAGGACGGGTTTTTGTTTCCTCAAAAGTTTTATGAAAAACATAGAAATAGAGCAACATCCTTACCTGAGGATTACTAAGCTGAGCTGCCATTGTGGATCGGTTGCCTGATACCTTCAGTTCAGCATCATCGACCGAGTTGTCTATAAATCAAGAGGCCCACAAGATTAGCAATCAGAAGACTTTATATTGGAAAGTTCACTTAGCAATCAAGATTAAACTCAATATAATTTTCTGAACAGAAATAGAAGATAGGAAAAATAAAACCTTAAAAATCAAGAAAAGAAGCCATGTTCATTAAAAAATTTATGTTTCCCTTGCATTTCCCTCAATTTCTCCGCCTGTGAAATGCAAGAGTTTAACCCTTCAAACACTAACATTTATTTAGCAAAGATGAACTTGACCAAGAAATTGTTAGACTTGATAAAATGATCAATTTTTTTTTTTTTTTTTTTTTCCTATCAGTTTAAACTTTTAGAATAAGTGGTAACAGAATAAAATGTTCTAAATTCAAATATTGTCTTCATCGTTCACCTAGCTTAAACTTTTAGGATCAGTTGTGATTTAACATGATATCAGAGCCATTTATCTCCCATTTCAATCACACGTGGGGGTGATAGTTCTAGTTTTATAATTTACTCTTCTCATCCACTTAAGCTTTTGAGACAAATGATAATTTAACAAATATATAGAGTTCGGGAGATACCATCGTACGGAGCAGCACACCGCAAGCATGCCTTCCGCCCTTCCTTGACCTCATAATCAACACAAGCCTTGCAAATGGAGAAATTGCACTCATGGCAAGCCACAAACACCTCCCCATTGGCCCCAACCCCCACTTCCTCACCACAAGAGTTGCAAAGAGGAACGCCGGATTCCATCATATTGGTTACACTTATCTTTTTCCTTACAGACCCAACACCTTGGTACCTGCAAGGTGTCCTTCTCTGCTTCTAAATCTTCGTTTTCTTTGATGGGTTTTATATGAATAACCTCAATCCCATGTAGGGTACGCTGGTCTTCATGGGAAGGTGGTGCAAGCATTTTTGTACCGTTGGGAAGGGGATATGCAGGGTGGTGGTTGGACGGGTCTGGAGGTTGGTGTGTTGGTGTCAATGTTCTGCAGAGAGACAGAGAGAGCAAGAGAGGTGAGAAGCAACGTCTATTTTGTTGGTCTAAAGAAAAAAAGAAAAAGAAATTGAAATTTTGCGGGCAGTCTAAGGAAGATTTCGGTTGGGGTGTGTACGTCTTTAACTAACCAACCATGAAGTCAAGTCTAAGGAAGTTCAGGCTGGCTGGCACAGTAGGTCAGGATGCTGATTGCTGGTGAGGAGAACCTGAAACTGAAACATTGCTTGTTGCTCTAGTTGTGGAATTTACATGGGTATTCAAATCTAGTTAAAGATGCACACATCACATTTTTTACCACCACTCTGGTTTGAATGGTCACAGCTGAACCTGTTAGGTTATGGTGGCAAGTGGGGCTAATTTCTTATATGATCCGCTAACTTGATATGAACTAAACATGAAATTAATAGGTTTGGGTTTTGTATAATTGGGTTTGGATCAATTCGAGTCAACCCAAATTAACCTATTTAATAAATGGATCAATATTATGGCAACTCGCTTAATTCATGCGTGCTAAAAAAAAAATTTTGATAAGTAAAAAAAAAAAAAAGAGTTTTGATCATGCGTGCTAAAATTTTAAAAATAGTTTTTATATAAACGAGTCATGTTTGGATCAACTTAATAAGACATATTTATTAAAGTCAACCCAACATAACTTGTTTATTAAACGAATTATGCAGGCTGTGTTGCGTCACCCACTTATTTAAATGGGCATGTCACTGCTAAAAGATTTAATTAAATGGGTTATGTTTAAGTTAACTCGTGAGTCGACCCGATACAAACCCAACACGCCAACATGAATTGATAGCCTACTATAAATTTGGCAAGCACTTGTCTTGTTCGAAAACAATTCTTTTCAAAATCCTCAGTACAAGGGTTTTTTTCTTTTTCTTTTTTTTCCTTCCCTTTTTTCTTTTCTTTTCATTTAAGCAACATGGGTCCTTCAAATGGTAAATTGTGTTTATATTCAAGTTAGGAAAGTTAATTGATAAAGCTCCGCCTCCCACTAGTTATTTTATTGGTCTCTTTTGTACCTTTGTTTCCTCTTTCTTCTTTTTATTTTTTATTTTTGGCCCCCTATATTGCTTTGAAAGAGCCACGAGCAAAGTGGAATTCGTTCTAGAGCCTCTCACCTGCTCACCAACTTCTGATGTGCTTTTCTTCACATTGTCCACCTGAGTTGTACATCGCAAGTAGAATACACATTGGCACATAGTTAAAAAAAAAAAAAAGAAAACAAAAAACCAAATTCAATCTGATTACACTTGAATTCATTAAATCTTCTCAAGTAAATCTTGTTCTTCATTTCTCTGGGACTAGAATTATATTCCATTTTGTGGCACTAAATTGAGGGAAGTTTGGTAGAATTCAGAAAAATCTGACTGAATTAAGTATACAAGGACCATAAAACAAAAAAAATACATCATCATGGTAAGGAAAATGACAACCCAAAAGTCCTCCTAAATGAACCTCAATGGCATGATGGGCTTCACAAAAAACAACAAAATAACTAGTTTGCCATAACCCAGAGACATGTCACAAACTTAAGGCCTATTACCTTCAAATAAGAATAATTAGACACTCATAAAGGAAAAGGTGTTCACTGACCACTGATGGGACAAGAATCCTCTCCATTTAAGCATTTTAAAAGGCATTCCAACATTGACATTATATAAACTATTAGATGCACTAATTTTAAATTCTGACCATGAGTAGAGAGGATCCTTTTCCGCACTAATGTGCCATGAAACAGGCAGTTGCAACAGGCTATTTAATCAAGTTGATTGGTAAGACCCCTGCCAAGTTTCCTTTGGATCCCAAACAAAATGGGAATCACAGAATGAAGTGTGGTCTCCTAGTAAACAGACTAAGCAAACTTTAGACAATCCTCCACCATGCCAGAAAATTGGGGGTTTGTGCTCAAAAGTTGGGAGTATTTGTCCACAGAGTCAACAATGTGTAGCTTTTGCCTATGATATGGAGTAGACCTTTACCACTTTTGTTGTATCACAAATAACAAGGTTTTCTGATTCAGTTGGAGTGGTACACAGCCAATTGACCTGCCAAGGAGTAAGCATACAAGATTAGAAACTCCATACAAACAGACAAGAAACTGAATCCAAGAAGTTTTTTTTGATAAGTTTCCAAGAAGGTGAGAAGAAAATGCAATAAGAACCTACTTTTTTGCTGAGATTGATGTTCAAAGGTGGCTCACTGTTGCCATTGGCTTCCCTTGCATCAAGATAGGTGGACCAATCCCAGACCTTCACAGATTTATCATTTCCTCCTGATATTATGAATTTCCCTCTTTCCCCAAACAATGAAAATGCCCTGAACAGTAAATACTAGTTAGTAGTTAGAATAAATCAAATTTAGTTTCATTTCAGTGCATACAAGTAAATTACTTACACACAAGAGACAGCAGCAGTATGCCCACCCAATGAGTAATCCAAATGCAACCTCTGTTTTCTATTTTGATCTAGGTTTCCTACATCAGCATTGGGACTACCGTCTTTTAATCTTGATTGAGATCCTTTTCGGGGTTTTGTGGAGCTTTTTGACCTCATTGCCGCAAGTTCCAAGTCAATATTAATCACATCAACAGCACCATCACCCCTTGCGACTACACATAGCTTGTCTAATTTGTCTAACATATCTGCTTCTGGAACTGCTAGCGCATGGACAAAAGCAGGATTAAAACATTGTCCCGTACTACCACTACTCTTCAATTCAGGCAAACCTGCAGTAAATAAAAAGGTGGCAAGATTGAATTAGATAAAGTGTTAGATACGAGCTCGAGACTCCATTTGTTTCATGATGGATAAAATCATCAAAGGATCATGTGACAGGTATTAAGGTCTATCCATCTTTTGCAATTTTCTTCAATATATATATATATACACACTATAATTCTTATTTCGTGAGATGCTGTAAAGCTTTCAATTTTCTTTTTTTGGATGAATTAAATTTTTATTGACACAAACAAAGAATACAACTCTCTCTAGCCAAAAGCTAGAAACCAAGAGGCCATCAGCCAACAATTATAATCAGTAAACTACAACCCTCAATCTCAATCTTCTAAGATGAAAGTCTACAACAATCCACTATACAAGACCAGTACTACCATACACACAAACAAAGAAACATCAAATCTATACAACAGCAAACCAACTCAGCAACTAAAGCCCTGAAATCCACCAAAACAACTGATGCAAATAGAGAACCAACACCAGCAAAAGCATTGCATAAAATCATCTGCAATACCAGAACTAATCAACCCAATTCCAATAACCACCACAAGCCACAAAACAGAATGCAAGATGCTGATATCAAACAAACAGCACCAGCAGCAAAGCAGAAATAACCTTCAGCAGGACTATAGCGCAACCCAATCAAATGTCACAAACCAGATTGGTAGGAGAAATGCCCAATTATTGCAAATAGCCACATTTTCTTCATTCACCTTAAATTTCACCTTGCCCATAATACGGGTCCTGACTTCCCCCAACAGATTCTCTGCAAAATTCTATCCTTAGAAGAAAGAGCTTGTTTTCCAAATTTTAACTCATTTCTTTACCTCTAAATGTTAAACACAGAAGAGCCCCACTCAAACTTGCAAACAACAGCCTTCAAGCACTTGCCCTTCCACTTCTTCAACCCTTTACAAAGGATCTCATCCCTGCCAATAGGAACTGAATTCTGAAAACATCTCAGCATCACTCCCCGCCACAGCATTCTACTAAAACTACAATAAAAAAACAAGTGATCTCTACATTCAATGCAACTCCTACAAAAACAAACAGTTTGTTTCACCTTTAGCACCCTACTTTAACAATCTATCTCCAGTTGAAATGCAGTCTCCAACTACCAACCATAAGAAAAAAGCATGCTTTAAGATGGCCATGGGAAACAAAATCAACTTATCCCATTCCACTCTAGGTTGTTTCACCCTAATAGCTTCCCAAGTATATTTACTTGAATACCTATTAGATTTAGACGGCAACCATAGAGGAGTATCATGGGATCCCATTTTAACATCCGGGAGTTTGCTTTGAATGGCAACCAAATTCTCAGACCTTGCTGGCAACCAATGCCAATCACCTCTCCGAATGACACTAAACAACAAGGCATCAATTTTGCTCCTAGAATCATATATTTCACGATAACCATAAGACGGCAACCATAGAGGAGTATCATGGGATCCCATTTTAACATCCGGGAGTTTGCTTTGAATGGAAACCAAATTCTCAGACCTTGCTGGCAACCAATGCCAATCACCTCTCCGAATGACACTAAACAACAAGGCATCAATTTTGCTCATAGAATCATATATTTCACGATAGCCATAGGGGTAAAAAAGGACACCATCCAAGTGTCAAGAGTCCAACCAAAGGAAAATTTTTCTGCCATCCCCAACCATGAATTTCATCAAGTACTTTTGCAGTCTCCCTAAGTTTATGGATCATCCTCCAACTCCAAGTGGAGTTTTGAGGAATTTTTAGCAGCCAAAATTCCTTCACCTAATCAGATTCATATTAATTCAAGCCACCCAAAGTGACCCCAATTTAGTGAAAATAGTCCAAATGTGTTTTAGAAGAATAGCTGCCGTGGTCCAATCTTCTTCAACCCCAACCCACCTTCCCTCTTAGGAACACAAATAGATTCCCAAGAAACCTTTCTCCCTAGCAAAACACTCCTCATTCCCATTTGATAACAATCTGTTAAATTTTTGTTCAATAGCTTTAATCACCTTCTTTGGTAAGATGAAGATGTTTAGCTAACAGATTTGAATACAATAAAGAACCAAGGATAAAAGTTGTAACCTACCAGAAAGGGAGATATGCTAAACCATCCAATAGTTGATTCGGCTTGAAATGTTCTCCAGCAAAGCTTCACAATCCAAAGATGACAGCTTGTTGGAAATCAAGGGGACACTCCAGGTATCTCACTAGGAGTTTACCCTCCTTCATTCCCAAACAGTCTAGCAATATCTCCATAGTCCTTAAAGAAATGCCAGAATGGAAAACTGTGCTTTTAGAAGGATTAGCTCGCAAACCTGTTAACTCCGCAAACTCCATCAAGAATTTTCATTTTTTTAATTATTTTTGTAATTTGTTGTATTCTCAACCTCAACCATTGGCGCCTTTTGGGTCAAGCACTTACCACTTCCACCACCACACACTTATAGTCAAGGTCACCCCTCTCTTTGACATACTTCATTAACTAGTAACTATTGCCTAAAAAACTTGTAGTTGCATAGAATTTTAAGAAACTAGAGATCAGTGGCCTGTTCGTTCAATAGATCTTGAAGTTATAACTGACAAGCACTATGCATATGTTTTATCAATCAAAACATTACCAGATTGCAAGAACCATACATTTCTCTTATCATAAGATTTGCCTAGCATTTGGAATAGTATGAAAAGATGAAAAAGTAGGCCACCTTAGTGCAAACAATGTAAGCTGGGGATAGGTAGAGAAATCATGTTTCCAGTCTACCAGACTAGACTGATTTTCTGAAGCACATTAAAGAGTGGGAACAACTCTCGGCCTGTTCAGTAAAATTTTTGAATTTTTTTTTTTTGTTAAATTCTTTTTGAATACCAGTTAACCAAACATATTTTCAAATGAGACCCCACCACTAACTCATTTTTTAA
Organism: Carpinus fangiana; assembly: GCA_006937295.1. Classification (NCBI taxonomy): domain Eukaryota; kingdom Viridiplantae; phylum Streptophyta; class Magnoliopsida; order Fagales; family Betulaceae; genus Carpinus; species Carpinus fangiana. Next base: position 6,010,891 of record CM017321.1, read on the forward strand.
AATGAACAACAAAACTCTTCTCACACTCAAAACACTTCTCAAAAATAGAACACACAATTTTTCAAAACACAAATTAATACTGCTTAAATGGGTAATGATGCTGCTGCCTAATGGTGGTGCCCACTTTGTCTGGTGGTCCTACAGTGGCCACCAGACTGATTGGTGGCAACAATCTGGAACGGTGGCGGAACCAGTACCATGGTGGTAGCACTTTTTTTTTTAATAGAAATATTTCTCAATTCTCAATTTTTACAAAACACTCCAAAATTTAACCAAACCAATTTTCAACTTTTCTCAAATGGGACCCCCACCCCCACCAATCAATTCTCAACTTTTACCTTTTCTCAAAATCCAAAAACAAAAACACTTCTCAAAAGTTTACCAAATGGGCCTAGTTTTGGCTAAACCACATAAGAGGCATAAAAAGAGCAAAATCAGATATTAGAGACAAGGAGAGACCAGAGAAGAAAGATACATACTAAAATCCAAAACTTTGCATGGGCGCCCTTTGGAGAAGTCCCACATAACAAGTTTCGCATCAAGACCTCCAGTAATAACTGCCAACATACACAAAGCATAAATTAGTACTCAAAATTGATTATTCAAGGTTTAGATGATAGTTTTTAGTTAGATTTTGGGACAAGTAGCAAAAACACAACATGGATGTTGCATGTGAATTGTTCTTCTACCATGACTCACAACAGTAGCAAAGATTCTATTGATATTAGCATGACACTGAAATTCTAGGCATTCGAAATTACAGATCAAGGAACTGTGGTTAGCATATTTTTCTCAATGCTGTAGCCAATTGCTCCCATAATAGTATCAAGTTACATATAGTCATAAACAAGTGACTTGTTACCAGATGCCGAATTGGCAGTTCCTTTTTTTAGATTTTATGCAATGACACACTTCCAAATCTTTTAGCACCAATTTGAGATTGCTGCTGTCATAAATATCGCTGCCATCATCAAAAACTGAACAGGATATTTACTAGCCTTTTCATGCTTTAGTTGCTTCCACAGTAACCACAGCTTGTATATCATCATTGAGACTCCACAACACACACACAGAGGCTACTAAAGGGGAAAAAAAAAAAAAAAATACCTTCCCAAGGTCTCCAAGGAAGGAACTGCACACTGCTACAGATCTATAATATAGAGTTAAGGTGATAGCATGACAAGTCTCATAGCATACGAGACAAGCAATACAAAACAACAGAAGACAAATGGGAAGTACGAATCAAAAAAATGTTTAATAAAATCAAAAGAGCAAGAAATTTGTTTAAAAACAACTCTGACATAACATAGGACCTAGTGAAGGTCAACCAAAAAGGGAAGTCTTTAAATTTACAAGGATACACTTGTATGGCCAGATCTTAATGTTTTATAAAGGCAATGCTGGTGAACGTCAATGATCTGCCAAAGAGATCATAATCAGCAGTTGACCACAGGAAAGTAGCAATACCAATCTTCTATTCTTTTTTCTTGGTACTTCAAAATAACTTGAGATGAAAAATAATCTTCAGGGGAGAGACAGAAACCATCAAGAGGGGATATGAAATGCTTGAAATAGAAAATATAAACTCTTCAAGTAACTGAGAATAGTTGCAAAATAAAAATATAGCAATCTATCCAAGGAAACAAGCACAGAAGTAATCACATAGCGAAATCATAAATAATCACCATAGTAAAAATCACGCCTTTCTGCTACATTTCAAATTCTATATTTTTTCACATTATGTTTCCTCCAATTGTCATATGGCACCCTAAATTTTTCTGGATAAATTGAAAAAATAATAATAAAAGAAATTATATACAAAAATTTCTATCCTGAAGTAAAAGTTGTAATGTAAGAACTTTATTGAACTATTTCCAGTGATAAAACCAAAGTCATCTTTCACCGGTAGATCCATGGCATTGGCCTCCACAAAAACTCATGGGGTACAAAACAGTGACACTGAAAGACCTCATCATTTGATGCATTTTAAATACCCATAAAAAACTCAATGATGACAACACAAATCACTAAAGATACAATAAGAAGTAAAAAATTTCTCAACTAAACAATAATAATCAATGCAAAGCAGACAATAGAAAAATACATATAAACAGGTAATGAAATACTATATCTTCAGCATAAAACATTATGAGTAGAAAAGCGGTTATACAACTCAACACAGATGTACATTAGAATCCATAGAAAAAAATCCGCCAAATATAATTTTAGCTAAGTACCTTAACTTCTCCGCTGTCATCTGCAGCAGCAAGAAAAGACGACTTAGAGTTGCATACAAGCTGCAAAGACAGAAACAAGCCTTTAATGGAAGAACTTAGAATGAGAATTGAAGAATACTGTCTGACATGGAGAGGCACATCTAGTGGTCTACAGATACAGAGGGAGTCTAACAAACCAATAAGCTCCCATAAAGATATGATAGGTCAATGATTCTTTAAGAACAGAAGAGAATGACAACATAAGCCAACAAATTGGAAAGATGCTCCACACAAAGAATAGTACCATAGACAATACAACAATTAGCATCATTTGAACAGCAAGAGGGACATATTAATATGTTTAAAGAGGCCCAAAAATAATTATAACGCTAAACACTTAAACAGACCGAAGAGAGACGAAATTTAAAGAGAAGAAAAAGGCATAAGGTATATGTTGTAGCTGCAGATACTGAAAGTGAAAGTTCAGATCTATTCATATAAATTATGGGAAGATATGATGCCAAGTCACAATATTTTGATGCTGGGAACTCACATACCAATTTTTTAAATAAAAATGGTTAAAACTTACAATGGGTATCAAGTCATACAACCATGTCTTAAACACCAAAACAGTAATGGAGAACAAGTATCCAATATGGGTAAAATAGAACTTCATTCCTTTAACTTTAGGAACAGAAGCAGAGCCAAAGCTGCAGCAGTCAAAATTAAACCATAAAAAGCATGACTAAAATTTCTACCTGATTTATCTCCTCTTTATTATAAGTATAACTCTCCAGTGGCTTCCATGAGGCGGCCTCCCAAAGAGAAAAAAGAAAACAAGTATATGTAAGTAACCATTATAAGATATACTTTTAAACAGTAACTAAAAATGTAACACTAAGCTAACTGTAGCAATAGCTCCTCCAAAAACATAAGAAATGAATAAAAATTACAAAAGGCCAACATGGGCTCCGAGAAGGGATTACCATATGTACATCAAAACACTTGACTTCTTTTCCTGAAGAAATGTAAACGATATCTTCATTCCCTGAATCCAGCAACAATCATTTTGCAAAGCATACATAAATAAACTTTTGTTTATAAACTAGATTGCAAACTCAATCTAGTTTTTAAAGAATTAACTATAAACGGGATATAAGAAATTAATACCCAAAAAGGGAAAAAGAAAAAATATTAACACAATCATACTCACCTGACTTGAAACATAATGATGAAATGGGTTCCTCCCCAACATCCATGATAAGTTGCACATCTTTGCATCGCATATCAAACCAGCAAATGCAACCATCCTACTTCATTAAACGCTCCGAATAAGAACAAAGCAAAAATGCAATAAAAGTTAAGAATTCAGTTATTTATACATTAAACATCATTTCAGCAACAACTATGTAATTAACAAAATAGTAAGTCTTTTTCTTTTCTTATTCACAATTAATTTAACTTCCCCACATAGTTTTAAGTCACCTGAAAGGTGAAAAGCTCAGCTCAAGTAAAGTATGATAGTTATAAAAGTTTCCTCCGAGTAGGATTTCATAGTTAATTTGTATGCCTTTTCCAATTCCTAAGCAACCCAAATAGGGAAAAAAAAAAAAAAAATCAAGAGAGATTCTACCTCGCCGGAAGTGACAACGAGGCCAGGACGGTCACGCGAGGCGATGCAGCACGTGGCTGTGGCCTTGTGACCCCTTAGCCGTCTCGGGCTTCTCTCTGTCATGTCGACTTCGCTCTCTCTCTGAGACTCTCTGAGCTTTTCAGTTTTTCATTTCCGGTATATTGGCCATCGCCTTCCCCACTTTCGAAAATTTTGTTTATTATATAATATAAATAGCTAAATTTATATTTTGGACCAAAATAATTAAGCTTCGCCTTATACCTTAATATAACAAAATTTATTTTATATCCAAATCTTGCGCCACTCAAATCTATCATGAGCAACAACTCATATGTGTTGAGTGCTGTCTCTAATAGGTAGTTCATTCGGTTGGGACCATGTTTAATAAAGTGGAGGTCACTAGTTTGAATCTTTCTCCTCCCTCTTGTGTGGACATATCAAAAATATGTTATCCTCCCTCTTGTGTGGACATGTCAAAAATGTGTTGAGTGCTTCCCGGCCCCGCCCCTTTCTCCTTCCTCATCCTCCTTTTTTTTTGTTCATTGTAAATCGACCGGAGTGCTTGTATCAATAGTTCTTGAGGTACATTTTAGCCACGTGTAGATGGCTGGCGGTGGAGCATAGAACGCGTGAGACCGTGAGAGTGCGTAGAGTTTTTGTTATTGCATTTTCGTTGTTTTTAAATAAGAATATATTCTTTCTAGATTTGCTTTTAGTAACGATTTATAAGGTGAAGTTTTATTCGTTTTTTTATGTTTTGTTTTCATGAATCCTTAAGAATAAGGGAATTGGTTTTGTTTTCACAAATCCCTAGTTTTTATTTTCAAATTTTTTTAAATTAAAATTTTGCTTTTAAAAAAATACTTTTTTAAAAAAACTGATAAGGATATTTTTGTCTTATTGAAATTTTTATAGGAGTAATTTTGTCATTTCGCTAGCATTGGGTGACATATTGTCAATTTTTTAGTAGTTTGAGGAAACATTATCATAATTGATAGTTTTGGGAGAGATTGTCAATGTGATGGTAATTTGAGAGGGTTAAGTGAGGAGAGTTACTAATAGAGAAATGTTTACCATTATATCACTTACGATAGAGTGGGCTACCATTTATGGCAGCATGTTATATGATCATAAGTATTTCACATTACTTAAGGACAATTTTAATCATGTGTATATAAGCTCTTAATCACTTTTTCTTGTTTTGTGGAGAACAATTTTCAAAAGTAAATTTTACCTGGAATTTGCCTCATAAATATCATTTTTCTAAATTAATTAAATAGCAAAGTTAATGCACAATATCATGCCATTCCATGCAAAAACTGAAGTATGCTTACATTACATGCTCTGTTTTTAAAGAAACAAAAACAAAAGCCAAGCAAACAATTAAAGAGAAGAAAGAGCAGGACTTTTCAACTTTTCGAAATTAAAAAGGACAACCCAAATCCTTTCTCAGATCAGAAAAGGAAATGTTAATCTGAAACTGGTTTATCTGACGACTGACAGCAACGGCAACCGCATAAGCCCAAGACTTAAGATGCTCTTTCATGGCCGCATTATCGTTAAATGAAGGCATTATGCTTTGATGTCGACATGTTTCCACAAGCATCCAACACCCACAAACATCCTTAACACTCAAATCAACCTCTCCAGGAACATTCTTTCTCCTTTGATTCAAGCTTCTCTTGCTTCTTCTCCTTGTCCTCCTCCTCTCTGTTGACCTCTGCAACTCCGGCGATCCCATTTCAGCAGGTTTAACTTCCTGGGCTTCAATCTCAGCAGCACTTGACAACTCCTTTAGCTGATTTTGAAGGATTGGAGTATTGGGTTCTGGTGGTTCCTCTTTGACATGGTTATCTGTGGTGATTTCATCATCAGTAGCAGCAGAACCCAACGACTGTTTTCTTGGTGAAAGAACGTTGGTGAAGAACCAGAGAGAGTCTAAGCTCTCCATGACCCGTGAACCAGCCATGAGAAACAGCAAGAAAGCCAAACAAAAGTAGAGCAGAGGAGCTTCGTTATTCGATCAAATGTAATTTGGACGGACCCTCTTGACATGGTGCGAGAGGAACATAAACAATGCGTAATTCTCGTTCAATGGGTATAATTTTTTGAATGACTAAATTTGCCCTTCTTTCCTCTGTCAGTGTGGAAGAATCTTCGAGGATAGTTTGGTCCCTCGGAAAATCAGTGGCACTAGCTGAAGTACATTTAGGTATTCAATACATTGACTATCGGCACTTGCAAGTGACGGCAAGTAGCCAACGGTCGAAAATAAAGTCTTGAAATGTGAGTAAAGGGGTGGCAAAGGCAAGATGAGAAAGTCTTTGCTCCCCACAAAATAGAACAGAAGTTACCTAAAGATAATGAGATGCTTTGGCATCTTTTTGCACTTTGGGGATATTTTATAACCATATCAACATGAATCAAGGAATGAACAAACATCCCTATAAAGAAGCTATAGATATATTGGAGATATTATAGAATCAATATCAAATGATCATCCACATGAATCAAGCCGCAATGAAGAATTATTTTACACATAATTCTTTAAACTATTTATTTTACAAATTTATCGAATTTATTGAGTCGAGTGTTAGTTTGACAAATTTACTTGTATCCGAATAATGGATAGAAATAAGATTGGTTATGGTTGTGAGAATATGAACACAGGATATTAGAGTGAACGATAGTAAAAGAGAAGGAAGATGCCATATGATTAGACTTGAATCTTTTTGGGCTCTATACCATAAAGACAATTAAAGAGTGTTGCAATTGACTATTGACATAGAATTACAAAGAATAAATAGAAAATGGTAGCTGAAATTGATACAAATTATGACTCTTTCTTCATACAATTTACCATTGAAACTTTGGTACAAAAAATTCTATACATTGTAATTGTATATTGGATTCACATACACGCTCATGCATTGTAATTCATCCAAAAAAATCTCTCAAAAGAGGAAGAAGCGAAAAATAAATATCTCCAACATTTTATACCAAAAAAAAAAAAAGGATAAAGAGAAAGGCAAAAGGAAGCTTGAGCTTCAGGCTTCATCTGGATTCATCCTCATCCAACAGTGGAAGCAACAGTATGAGCCCACAATCTTAGATTATCTTTGATGTTAATCTCACTGCTCAAAGCAGGAATTCTCCAATTCATCAATGGGTTCTCTGCCTTTCTCCTCTCAAAAACCTCCCAAGCTTCAGAAAGATAAGGCCTTGAGATTGCAGACTCATCAATCTCCTCTTCTTCCCCATCTTTCTTTCCGAATCTATGCAACCCAGGAAGGATGGAGGCCAAGTTTGAATTATTTCTATCTTCGTCGGAGAAAACAAACCCCAGATCCATAAACCCTTTTAGCTCCTCAAATTCGAGGTCCGACAAGCTCTTGCTTTCGCCCCTTTCCTTTCTCATCTTCTTCTTCTTGGACGACACTAGGAAATCTGTCGGCTTTGGTTGCTCTGGTTCTGATTCTGTCGCCTCTTTTCCTGAATGGATGGTGTGGAGTTTGGCCGGGAGGAGGACCGAGACCGGAGACAGAGCAGCAGAGTTGAAGCTTGTCTTGGAGCTCAACTGGTCACTCATGGACCTGGTATGGAGGGTTGGGACGCGTGAAATCTCTGGTTTTGACGGTTCTTCTTGAATTTGGTGATCTGGGTTTGCTTCAAAACTTGATGAATTCGACGGATTCGATACTTTCTTGAGGATTTCGAGCTCGAACCAGCAAGAATCGAAGAGCTTCATGACTTGCTCAACGTCCATTAATGGCGGCCGCGCAAGAGAGAGTTTCCTAATTGTGTACGGTTACATCATTCGTCCTTAATTTATACTCAGGTATTTCTTCCACGTTTTGCATTTGGTCAAATCTTAATAAATTTTGTTTTAACAGTCAAAAATGGATATTCCGTGTGCACATCATTCCTCCGGAGGTTACTAGATCAACCGAGAGATGATGCCACCGCGTACTGAAACCGAATTTTGTCGCATCTCCATGGATGTTTATACCTATCCTTCTACCTAGTCCATGGTTAAAGCAATTTAAGCCTGATTTAAAAAAATAAATAAATAAATAAAAATAAAAAATTACAATTTAAGTGCTCTAATATTTATAAAAAAAATAAAATTAAATATAAACCGTTAAAAAAAATTATATTCACGAGTAACAAGTAATAGATTCATTTTAGGATTAAATTAGTGTATGAGAGGAGTTTATTGGTAAAGAATCATTTGCACGTGTAACAGGAGTTCTTTAATCAGATTAAATTATTTCTAACTCTTATATGAATGGAAGTGTAGGGCACTAGTCTATATATATACAGGGTAGATGAGGAAAAGTTGAGAGGGTCAGAAAAAGGCAAATGGCGACAATTTTACTTTTCTTACTTTTAGCAAATTAATTATGTAATTAACTTCATTATATTGCTTGTGGGGCACTCACATGGACCATGGTATGTTAGGTGACACGTTTTACATATTTGAACTATAAAATATTGCCTAACAAATTAATTATATATTTTGGATGTACCCATTTTTCTAGACCACCAAATTATGGTTTTCACACACGAGTTTTATAGTCCAATTATGTAATCGACAAAGACCACCAACTTCGCGTCTAATCTTGGCTGGTGGTTAAGTTGTCTCGATTTGTTTTTTTTTTTTTTAATTTTATTATTATTATTATTATTTAAGTGGCTCGAATCTCCTAATGAAATTTTTTGTGTTTGTAAATTATAATGGCATGAGTCGTACCAAAATTATAATCTGATGGAGTGAGCCAGATTATGAATTAATTGGATTTGAATAAGTACTTGCAATTTTCAACATTTAAAGGGAGTATTTGCCGCTAATACTAAGTCCCTCTGGTGCAGTTTCTTAGGACTTGAGGGAGCACATATATTTTTTTACTGACTAAGAGCTTATTTGGTATTGTGTTTAAGGGGTCTAAAAGTACTTTTAATACTTAAAAAGTCCGTTTAAAGAAAAAAAAAATTTATTTAGTAAAAAAATTAAAAGCGCTTTTAAAGATTAAAAAAAACTTTAAAAAAGTAAAAATGGTTAAAAAACACTTTTGATAAAAGTTTAAAAATAAACTTTTGCATCAAAAGTTCTTTTTGATTTAAAAACTCTATTTCTTAAGCCCAATCTCAAATATGTTTTAAACCTAGCAGTTAGCAGTGTAACCACTTTAGTCACCCTCTTCAACCTTTTTTAATTAAAAAATTTGCAAAAAGAGATACAACTTTGATAGTATTATTTTTAGTCGGCAACGGGAAGAAATTCAAAAGAAGCCAAAAATAAGACAAGTAAATACCGTGTTATCGATAATTCAAATTTAAAGTATGCAGAGTTTTTCTCAGTCAACCTTAAATCATATTATTTTGTTAACCAAACATTCAAGGGCATCATGTTAATTGACTATATATGTTTGGCAGCCCGTTCTTCCCCTTATTTTGACTTTTTTTTTTTTTTAGGTGTCTGGGGTAAGTACTCATCCACCTCCTATAAGTTCCCAGTAAACCTTAAATCATTTTGTGAGGGTTGTTTCTGCTCTTGTTGCTGGTTTTTGTTTCTATGAAGCAGTTTGTTACAAAAAAAAAAAAATAAAAAAAAATAAAAAATCCACCTCCTATAAGTTCCCAGTAAACCTTAAATCAATTTTTAAATAGTATCATAATCTAACAAAATTTTTTTATTTTTATAAAAATTTTCTCTTTGCACAACTGTACCTATTTAAGATTAAGAAATAGTTTCAATACCATGCTCTCTACTAATCTCCCAACCCAACATTTTGGCATCCTATTATTGAAAGCATATTTATCACTTGTCAACACTTCTATATAGATATAAGGGGTAATTACATATCAAAAAAAAAGAAGGGGTAATTACATTTTCCCCCATCAACTACAACGCATTGTCAATTTGTCATTATGAACTAACAACCTTACTGCCCGACCTTATCAAACTATCATTTTGTTCTCAAAACTCCCATTCCATCAGTCAAAAGCACTCAGACGGTCAACCCGTCATGTGCACCTCATATGCCATCTTGAAATTTTTTATCCCACTTTTGCCCTCACTTTAAGCTGTCGTCCTCCTCCTCCTTCAAGCTAGCACTTTTTTTTCTTCTCAATCAAGCAGAAATGTCATTAAGAAAAAAAAACACACACACGCAATCATTAATAAGTGCAAGTAACCATTAATTAAAAAAAAAAAAAATCATTTTCACTTTTTAAATTAGGCCTCAATTTATGTAGAGCTGCCATAATTACTTCAACTTATCTTGGAAATGAATTAGAGCATAATTAATGAGAACAGAATTGAAGAAAGTTATATATATATATAGCAAGAAAGTTAAGAGAGATGTTGAAGTTACCTCTTGGTCATGCATGTAAGTGGGAATGAAGGTGCATGGAGGGTGGATATATATATATGCAGAGATGAATTGCTGGACAAATCTCCTTTGGCAGTGGGCTAATCTTCATGTTAATTGAGTGGAGTGGCCACCTGCGCAAAGGAGCAATTGCCCAGTAATGCATCCATACACTCGACTACGTACGTACTCATCATCCACTTCTTTCCACAAATTAAAGGAGAAATGTGAGGTATTATATATATAAAGAAACCTTATGAATTTCTAGAATTTTTTAATATTGATTTGGTGTGCCAATTTGAATTTAAATTAATTATAATGAGTTTCACCCATTTGATCCTGCATGCCCATTTTTGTCTTTACCATATTTTTTTGTTAATTTTTTAATTTTTAATTATATATATACATCTTCACCTACCCTCCACCACGCTAGGTGAAATCCATTTTTTTTATGTATAATCTTCCTGTTTTCCTTATTCATCTTCACAACCACCTTCCATCTTCGCTTTCACATGCATCCTGCTATTGGTTCGTCCATGTATCCTACAGCTTGCCCATATATGCACAAATATATTTGCTCTCAACATGCAACTTGAACTAAAATTATATTTGCTCTGTACTAGGTATTATTTAATTTGGATTTTATTATGTTTTTTTGGGTTTGATTTGTGATTTTGTGGAATCTTTTAGTTGCATGTTTAGTTTGGAGTGATATTCGCAGTCCAAATTATTGAAGTTAGGTTTCCATGCTTCATTAGGAGTCCAATTATTGTTAGGACTTTATGTTAAACTAATGATTAAGTTAATAAATTTATTTATTCCCATCAACTTAAGTTTTTAGAATAACTGGTGGTATCAGAGCTAAAGGTCTTGAGATCGAATATTGACTCCATCAATTTAACACATTTAAATTAAATATTTTACGTGTTAGGCCCCACCTATTAAAAGGGAGATTGAACCCATATGTGATAGGGAGTGTTAAACTAATAATTAAGTGATCATTAAATTTATATCTTCTTATTAGCTTAAGCTTTTAGGATAACTGGTGCTTGAACACTATATGTGTTCATTTTTTTTTTTTTTACAAATATTTATGCAAGAAAAATGTTACGTATCAGTCTCTTTCAAATATTCAATGGTAAATTTGTCAATCTCTTCTATGTTTTCGTACAAGAGATGAGCGATCGAAAGATGGAAACCAAAATTTTTTCTTAATGTAATACTTTCAATTCTATATATAGAAAGAAAAAGTTCTATGAAAATTTTGAAGCAATAATTTTATTGAGGTTCGTGTACTTAAAATCCTTTTCCGAGACGTAAAAACATGTCGGGGTTTTAAGATTTGAAAGTATTATGTTAGAGTAATTTTAGAAAGACAATTGACACCCTTTTTTTTTTTTTTTTGTTATGTTCTCTTAAATGTGATGTAACTTTTAAATCAAATTAATGAATGTGCTCATAACACAGTATAAGTGGTATTGATGTGGATTGGGATGAGCGAGATCCTTTGCATTTCACCCAATAAGACTTTTTGCAAGAAATGCTATTCAAAATCAAATTATATAACCGCAAAAAATGGTGAATCTTTATTAGCTAAGTCACCTGGTATATATATGGAGACTAGCTAGCTAGTGAACGGCATGAACTCATAAAGCAATTAAAGAAACTGTCAAACAAATGCTGTAGCCTGTAGGTAATTGTGTGTCAGGAAAAATCAGACCCAATTAATTTTTGCTATAAATTCTCTATCGATGTGCCCATTATAGAATGCAAAACTATGTGTTTGTTCATCTGAAAAGAGCATGATCAAATTCTTCCCCCTCTCCCTTCCTGAATTAGCTTCATAAACTTTTTTTTTTTTCCTCATATAAAGAATCAATTAATGAGCTAGTTGAGAAGAAACAAATCAATAGGTCACTTTTGATAATATCTGGAATTAACTCATTATAATGAAAGAATTCTGGAATCACCTCAAACTATTAGTCCCCTGGATCAATTGATAGTTGGAGGACCATATTACATTCAGCCCCGCCCCGGCTGCTAAGAAAGTTCAAGAAGGCCTAAAAAATGTTCATACCAACCCAATATATACTCTTATACTCTCTTACCTGGCCTTTTGAGTTAGCTTTTTCCTCCTCCTTCAGCTAAAACTTTACTGACTTGGACGTCGGATTGCCCTCGGTCTCCATGCTGACAACCTTCTGATGACACCTTTTTTATTTTATAGGTGTAGCTCCTCCTTGGAAAGCGGCATGAGGCCATTGTTGGTTTTTGTTATCTAACAGTAGTCCCTGCTGCTACAATTCACATGAAGAAAATCACAGACAAATATCATCTGCATTTACCTGCGAAAAGTAAAGGAATCCAATTGTTATCATTATTTGGCGACAATATGAAAATTAAGTTAGAGGCATGACATAACAATGTGTAGGTGAATTGCAGGGCAATTCTCCTTTGGCAAACACAGAAGTATGCATGCATGTGCATGCTTCTCTCTGCCAAAGGAGGACTGCACTGTTATTCTTAAACCTCACATCTGCTTCCTTAATCCAACCCCTCTTCATGCTCGAGTTTCCTCAGTAATTCGAGAGTGGTTTTATAGTGAGATTTATAGTGCATGATTCGCACCAGAATGCGGATATGCCAGGGAAAAGAAAAGGGATATGCCAGTTCAATTCCTGTACATGTTCCATTCTTTTCAGCTCATGGCCTCGTGGTCCCTGTTCCCTCTCACCATCACCCTTCCACTGAAGGCGAAGGGCTTGACACTAGTGTCTTTGTTACATGTCCAAGTTGGAGTTTCTAGATACTTTCTACTCATTGGAAATGCTGATAGACAAAAATATAGTGCTAGGATTTAATATGTAGCTTTCTGGTGGAGAAGGAAATTAGTTCATGTTCGTTGTACTATCTGAGTAGTAATCAGATATTTCAACCAGTAATTGAACTTTCCTCTTTGGCAGTAATGGGAGATAGAGTAATTCTCGACCCTTGTACTCCTCTTTGATAAAGGAGAGGCCTCTGGTACATGCATGAAGGAAGGATTTGAGAGGGAATTAATGCTAATAGTAACAATAATAATGTTCATATTGAATATATATCATTCTTACAGTTTTACTAATCATATTCTCAAGTTTGAAACCCACTTAGAATCTGTTTAAAATTGCGTTTGAAGGGTCTAAAAGTGCGTTTAACACTCAAAAAGTTTGTTTGAAGAAAAAAGTAGTCGCTTTTAAGGGTAAAAAGCCTAAAAATGATCAAAATGCATTTTTGACAAAAGCTTAAAAATGAAACTTTTGTTAAAAGTGTTTTTTGACTCAAAAACTCTATTTCTTAAAAACAATCCCAAATATGCTCTTAGTATAAAACAAATAATTTCTCACTTAGCATAAATCAAGTCGTTTGTGCCCCCATTAAGAGGATGACACATTAACATAAAACAATAAAATGAGTATTGTGAAAACACGAAATTTTTATCCTTCTTTTATCTTCTTTATTTCATGTTCTTTTTAAATTTTGTAGATAAGGGGATAGATTTGGTGTTTCAATAATACTCATTTTTGTTGTTTCATGCTAATGTGTCATTATCTCAATGGAAAGTACAAATGACTTGATTTGTGCCAAATCTCTATAAAAGTTGTTCTCTAGTACAAATTGTTTATTGGGCCAGAATTTCGAGTGAGGCCTGCTACTCAACCGGTTCATGCTGAAAATGGTGCAAGGTATGGGTTCCGAATTTATCTGACATGAATGATTACAAAAAGTGGCTTTACTTTGAAGGAGTTCTTTCCGGTCATCAAGAAAGAAGAAAAGAAAGAAAAAGATCTATAAAGTTGGTTGAAGGTTTTAAGTAATAATGAGACATCAACCACTTTCATATTAATTTTTTCAAAGCAAAATACATTAATAAATAACGTATATACGTACGTTGTTGAAAACCAATTACTTGTAAGGAACACTAGAGGCAAACTTAGCCCTAATAAGTTTAAACCATTTGAATTCCCTTTTTCAGGAACTTTTCGACCAAATATAAAGTTGGAAAAGAAAGTTAAAGGCCAGAAACGAAGATAAGAATGACGAGCGGGTGACAAAGAGAGAGAGCATATTGTTAAGTCTCCCCGAATATGCTCTTTCAGTTGTTTTTTATTTTTATTTGTGTGGCAATTCCTCTAATGGGTATCTTGTGATCAATTAGAACTAAATATGACGTTAATTAAAAAGTTTGATGTACAGTTGACCACATTTTGGTAATCCAACCAAGAATATCTACAAAGAAAAAAATAAATACAAGTGACTCGCTCGAAATGCCCGTGACACTTCAATGTCTAAGTTAATGATTTCTAAGAGGTCAAGAAGCAAGAGAGTAAGAGGAGAAGAGAACTCATACCTCTCCGCTCTCGCTATTTTTATAATAGGAATGTTGTAGGTAGGGATTAGGTTTGATATGGCAATTAAGCATCGAAGGTTAAGGATCCGGCATGGAAGGTGGTAGATTCTTATGAATGAATTTCCTTATAAATATGCCAAAAGTGAATCATTTACTTACAATTTCAACCATTTTTTTAAAGGGCTAAGTTGTTACGATCTTAGTGTCCCACATGGCTTAAGGTTAATCTTAATCGTGTGTAGTAAGCTTTTCTTCCCTTGCAAGCCGATTTTTAAGGGTGAGTTCTATCAAATGTTTGTATCATTTGGTATCAGAGCTAGTTACCATATCGAGGGGCTCGAGTCACAAAGGGGGTGACCTATGGGCTAAATTAAAAAAATACTGATAGGTGAGTGAAGTACTCGCCAAAAGAGAAAATGACTACCATCAAGTCAGTGTCAATGGAGTGGATGGCCAGGGACATCGGCCACAGAAGCGTGATAGTATGTTACGATCTTAGTATCTTACATGACTTAAGTCTTATATTAACTATGTGTATATATAAGCTCACATGCACCATTCCTTTACAAGACAATTTTTAAAGATGAATTCTATCCGAGATTTATACCATAGGTCCAAATAAAAATGTCCGTTAATGGGAGAATACCTTTCCTTTTATAACTCTCTTTAATTACCATATATTTGCTAGGCAGGTAACCCACGGTCAAGGGATCGTCAATTATGAATATCCAGTTAGGGGTCCATCGGTCAATCCACCTCTTGAGAGATTGCTAGTTGGTTGGGGTTCCATCGATCAACAATCCACCCGAGGAGGTCCATACCATCGAGACGCCTAGTCCATCTTGCAGGTGGATGCATATGGGCGGCCTTCACGGACCTGAGGGGCAACGTGCTTTATTAGGCTTTAGTGGGCCCCTGTTACTTTTATTAATTCATGTCACCATTTTGATTTCATATACACGTGGACCTCTTGTATATAAAGTTCTTGCAAGTCCTTAAGACTTACATGAATGACGATTTATAGGCTAGAATAAGATGTCTTGGTATCATGTATGGACACTAATTTATAGTGTTAAGTCATTGAATACTGATAGTTAGTTGAGACGTTAAAAGGAAAAAGGCTACAACGGGTTAGTGTTGATAAAGGGGGATTGCCATGCATGGGCATCCGTTAAGCCGGGTGCTTAATACTATATATGTTACGATCCTAAATGTCTTACATGACTTAAGTACAATCTTAATTATCTGTATATAAATTTTTAGATATACTCTCGTTATAAGTTAGTTTTCAATAGTAAGTTCTACCTAAAATTTATATTAATATTAACATTCAAGTATAGGGATGGTTTTAAAAGATGGCATGCATTCTTCACAAATGTTGTACAGTCAAGCATTTCAATACTTGAGGATCATTATTGAGCATTTATTTGTTAGAAGCTACCATGCATATAAATTGTCTTAGTTTTTTTATTTATAGTTTTTAAAAAAATTTAAAACAAAAAATAAAAAAATAAAATAAGGGGTGGCTGGACACCCCATGGCCCTTGGAGTGGTTTGGGCCAAATGTAAAAAAAATAAAAAAAATAAATAAATAAATAAAAATTGCATGCACAAGACTTTAGCCAATGAAGATCGAGATCAATTATTATATGTAGGGGCGGAACCACATTGGGCCTTAGGGGAACAGGTGGTCCCCAAAAGGAAAAAAAAAAATTTTAAAAAAATTATAAAATTTAATTTTTGACCTCGCCAAATTATTATTTTTTTTAGAATTTTGTCCCCCAAACACAAATCTCTAGATCCGCCCTGATTATATGCACATATTCTTTAGAGAAAATCCTCATTCATCTTCCTTTCTGCCAAGAGAGAAATGCAAATCCTGGGTGGGAAACCAAGTACAGAAAAAGAGCATGCATGGGCAGCGTGATGAAGTGAAGCCACAGGACCACTGAATATTAACAAGTTGGCAAACAAGACGGATGTGCTAAGAATATCCTGTTTCCATGGAAAGTTCCCGACTTTTCTCGTTGTTTTCTCGTCAGCTATATATACATCATGGAGACCCTAAACTGTTCATCAACCAAATCAAATCAAATCAAATCAAGTGTGTATGGATGCATTACTGGGCAATTACTCCCTTGGCAGTCGGCCATTCGCCTGCTAATGATTCATTTCACAAGGCGGCAGAGATGGTTTACTGCCAGATCAATTAAGAGCCAACTTGAGAGCATTGTCATCATGGGACCGTCACCTTGACATCTTAATGCTGGCTGTTCCAAAAGACTCTCGGGTCGGGAGCACCGTCTACTTGACGAAGTGACGCATCCGTGCTGATCCTTTCATGTTCTAAAGGATTACTTGCCCAACCTATAAGTAGATAAGGTTGCTCATTGTGTAAGGTCAGGGACGGGTTTAGGGGGGACTGAGAGTGGCCCTGGTCCCCCCCAAATTACAAGAAAAAAATTTAAGGCAAAAAATATATATATATTTTTTTGCCAATTGGTCCCTCGCCAAAATTTTTTTGGCCCTTGATCTCTCCCCAATTTGAAAGCTGGATCCTTCCTAGGTAAGGTGTGAAGCCTAGGCCATAGAATCCTTTGAGAAGTTGCCTAACTTCATCCTTGTGAGCCAAGAGCGCAATTTTTAAGAGCCATTAATTGTAGCTTTCCATATATTGGAATTTTTCTTGTCTCAAACCATGCACCATCTTAAGCCTTTAACCATTTGAAGTCTATCGTTGAGTTGGTAAGGAAGTCATGTATAAAAGATTAGCCAATAAAGAACTAGAGCATATCGGCGGTGAGATAGGTTTACGTCAAGGTTTTGGGAAAATCTGTAGAATACAGTGGGAAGAAATTTGAATTTTGGCATAGCATATCACTCGCAAACTAAAGGTTGGAAATGACATGCTTTGTTTAGTCTTTAATTTGTTGCATGTTTTCCAGCATTTTAGTGAAAAAAAACCCCTTAAAATTTGGGTCAATGTTTGTAATTGCATGTGTTTGCCTGTTTGTTTGATTGCGCTACCATTGGGTAATGCGCACGCGCGTGGTCCGGAGTTGTTATTGTCTCACGTCATTTTGCAAAGCATATATTACCATTTGGGTGTATCTAATTAGTAATTGTCAGCTGAAAACTTTTGCACTTTATATACACTAATTTGTGTTGTGGTGGGAGTTTTCTCGAGGCTTAATTAACCAATGAACTTTAGGTTTAGAATTGGCATGCATGCAGCTCACGTGTCATGCATACATCAGCTATCAAGATGAGTGGAGCTCCCTTTTTCTTTTGAGGTCCACAATGGAGGAAAAGTCAATTAATAGAAGGTTTATATATAGGTAGTTCTAAGTGAAAACTTTGATTATGTTTATGATGATCACTCATATAACCCTAATCCTTTTACTTTTTTGAGGTTGAAGACAACACAGTGTGAATGCTGGTATCTCTATATATATGGATCCTTTGCACAATATATATGACTTTTTGCAAGAACTGCTGTTAAAATTAAAGAGAAAACCTTAATGGTATTTTCTTGTTATTCTCTTGATATATGTAGATATTGTTCTTTAAGAAAATAGAAAAAAATTTACTCTACCGGTCCTTCATATCTTTTTTAGAAAACAATATCCACATAATAATAAGATCAAGAGAATAGCAAAGAAACCATATCATTTTCTTTATTCAAAATCAAATACAACCGCAAAAAAATGGTGAATCTTTATTAGCTGAATCAGTTCATCCCATTGAACAGCATAAACTCATGAGGCAATTACAACGAGAAACTTCATATTCATTTGAGAAGAGCATAATAATGCAAAACTATTTTTATGTTCATCTGAATAAAAACATGCATGATAAAATTCCTCCCCTCTCCCCCTTCCTGAAATTAGCTAGCTTCTAATTTTTTTTTTTTGTTTGGGTGCATATAAAGAATCCATTGAGCTAGTTGAGAAGAAACCAATCAACAGGATCGTCAATTTCGATAATACCTGGAACTCATTAATTATAATGAAAGGAGTCGCCAGGCATTTATGCTTCCAATTAAAAAAGAAATTGAACAAAAAGGAGAAGCAATATAGTCCGGAAATAGTAACTCACTTGAGCTATCATATCATACAGATTTTTTGTAATCCATGTTTCTCCTTAATCTGAAGATCTTCTTAAGCTTGACTCCGCAATTGATAGCCCCCTACTGCAACGTACAAATCATATCAGGAAAATCATGCACCGACAAATATCATCTGCATTAATTACCTGCGAAAGATAAAGGAATCCAATTGTTATCATTATACGCGACAATATGGAAGTTAGTTGCAGTATATATATATATATATATATATATATATATATAAGTATGTGTAGGTGAATGGCAGGGCAATTCTCCTTTGGCAAAAACAGAAGTATGCATGCATGTGCATGCTTCTCTCTGCCAAAGGAGGACTGCACTGTTATTCCTAAACCCCACATCTTCTTCCTTAATCCAATCCCTCTTCATGCTCGAGTTTCCACAGTAATTCCACAGTGGTTTTATAGTGCATGATTCGCACCAGAATGTGGATATGCCAGGGAATGGAAATGGGATATGCCAGTTCAATTCCTGTACATCATGTTCCATTCTCATCAGCTCATGGCCTCGTGGTCCCTGTTCCCTCTCACCATCACCCTTCCACCTAAGGCGAAGGCCGGCCTCGACGGTGCCTTCGTTACATCTATAAGTTGATGCTTTTAGATACTTTCTACGCATTTACCTGTAATATAAATATATATATTAATATCAAAGTAAAATACATTAATACATAGTACTCGCTCGTTTATATGTTGTTGAAAACCAACTACTTGTAACGAAGTCTACGAATTGAAGCATATTCAGGCCCTAAGTTTTCAACCGTGTGAATTCCCTTTCCAGGAACTTTTTGACTTGCCAAATATAAAGTGGGAAAAGAAAGCTAAAGGTCGAAAACGAAGATAAGAATGACGAGCGGGTGGCAAAGAGAGAGAGCATATTTTTGGATCTTCCCCGTATATGCTCTTTGCCTCTTTGCCTCTTTCCGTTTTACATAAACGAGCTTGGAACCCGTGCAATGCACTGGTTTGTTTCTAAAAATGACAGAAGAAAAAAAAAAAGGGTAAAATTCACTTAATCCCCTTAAACTACCATTTCAATGACAATTGTTGTAGTTGATAGTTTGGGGGGTAGATTATCATTAGAGTGGTAATTTGAGGAGGTTAAGTAGACTTTCTCGAAGAAAAAAAAAAAATAATAATTAGTAGATGCATAAATGATGAAAGAAAAAAGAAAGTTTCAAGTAGGAAGCATAAAAAAGTGGTGATGAAATCCATTTAATTTGTTATTTTTCAATGGACCATAATTTTGTGGACACCTTTATAGGAAAACAAAAGCAATTCAGAATAATTAATGTTGAGATAATGGAGAACACCATGTAGAAACTACAAAAAAAAATCCCAAATGAGTATTCTAAAAAACTATTGTAAAATGTTTTGGGTTTGAGAATTGAGCCATTTTTTAATTTGGGGTTTGCAGGAAAATTTTTGAACGTGTTTTCAAATAGACTCATAAAAAATAATCAAAGCAAATCGAACAAATAACAGTTAATGACAGTGTTAACATAAATAATAACATTAATGAACAATGGCAATTTGTAAACATAATAAAAACAACTGAAATTTAAACAATCTGCCAATGACCAAATATCATAATAAACTTAAATAAATGCACACAGTAAATGGCAGTTTATAAACATAAAAAACACAATTTAAACTATTTTTTTGTTTTCATTTTTAGAATAAACTCCATTTATCGCATAGGTTGTTCAAAAAGCTTTACTGCAATCACAAATGGCATCCATGATTTTCATGAAATCAACGTGGCAACGTGCATGCTTCACACTAAAAATTATATTACTCGGATTTAACATACGGCGAGACAGAGAAACGACATATAGTTTTAGAGGCTGTGAACTTGATATTTTTATAGAGATAGAACACGAAACTTATTTTAAAATAATTCTAAAACACATTAAACTTACTTGGTGTACAGGCAATGGAGTTTTAGAGGATCAATGTTGTTGTTTGCAGATTCAGTTTTGACAAATCTAAAGGTAGATTCGAAGAAGGGAACAATAATCAAGTACAGTTCAAGCAGCGTTTAGAAACGGGTATATATAGTTTGCAGTTTTTTATGGCAGTTGAGTGCTAAAGACAGAGCAATTTGATAAAAAGGGTGAAAGATACGAAGGAAACTGATGAAGCGCTGTGATCCACCGTTTCATTTAAAAGTTAAAACTCCCCTATTATATTAAAGATAAATGATAAAAATCATTCTTTCGATTATCTTTTAACCAACTCCATACAGTGAATTAGTAAATCTATCATTGAATTTTTCTACAAATCCAATAATAATTTTTTTTAATAAAAAATTAAAATTTTCATTTTAAAAAATCGTTTTTTTTTAAAAAAAAATTCCTTCAAAAAATAAAAAATTTAAAGAATTGTTTTTTTGTTTAATTAAAATTTTCGTTTTAAATTTAAGTATGTGCATAATTTGATTAGTTTGTCTTTTCCAATACATGACAGTTAAAAAAAGAAGAATCAAAATAATAAAAGAAAAGAAAAACCTGCCGTCCTTAGTTATTGTAACTCTTAACAAACTAACTAACCCACTAACAACACAATCTATAATGGACTCAACAATTGTAGGGATAGGGGGGCTGAATTTTAGAGCCAACAGTCCCAAGAATTTCGTAGAAAAATTTAGCATTTTTTCACACAAACATGGCAAAAATAATAATGAAATGGGCTGTTTATTTTTATTATGTCACGATCTTGGCTTGAAAATTTTCAAGGCAATCCAAACAATAAAAAGTGAGACTAAAGATATTATATCTTAAAACATTTATTACTTATAATTCAAAATTTGGCCTTCAAACCCGAATGTAGAAAAAGCAGAATGTAGAAATAACTTATAAAAAAGAAATTGGGAAATAACTCCACCACTTAATCATATCCATTTTTTAATCTGGGGTTTGTAGGGGAATTTTTGAACTATAACCAATGAAACGTGTTTTCAAATAGACTTATCAAAAATGATAACAGTAGATCGAACAATAACAGTAAATGACAGTGTTAACATAAACAATAACGTTGAACAATGGTAATTTGTAAACATATAAAAACAATTGAAATTTTAACAATGGGGATTTTGTTTAAATAAACTTAGAAGGAATAGAATAAACTTACTATGTCCAGAGGAATTAATAGAGTAGAAACTGTTTGAGAGGGTGTTTGTACGTTGTTGAATTGGGTAGAAACTGTTTTAGTGGTTTTGTTTTGTTTTGTGGTTTTGTTTTGTAGAAACAGTTTGTTTTCATTTGTAGAAACCGTTTATTTTCTTAAATTGTTTGTTTTGTTTTAAATGCACAGTTTAATTGAAAGTAAACATTTGTCAAATAAATTGAATGACACTTGTCAAGCTGTTAAACCCTCTAGTTTAAAACTTAAAAATAGACATTTGTCAGATAAATAGGATGCCACGTGTCACAATATTAGGCCCTCCTACTTAACATTCTCCTATTATATATTATATTATATTAGATGTCATGTAATAAAGCTTGATGCTTCGATTTCATATAATTTTAACATATAACGTAATTGACCATAATCATTGAACATTTTTTTTAAGCTAGCTATCATATGAAATTCTCCAATTTAAATCTTATAAAATGTTATATATCCTCTTCGTCTTCCTGGTAATTTTTTTTTGACATGGTCTTCCTGGTAATTATATGTCAAAGAAATAATATATAATTTTTCTCATGTTACATTTAAATCTCATTGTCTTCCTGCCTACTAAGTAACCGAAATTCATTACAGTTGAAATATCCAGAAAGAAATGGTGAACAGCAGAGAGATAAAAAGGGGGTGCCCACCCAACTGCACGACTTTATAAGGGCAATACAAGCAAGCTTTCCGAAGCGCCTCAGGCAGCGCGGGGAAAAAAAGGACTCAGGCAGCTAATTAGTATATAACAGCCATGCACGACTAGTAACACGCAAAGAAAGGCACCAAAAGAAAACCACAGATCGATAAGGAAATAACCAACACAAGAAATTACCCAGAAACCAAGCTGCTCCAAGAACCAAAGACAACTAAACATAATGCAGAATATTTTCAGAGATATCCCACAACGTACACACGACAGTGGAAACTAGCGGCGGCAATTCTTGTGAGGAATTGTTAGATATAAGAAATCCTACTTTACCCGAGTTTTCTTGTAACTAATTAATGCTCGTCCCTTTAGAATATATATATCTACAGCATGGAGAATATGTTTTATATTTTTCGGTTCCACTAGGGGCGGCAATTCATGTCCGCGTGTTTGGTTTGTGCCATGTCAAAGTGTGTATAATACTATATAAGTCAACCATAAACCGATTCATTTAATTAAATAAGTTGAACTATTCAACAATAACTCTTTAATTTCATGTTGTTTTGATCACCTAATCATGTCAAAAATTGCTAACTCTAGTTAATTTCAACTAGCTAGTGTTCTACTGTACATTTACATGCATGCATTCTAAAGATCGACTACTATATTGAACTTGTACGAGAAATCACTTCTCCCGCATGACCGTACGCTAATTGGCAGCCCATGTTTGGTGATACAAATAATCAATGGACATAAATTATTAAAAGTCCCTCAAATTAATGTGTTGGAAATTAAGGTTCTTTATACGTACGTGTATTGTGACAAGATTTTCTTGAAACATCTACAAGAGGAAAAGTAACGAAAGCAATCTTTCAAGACAACCAGAGGTTGACTTGTTGAATATTATGACCATGCATCTTCCCCCAAATATAATCTAAAGACGGTAGAGTTAAGCTTTTCACGGGGAATCAAGTTCCTATACCAAAAAATCAGAGTGACAGTTGGTTTCCTATGTCCAAAACCAACCGCAACAAGGTGAAAGAGTGTATTACAATGTTTCCATTTGCATGTGAAATTATCCTATGTCCACTTCATCTTGTTTCTTCCTTGATTACCTTTAATTAATCTTATATATATAAGGAGAATTGGTCATTAGTGTTCTTGTTTCAAAAGCTTAAGTGGATAAAAATGAATGAATTTAATCGTTTCATTTACTTCTCTTTACTTACGGGTTCAAACTCTCTCTTAATAAGTGAAGCCTAACACATAGTGGCGGAGCCAGACAATTCATATTGGAGATGCTGCTAATTTTGTTTTTAAGGTAACAAGTGGTAACTTGAGTAAGTAGGAGATAAGAATTTTGTTTCTTTTTTTTTGGGGCACCGTGCGAAACTTGGGTACGAAAACAAGAAAAAATAAAATAAAAGCTTGGGGGGTGCCATGGCACCCCTAAAGCCTCATGTGACTCTATCACTGCTAACACATAATATTTAATTGAAATAAGAAGTGAATGACAAAGGCAAAGTTCAAGTTAAAATATTAGTTAATTAAATTTAATCATTCAATCAATATTTTTTCCTTCACATGTAAGCCTAAATTCTCTTTTAATAAGTGAGTTTTAATATGTGAAATATTTAATTGCAATGAGAGGTTAATGACGAAGTGAAAGTTTAAACTCAAGACATGCATATGTTGTGATAACATATTAAATAACTACATATTTTAAAAAGGGGTTTGCTAGGGGTTATTTCCATAGTGTTCTCCTAGCGTTCTCCCAGTCTTACGTAGAACATGATTTAAGAAAAAATAAAATTGTAGTACTGTTTTTTTTGCCAACATATTAATTTTTATGAATTAATATTTAGGTTCTAATTCTTTAAAACTTGTTTTTGGATTCAAAACTAAAACCTAAGGGAGGAAGGTTAACCTTTAGGGATGGTATCACCCAAAATAAATTTGATCATCCTAAATTTAGTGCTAATACCTCAATTTTGATGCTAATGCCTCAAATTTGGTGCTAATACCTCAAATTTGGTGCTAATGCCTAAAAAATCCGGTGGTGGAGGCCACTATAATTTTATTTTTTTTAAAATCATATTCTACGTAAGACTGGAAGAACGCTAGAAGAATACTATGGAGAGAACCCCTAGCATTTTCCTTTTAAAAATGCAAGCGGTTGTAAGGGCCAGGGGTAAATTTCATCGGCAATGATGGATGATAAAATGGTACCAACAAATGAGTGGCTGCTTTTGCCTTGCCTTAAATGGTAATGGAAGAGTACGTAGAGGCCTTAATTTCCAAGCCCAAAAATAATAATAATAAAATAAAATAAAAATTCAATTTATCATTTTTCAAAAAAAAATAAAAATGACAAGAGATGCCAAGAGATGCGTAGGAGAATAACACAAAAAATAAGTCCTTGCAATCCACACATTTGATTTTCTCATTCAATTTCGGCTTGACAGCATATCTATGTTTAGATATGTTGATATTTTTATTCAATTTTCCTTTTTAAATATTGCTTTAATTAATGCAGAATAAGTATATATGTGGTGTTTATACATGCATGCACAAAACTTGTTAGCCAACGAAAAGATCAATTATTAGATATGCGCATATTCTCTAGAGAAAATCCTCCTTCATCTTCCTTTCTGCCAAGAGAGAAATGTAAATTTTGGGTGGGAAACCAAGTACAGAAAAAGGGCATGCATGGGCTGCGTGATGAATTGGAGCCACAGGATCACTTAGCAAGTTGCCAAACAAGAGCTAGGGATGTGCTAAGAATATCCTGTTTCCATGGAAAATACCAAACTTTTATTTTTTTATTTTTTATTATTTTTTATTATTTTTTTTATTTTTTTATCTTCAGCTATATATATATATCATGGAGACCCTAAACTCTTCATCAACCAAATCATATCAAATCAAGTGTATGTGTATGGATGCATTACTGGGCAACTACTCCCTTGGCCGTCGGCCATTCGCCTGCAAATGATTCATTTCACAAGGCGGCGGAGATGGCTGCCTGCCAAAGGAGATTTGCCCGGCAATTCCACCGTACAGAATCATTCGGCTACCTATTATCTAATGACCCCAGCCCAAAGGTAATATTTCCATATATATATATGTTCATTTGTGCGTGTGCTCGTGATCAGCCAACTTTCTAACAATATATAATCCAAAATTTTAGAATATATATATATATATCTTCGTATATTCTTCACTAAAAAAGTGTATTTAGTTTATTTTTCGAGTGCAAGAAGGAAATACAGCACAGACTCAAATAATCATGATTATTTGATAACTGGCGCCATTAATTTTTTTTGGTTATCAAGTAATTATGACTATATCCTTGTTTTCGCCTTTATGAATGTAATTATATATATGATTTCTAATGCCTAGCGGGCACGTTAAAACGCAGGCTCTTTCGATGAGCCCACCTGCACCCGAGATGTGTGGCGGACTTGGTGGCCGGTCCAACCTGCACCATACGTGTGACAAGTGTGACACTCCCTTTAAATTTCTAGTTCACCTGTAAAATTATTCTAATGAAAGGGAATTAAGAATATTTTTCGAAATATTTTTTTGAGGAAATTTAATTACAGATTTTCATTTTTAATTGTTTTTATGTGATTTGTGAAGTTTATTGGGTTAATTATATATAATACATAAATGGATCGATGCATTTGTTGAATTATAAAACTAAATGCATTAACATGTAATTGATATATGCCCCAGGTTTAATGACTTTTAAGACCATTCTTATAAGTTGGGAATGTAGCTTTCGCTTCTATCCAATAACTCATGACATGCTATGATTGATTGGTTAATTGAATGTATGATAATTTTAGTGATTTTTTTTTTTGAAGGAATAATTTTAGTGAAATTAATTACATGGAGTTGACATTGGTAATTTGTGGTTCTCATGTAGGTATACTCCAGAAGTACATTAGTGACATGGCACCCCCATTTATTTCTTTGAAGTAGAAGATTTATATTTAGTAGGATTTTCTTTGGAAATGTAATGAAAAGAATGCAATTTTTTTTTTTCCAATGTTATGAATTATGAGATGTTAAAATCCTCTTTAAGTTAGATTCCAAATCAATTAGATGTGTTTTTGCAATTTGTTTTTTGTTTTTTTGACATGTTCACACAAGGGAAAGGGGAGGGGGATTCAAATTAGTAATCTCCGCTTTATGAGGCGTGATATACAACTGATTGAGCTACCCTTTAAGGACCTTTTTGTAATATTTTTTATCTCGCTATATGAGACAAAGAATACCATGGTCTAGTTGGATTTTTGGCCTAAAATTGAATGTGTGCTAACTAAATCTCGCATAATGAATGTAGTAAAAAATTTCCACTCAAAACGTAGTTGCTAACCTTACAAATGGAGAGAAACTGGATGAAACCAATTATATCCAATATATGCTTAACGAACAAGAAGTCAGCGAATAAATAAAATCCATAATTCTTTAAATGGCCAGAGTGAATCTAAAGCGTCATAACATAAATAATTTTTTCAAATGTTATAGTCAAAGACCAGTCCTCAACATAACACAAAGATTACGAAATCGAATCTAAGAGTAAATGACACAGAGTTAAAAGCCTAGATCTAAGAAGATAAAGCATATAATGAATCTCAATCATATCCTAGCGGGTAGCTCCATCAGCATCCCATATATCTTTAAGCCATGTGCAATTTAACTCTTCAAACATTATTTTGATTATATCCCTTAGAAAAACTTGGTGCCTCCCGGGATCTATCACTAACTAAACTATCTATAAAATAACACATGTTTCATATATAGATGAAAAAAAAAATACAAGTATAACTCCACAACTTAGTGAGTATAAATTTATACACATGACTTACAAGTTATCCTATGGTGAACTATTTATAAATCACATGCACCAACATGAGATTATAGTTCATCATTTGGAAAATTTTCAGAAGTGCAATATTATAAATATATATTATATGTTGTAATAAGATAATCGTGTTATAGTTCAACTCCATATGGTACCCCTTAACCCATTCTTAGTAGGTTTAGCATTGTTTCGAGAGACTTTTAGTATAATACCAGTGCAACGGATACTGTCGCATATCTTCATATACTAGTAGTTCGACCGAGTTCAATGTTGGGTGGTTCACACTACTAGCAAAGCCTTAACTGTGACTCTATCCATACATGACGCGTTAGCCACAAAACAACTATTAGATCAAAAACCAAATGTTAAAAGTAAATATTTTTTACCGTAGGGCTAACCCTTATAATAATAGTAAGCCCATAATTGTTATCCCGCACATATCATGGAACCGTGTCGTATGATGCAATTAATTTTTTATCATCTTTTACATGCACACATTTACAAATCATTCATTCCATCATCTTATTAATTCATCACCAATTTTCACATTAATATAAAATAGGTTTTATGTGAATTGTAACACATGCATGTTTGATACATAGAATAATCACGCATATACAAAAAGAATTAATAACAAGTATTTGTGTGAGTTTTACTCACTTGAGTCGTGGGGTTCCTCCTCCAAATCTTTCAAAGAAGTATTTGTGTGAGTTTCACTCACTTGAAGTGCAAAAATTAAAAGGGAGGCATTCGTATCCTCCTAATAAGTGACGAAGAAGGCTGATGGTTTCTGTTATATATGGTGCATACATGGTGGTATGACAAGAAAGACATCTGATTCGGGGAAGATTCTCTTGGAGTGAGATAAATCAGACAACCTTCATGTAAAATTAGTGTAAGAGTCATATATATGTGCTTGTTTTCGCCCTTATAAATGTGATAATATGATTTCTAATGCATTGGAATGAGTTTATAACAATGAAATGAATGATATGCCTTTTTTAAAAAAAGAAAAACAATTCGGATTTTATATGTGAATCTTCTAGCTTAATTTCCTCTGTTTTTTATTTTATTTTATTTTATTTTCTTATCTTGTGATTAGATTAAAGGCCAAAACATAGTCACTCAATAATAGTGGGATAAACGTATGAATGCATTAGTCCCACAACAAATCCTATCAAGAAACAACAGATTTTTATTGAACAACATATATATGTTGATGATCGAAACATGCAACATATAAAAAGGAGGTAATATTGCAACCCTCCAAAACGGAGAAACATAAATTAAGGTGTTCTTACAAAGACTTTATTTTAGTTTATAATGTATATAACTATATATAGACGATACTAAACTCTAGAGTCTAGAAGTCTAGAAGTCTGGAAGTCTAGAACACTTATTCATCAAAGTAAAACCCTATAGAACACTTCTAATCTAAGCAGTGACGAAGGGGTAGATCTCATACCTAAAGTTGCAACTCCCACCAACAACTCTTCCTCCTTCTTTCCCATCACAGCAACGAGGAAGTTCACCAATTATTCCATCAAGACACTTGAAACAATCACTTGTAGAAAGGTCCCTAGTGCATTGGACCAAGCCATAGAGCTTCTTTGATTTTTCGAGCTCTAGCTCTCCAGCTGCATACAGTTTTGGAGTCGCAGATGCATCTTTGGCCAGTAGGCTCAACAACTCCCTTGTTTTTTGGTTGAAGGTTGTAGGTTTGCTAACATTTCGCAAGTTCCACATATAGAACTTGTTTTGATTGTCAATTTTGCCAAGAAAATCAGTGTTGATGTACTTCAAAAGACAATTATCGTACCATATGATCCCACCTTTGTTATATGGGCAGCGTTCGCGAATTTTGGTGCTGGCGTCATTAACGCAAGTCCTGCAGTCTGCGGCTTCAACGTCACCACGACAAAGAGCAAGCCCATAAGTTTTGTACGGATATCGACCCACTGAGCCAAAACCAAAACCCTGGGGAGGGGTTTGGTAGTAAAGATTGCCCAAGAGCTTTCTTAGGTTTGATTCATAAGGGTCATTGGCGGTGAAGTTCCCAGAGCTTGAACAGAAATAGAAGAGAGGGCTGGCTCCATAAATGGTTTGGAGAAGGAGAGCAAATGTTAGCAGATAGATAGAGAAGGAAGACATTTTGGGTAGTAGGATTGAAATGAGGATGTGGTTTTGGATGAAGATATGGAGAACTACGTACGTAGCAGTTATTTATAGTAAAAACCTAAGCGAAAGAGTTGATCAAAGGGTTGGCGGTTTCCTTTCTGAATCTTCAAGTTGACAAGAGATTGTCAAAAGTGAGCTGTGTTCTTTGGAAAAGTCAAAAATGGGTATGTTAAAAATGCACTTCAATTATATAAATAAATAAATAAGTGCACAATACTCGGTGGTGGCGGATTTCCGTGGGGGTGACCTGGGGGCAGGTGCCCCAGGTTAAAAAAAAAATAATAAAAAAATTTCTTAACTCAGTTTTTAAGTTTTGGTTTGTTGTGCCCATGGTATTTTTTGTTGCGCCCCTGGTAAAAAATGGGTATGTTAAAAATGCACTTCAATTATATAAATAAATAAATAAGTGCACAATCAGTGGCGGATTTATGTTGGGTGACCTGGGGGTAGGCGCCCTAGGTAAAAAAAAATTTAAAAAAATTTCTTAACTCAGTTTTTAAGTTTTGGTTTGTTTCGTCCCTGGTATTTTTTGATGTTTTTCTCACCACCGAGACATTCTTTGTGCATTGCCTCCTTCTCTTTCTCTCTATCTCTACGTACCTCTCCCACTCACAGCTGGCCATGCTGTTGCAGCTTGAAGAAGAAGAAAAAAGAGAAGGAAGAAGAAGGTGCTGGGTGTGGAGAGAAGGAAGAAAAAAGAACCCAAAAAAAAAAAAAAAAATGAGAGAAGTGATGGTGAAGAAGAAAAAAGGAACGAAAGATATCTAGTGTATTTGGGCTTAGATTATTTTGGTGCAATTTTTGACTTTTTGCTGAGGTGTTGGTTGGGAATTGAAGGCTGTAAAATGGAGGAATTACACCTCCTCCTTACCAAAGTTAAACTCTTTTCTAATCTTTTCCTCTTTGGCTATCTCGGTTTCTTGATTTCATATCACACAAAAAAAATAAAAAAATTCAAGAAATTTAATATTTATTTATCAATATTTGACGTTTTTCTGTCATAACCCAACCGAGTAAGTTGAGAGTAAAGTTTATAACTAAAGCCATTAAGGCCTTAATTTGTCTTAGTTATGACAGCGCCCTTAGTTTGTTTCGGTTATAATTTAAGCTTTTTAATTGAGATATATCTCTCATTTTTATCATTTTGTTTCTCTAAGACCGTGTAAAATGCAACTTTAGGCATTTGTATTTTGTATTTTCGTTTACACGTACTTTTGTACTAGTGCCTACATGGTAACTGATATATCAATTTAGCATATGTTTATGAAGTCAGATAAATATGCTTTTTGTAATACATATATTGTGATATAATTTTTTTTAATTGTATTTACCATATTATAATCATATATCATATATCATATATATATATATAAAAGCTGAATCACTCTTAGAAGTGCCTTAATATTGCGACATGTGGCGTGAACCCTTTTTATTTTAATGCTAAACTGGTTTTTTAAGAATGAACCGGTTTTTACTTAAAAAACTGATCATTAAATTATCGTAATTAATGATATTTAATTATATTTAAAGAATTTTTCATATATAAATTATACAATAAATTAATTAAGAAAAAATTCACTTCACCCCCTGATGGTCACTTGGAAATGACATGCTTTGTTACCAGGATTGGTTGCGCGTACATGCTTTGTTAGTCTTTGTTGCTTGCATGTTTTTGCTGTGGTTAAGTAAGAAACACCTTAAAATTTGGGTCTATGTTTGATAATTGCATGGTGATCAGTGTTTGTGTATTAATTGTTTATTTTGTGTTTGTCTATTTGTTTAGTTGCTGCGATTTGGGTTGTGCGCACGTGGTCCCCAATGGAAGCCTTGTTCATGGCTTTGTTGTCGATCAACTTGCTGGACATGTTTTTACTCGCTCGGCGACTTTTTCTTGAGTATTAATTTGTTTCTGACTTTTTCTTGAGTCCTGAGTTGTCATTGTCTCACTTAATCATGCAAGCATATATTACCATTTGAGTGTATCTAATTAGTCATTGTTCGGCTGATAACTTTTGCACTTTATATACACTAATTTGTGTTGTAGTGGGTGTTTTCTCGAGGCTTAACCAATGAACTTTAGGTTTAGAATTAATTGGCATGCATGAAAATTACAAGAAAACAAATTTTAAGGCAAAAAAAAATAAAGGTAAAAAAAAAAAAAAATTAAGGTATTTTTTTGTCAATTAGTCCCTCCCCAAAAATTTTTTGGCCCGTGGTCCCTTCCGAAATTGAAAGCTGGATCTATCCCTAAGCTCACATGTCATACAACAGCTATAAAGATGAGTGGAGCTCCTTTTTCTTTGGGGGAAAAGTCAATTAATAGAAGGTTTATATGTAGTTTTGGATGAATAAAGTTCACTTAATCCTAATTAAAGTTTGGGGTATTACAACCAAATCTGAATCAATTATGATCAGATTTAAATACCTAAGCGATCGATCCTTTACACTTCACCCAATAATTACTGTTTGCAAGAACTCCTATATATATATTCAAAATAAAATATAACTTTATTCATCCAATGTATATATATATATAACAGGAAAAGATGGTGAATCTCAGAATCACCTCGTATGGAGACTAGCTAGCTAGTTGAAGAGCATGAACTCATAAAGCAATTACATTGAGAAATTAACCTTATATATATTCATTTGAAAAGAGCATAAGGATGCAAAACTGTTTATCTTGAACAGTGCATGATAAAATTCCTCCCCCCTCCCCAGGAGTTCCTCAAATCAGCTTATAATTTGGTCTTTTTTTTTTTTCATATGAAGAATCCATTGAGCTAGTTAAGAAGAAAAAAAATCAACTGGAGTTCACTTTTCACAGTATCTGGATCTCATTAGCCGTCTACAAGGCTTATGCTACTAATTAAAAAAAAAAAAAATGAAAAAACCAGAAGCTAATGCTAGTCGGGAAATAGTACTACTCACTCGAGCCATCATATCAAACAGATTTTCTGTAATCCATGTTTCTCCTTAATCTGGAGATCTTCTAAGCTTGACTCCGCAATTAATAGCCCCTTACTGCTACGTACAATTCATATCAGGAAAATCATGCACCGACAAATATAATCTGCATTTACCTGCAAAAGATAAAGGAATCCAATTGTTATCGTGGCTGGAGAAGTCAAATGCTTATTTGAAGGATGAAGTTTAGAAATCATTATAAACGACAATATGGAAGTTAGAGGCACGATATAACAATGTGTAGGTGAATTGCAGGGCAATTCTCCTTTGGCAAAAACAGAAGTATGCATGCATGTGCATGCTTCTCTCTGCCAAAGGAGGACTGCACTGTTATTCTTAAACCCCACATCTGCTTCCTTAATCCTACCCCTCTTCATGCTCGAGTTTCCACAGTAACTCGAGAGTGGTTTTATAGTGCATGATATGCAGCAGAATGTGGATATGCCAGGGAAAGAAAAAGAATATGCCAGTTCAATTCCTGTACACGTACCATTCTCTTCAGCCTCATGGCCTCGTGGTCCTTGTTCCCTCTCACCATCACCCTTCCACTGAAGTCCAAGGCCTTGACAGTGCCTTGGTTACATCTTCATGTTGCAGTTTTTATATGCTTTCTACCCATTTAACTGTAATATATATACATAATATAGATTTTGTCATTCCACAATTCCACTGAAGAGGATGGAACCTCATTTTCTTACATTGAGCCCGCATGCCTTGGAAACTAGCTAGACTGCTCTGTATTAACATCTAGATAAACCAAAAACAAAGAAAAAAAAAAGTATAAAATTTATTGAACCCTTAAAGTAAAAATGAAAAATCAACAACTTTCATATATTGAGGTGTAACAGTTCCGCAGCTCATATGTTCATATAAACGACTCTTAGAATATGTTTCATGAGGTATGGCTTTAAATATTATTAAAGGTTTGACTTTTTTTTTTTTACTGAACATCAGTTGATTTTCAAATGAGATAGTTAAAATGTTGGATTCAATATAAATATTAACCTCAAAGTAAAATACATTAATATATACATACTCAATCGTATATACGTTGTTGAAAGCCAACTACTTGTAAGGAGGTCTACGGGTATATTCAGCCCTAAGATTTCAACCATGTGAATTCCCTTTCCTGGAACTTTTTGGCCGACAAAATATAAAGTGGGAAAAGAAAGCTAGAGGTCAGAAACGAAGATAAGAATGACGAGCGGGTGACAGAGAGAGATAGCATATTGTTATATCTCCCCCGTATATGCTCTTTTCGTTGCCTTTTTTTTTTTTTTTTTGGGCACTCAGGATCCTCTGATGGGTATCTTATGATCACTTAGAGCTAAATGTAATTTAAAAAAGCCTGATGCTACTATTTCATATATATAGAGTTAGCCAGCTAAATAATATATAACAGCTATCCACGACTAGTAACACAAAGAAAGGCACCGAAAGAAAACCACAGAAAAGTAAACCAAGAAATTACCCAGAAACCTTGCTGCGTAAGGAACCCAAGACGACTATACATAATGCAGAATATTTTCAGAGATATCTCACAACACACAACAGAGGGAACCAGAATAGTTAGATGTAAGGAATCCTACTTTACCGGAGTTTTCTTGTAACTTAATACTCGGATCCCTTTAGAATATATCTACACCATGGAGAATATGTTTTTATATTTTTCGGTTTCAACTAGGGGCGGCAATTCGTGTTGGCGTGTCCGGTTTGGGTCGTGTCGAGACATGTATATAAGATTATATAAGTCAAATATAACCTGACTCATTTAATTAAACGAATCAAATCTCTAAATTCTAACACTCTAATTTTGTGTCTCATTCGTGTCCGGTTTGGAGTTGAATTGGTGATACAAATAATCAATTGACATAAATTGTTAAAAGTTCCTCAAATGTGTTGGAGAGGTTCTCCTTAATTACGTGTATTGTGCAACAAGATTTTCTTGAACCATCTACAAGGGGAAACGTAAAGAAAGCAATCTCTCAAGACAACAAGAGGGTGATTTGTTGTGGAATATTATGATTCAACTACGAGCATATATATCTTCCCCTACATATAATCTAAAGACGGTAGAGTTAAGCTTTTTACATGGAATCAAGTTCCTACCCAAAAATCAGAGTGACAGTTGGTTTCCTATGTCCAAAACGTCCAACCGCAACAAGGTGAAAGAATGTATTACAATGTTTTCATTTGCATGTGAAATTATCCTATGTACACTTCATCTTGTTTCTTCCTTGATTACCCTTGTTCTTATCTAAGGAGAATTGGTCATTAGTGTTCTTATATCAAAAGCTTATGGCCAGGGGGATAGAAATTGATCAATATAATTATTTCATTTATAATATTCTAAAAGTAAGCTTAAACTTTCCCTTAATAAGTGAAGCATAACAAGTATAATATTTAATTG
Organism: Carpinus fangiana; assembly: GCA_006937295.1. NCBI lineage: Eukaryota > Viridiplantae > Streptophyta > Magnoliopsida > Fagales > Betulaceae > Carpinus > Carpinus fangiana. Next base: position 6,045,874 of record CM017321.1, read on the forward strand.
AAATTGGAAATCAATAACGGAGCCCATGTTCAAAATTAGAAAATCTGATTTGATAATACATTGCATAACCACTTATCCCAAAAATTTAAGATGGTTGGAAGGAATAAATTTAATCATTAGTAAACGATGGCATAATGGTATGAATAAATAAGTGGTTTTTGCTTATTTTTTAATACGACCCACAAACCCGACATGAATCTAATACGAAATTAAATGATTAGGTTTGAAGAGTTTGGCCTGTTTAATTAAAAAGATGAGGTTAGGGTTGACACACGTACACACACACATACACACATATATATAGTGTTATACATATGCTTTGACATGCGACATAATGATAGACAATTTTTTACATGACCTGGGAATCCAACATGAATTCAAAACAAAATTAAAGGGTTATGGTTGATGTGTTTAACTTGTTTAATTAAATGTGTCGGATAAATGTAAACTTATATAGTCTTATCCACATACATCGACATGACTTGAGTGCAATATGCAAATTAAACATGAATTGTGATGTAGATCAGAGAGCCTCGTTTGCAAGATCATTTGCAGCATGTCCAAACGGGCCTAAAACTGAGAGTCTCGTATGAAGTCCTCGTCTGGAGACCGTCTAGACCCCTATGTTATTTTTCATGTTTTTACGTTTTATGTCAGTTTCCATCCGAACGGCATTATGTTCCGTCGGGACGAGCGCCGTAGAGTTCCAATTTGATTTAATTTTGTAGTTTTAGTAAGTTCGCCACCCCTACTCCTTCTGATGGTTGTTCTCTAGTGCTTCATCTCGTAGCTCGTTCTCTAGTCTCTAGCTAGAACGTAAATGCATATATACCAAGTATTTCAATACTATACACTCCGGTCATTATAATAGGTATAGGGTGGGTAAAGTAAGTCCATGCAATCTACATTTGATTGTTCATTCAATTTTGATTCTGATCAACATATCTATATATGTTGATATTTTTATTCAATTTTCCTTTTTAAATATTGCTTTAATTAATGCGGAACAAGTATATATAATTTAAGTATACAGATATTTGCCGTTTATACATGCATGCACAAGACTCAAACAAAGCAAGAAGAAAAGGCCCCGCGATTTCTTAGCCTTAACGAAGAGATCAATTATTATATGCGCATATTCTTCAGAGAAAATCCTCATTCATCTTCCTTTCTGCCAAGAGAGAAATGTAAATTTTGGGTGGGAAACCAAGTACAGAAAAAGAGCATGCATGGGCTGCGTGATGAAGTGAAGCCACAGGACCACTTAACAAGTTGCCAAACAAGAGCTAGGGATGTGCTAAGAATATCCTGTTTCCATGGAAAGTACCAGACTTTTCTCTTTTTATCGTCAGCTATATATACATCATGGAGACCCTAAACTGTTCATCAACCAAATCAAATCAAATCAAATCAAGTGTGTATGGATGCATTACTGGGCAATTACTCCCTTGGCAGTCGGCCATTCGCCTGCAAATGATTCATTTCACAAGGCGGCGGAGATGGTTTACTGCCAAAGGAGATTTGCCCGGCAATTCCACCGTACAGAATCATTCGCCTATATACCTAAATATCTAACAACCCCAAAGGTAATATTTCCATAAGCATGCACTTTTATTTTTATTTATTTTTTCTATTTTGACAATTAATTACTAGGCATGCATCCTGTTTAATTAATACATTCAATCAGCAGAGTAAACATACCACGCAGATCGATTGTTCGATGTTTAATTTTCTCTTGCATGCACATTAATTATTACATGCACGTACATCGATCCAAGAAATGTGAACAAAGTTGAACGTCTTGCAAAAGAAGGTGGCTGCTTTAATTATTCGAAAATGCATATGCTCAAAGTGTGAGCTGTGGCATGATGCGTATGTTCAGTGTGCATTTGTACTCGCGTGTGCTCATCTTAAACTTTCATATATATATATATATATGATACAGATAGATAATTTCACGTGAAAGGGATATGCCTTATTTAAAATAAGAAAAAATCGGATTTAATATTGGCGCCTATATTATTACATGCATTTGGCCGAGTTCTTTACATCGATCGAATTGAATATGTTTCGTATGTCCTAAGATCAATGACTTTTGAAACCATTCCCATAAGTTGGGAATGTGGCTTTCTCCTCTATCTGATACAAGCCATCAATTAGTGCCACGATTGATTGGTTGAATGAAAGTATGATAATTTTCGTGAAATTGGACAGATCGATTTGACATTGAAAATTTGTTGTGCCCATGTGCATGTTGATTAATATATAAGATACATATATCCCATATGTATATTAGCGACGTGGCATCCCCATTTATTTATTTGAAGTAGAAGATTTGTAATAGGATTTTCTTTCCAAATGAAATGATCATGAGAATGTAATTTATTTATTTTTAATGCCCATGTAAGGAGTAATGCTATAAGTTTCTATTGAGTCCCTCCAATAATTATGTGGCTATTAAAATCATCATTAGGTTTGTGATTGATCATTATTGAATTTTAATCAAATAGTGATTTGAATAACTACATTATTATTGGATGGACTTAAGAGTAACTCAAGAGAAACTTGTAGCCTTAGTACTCTATCTCATTGAAATGATAATTTGATATCTCAAAATTTTTAATGCAAAAATTCTCCAAAACCGAAATTTTGTCATTACCAATCTCATCTTTCATATCATGTAAACATGCATGCAATGTAATATCAAAATTTATTTACTTGAATTAACCGAGCATGTAAGCAATTTCAACACAATCTCGTTTCTATATACGAGCTTACTTCTTAACCACTATGAAATCTTCCGGAGCGTGAAACGTGGCACCTAACTGTTATGATCTGACATGTGGCAACTGGTGAGGCATCGGACGCAGTTTGATGCTGGTGTAAGCTAGTGTAACGGAGCACAAGGTTAAGTAAGTGGCATCTGGCTTGACATGTGGCATGACGACAAAGCATTAGACGCGAATTGATGGTGACATGGCAAACTCGTTCGAACGAAGTCGTCCATGTTGGGGATCAGGATCCCCTCAAATTCTTTAAAAATTTGAGGCCCTCAAATTGTGAATTTTGATTGTCCATCCTAATCTTAAAGGTTCAAAATAAAAGACTTTTCAGTTTTTAATAATTAAAAAATCAGAATATGTTTTGACTTTAAATGTGAAAACTGAAAAACTTTTTGTTTTTTGTCATCAAAATCAAGATGAACGGTCAAGATTCAAAATTTGCGGGCCTCAAATTTTTAAAGAATTTGAGGGGATCCTGATCCCCACGTTGGAACGAGATCCTCCCCGTTCAAACGAGTACAAGAAATCGTCTCTTTCCATAAAATCAAGCATCAAACAATTGGCTCAGATTTGCCTGAAGGTTTACCCAGGACAACTCACGAAGGATATTTCCTAGAGGCGACACATCGTGCAAAGGGAAAGGTCGCATGCCGTCCATCTTTTCTACTTCTCTTTTGTTTCTCATAAGTGTGTAAACGTGCCTGCATCAACATACAACATATTCTGTCATGAACAATTTTATTTGCGTCTGCATTCTTGATCGAAATTAGATGGAAGAAAANGAGTACAAGAAATCGTCTCTTTCCATAAAATCAAGCATCAAACAATTGGCTCAGATTTGCCTGAAGGTTTACCCAGGACAACTCACGAAGGATATTTCCTAGAGGCGACACATCGTGCAAAGGGAAAGGTCGCATGCCGTCCATCTTTTCTACTTCTCTTTTGTTTCTCATAAGTGTGTAAACGTGCCTGCATCAACATACAACATATTCTGTCATGAACAGTGATATTAAGGGAATATCACTGTTCATGACAGAATATACAGATTCTGCATGCTTGATCGAAATTAGATGGAAGAAAATACAATATAACTACTGTTTCCTTTGATCTTTAATAAGAGGTAGAGAACGAAAAGTGATATTAAGGGAATGGGGGACCATATAAATATGATAGCTACAGTAGAGGTGAGAAGAAGAAGATATAGAGGGAATCATCCAGAGCATATGCCATGCAATTCATTTCCATGTATGGAATATCCATATCCCTTGTGCGAATCACAAAGAATAAGAAGAGGCCATGGATGTTTTGCCAACACATGGCAGGAAATTAAGGATGTTTTTGAGGGTGGAGAAGAATGACAGTGTGATTCTCCTTTGGCAGAAATGTTGAGCTTTTGCAAGAGTAGTAATGCTGGTTTCCGCCAAGGGAGAATTGCCCTGCCATTAAACTACTACGTACCTTTTTTCTTCTGCCTTTTCATTGCATACAATATATATATATATATATATGTGTGTGTGTGTGTGTGTGTTTTCTTTTCTCTACTTCTAATGAATACAGCAAAGTTTATTTTCTTTTATGTACGTAGTTGCTATTTGCACATTGGCAGTCAAAGAAGAGACGCATGCAAGATTTACATGTGGAAAAGAAAACAGTCGAGAACGAAATATATATATATATATATATATAGTTTGAAGTGAATATATTGCAATATTGCAAGGATGTTCTGCCACGATAAAGGCATGCACATGGAGTTGGAAGTCAACCCTGCATATATGGGAGGTTCTTTCAAGCTTATAAGCTTGCCTGGGCAACCCTTTTCATCGCTTATTTACTATTCATGCATCTTTTTTACTATTTTAATAAAAAAATTATTACAAAATAAGTTTTTTTTTCTTCATTTTTTTTATAAAAAAAATCAAAACTTTATATCAAACCAATCATTTTTAACTACAATAATAAAAGCAAATCATTTCGCAATCAACGTTATATTCAGGGTAGAATTACGTTGTCCTAGGTAAATTAATTATTGGGGAAACTTCAGGGAACCCCCCTGAACTTTCACTCGTTTTGAAATACCTCCCTCAAACTTAAAAAACTTTCAATTTACACCCCTGAATTTTCAATTGCTCTCAATTTGGACTCATCCGTACAAATTAGGGCACAAAATTTTTTAAAAAGACCAAAATACCCCTAATTATTATTATTATTTTTTTAAAAAAATATATTTGGAAGTTGGAATTTTATACAAAAGTCACTGTTTAAAATTTCAACTTCTAAAATATATATATATTTTTTTTTAAATGAAAATCAAGGGTATTTTGGTCTTTTTGAAAAATTTTGTGCCCTAATTTGTACGCAAATTGAGAGCAATTGAAAGTTCGAGGGTGTAAATTGAGAGTTTTTGAAGTTTGAGGGGGGATATTTCAAAACCGGTGAAAGTTCAGGGGGGTTTTGTGAAGTTTCCCCTTAATTATTTAAATAATTTCCTATTCTCACATCAAGGTGGTCCCACAAAAAGTAAAATACAAGAATTATTATTCACTGCCTAAGATAGTGAATATATATTATTATTTTATGAATCGGGTAGCCGAAATAGGCAATACCCACTCCGTTCCGACCCATACCCACCCCACCGCTCTTTATAATGTTTGGTATTTTTAAAGGCTGTAACAATATGGTTTTTCTAACTATCTGAATAGAAGGAACTCTTGTGAGTTAAACCCATATCCAGGGCTTCCCTAGTCTGGCTTGTTTGAAGCCCAAAGGCTTTGGTACAGAATTTCCACTCTAAATGAAGCAACTTCTTGCAAATAATTCCTTAAAGTTTAGCACCTTCAATTTCTAGCTAGAAGCTTCTCAAGCCCCTGGCCAATGGAGTGGCATTTGCTGATGTCATGTATTGCAGAGGAGGCCATGGATTTGTATCGAGAAGGGCTGTGATTTAGTCAAATCTTCGAAGATCTCCCTCTGATGTCTAGGAGGTTTGGTTGAAAATATTTTCTATGTTTTAGGCTTTGGAGAAAGTAAAGAAGAATGAATTTAGAGCTAGCTAATTTTCTCAGCAATTTTTAATTTGTATTATCCTTTTCTGTCTAGCTTGTTGTGCTGGCATTTTTCTCTTCTGACAGAGTTTTCTCTCTTTCTTTTGACCACCGACAGTCTTGTTCGGTTTTGTCAACCAAGTATTGATAGCGTCCGGTAAACACTTTCGAGTTTTATTTCATTTTTGGAACTTTTCCTTTTAATACGGCCTCTTTTGGCGGTTTTAGTTTGTTTGATGAGTTTAGTCACTTATTTGACTCATTTTCAACTGTTCTTAGGAAAACTCTGTTGCCTTTATAGAATATGATATAATATCAACACAAATTTCTGAAGCACATCATTGATAAACTCAATGGATATACGGTATCATCGATGTAAATCATGTAATTATGCAAATAAAACATTATTTTATTTCATGCTTATAAAATATAGCTTGGAGCCTTGGACCACAATATATTTAGCAGAAACATAAGTCATGCTTTTATACCCCATCAGTATGAATCAATTAATAACGAAGATAATTATGTAACAATTACTATTCTAAAGTTCTTATTTTCTTTACAAAACATTAATTTGAGCATCTCAAGTCAAAACCCAAATTAACAAAATCAACATAAATCACATGGTAACTGAAATCCTCAATTAGCATACTCTAACCAACTTTTACAATCTGGTTACAATGAAATTATACAAATCTCGATGAAGAGACTCAATTTTGTTCTTGATCTCTATTTGGGATTTATTGTCTACACTCTTTCTTGTTTCTCTTGGAATGTTAACGAGGAGAATAATTGGTGTCAATATTTTTTTCATATAATTTTACAAATTAACTATTAGATCACTGGTGGATCACCTAGATTTAGTGGTTGATCTATTAAATTTGTAAGAAGTATGGGAAAAATGTGTAAAATATTGACACCAATAATTTCTCCTTGTCGTCGAGTACGCTTCTGAGATGCTCAACTTGGGCGGCAAAGTTGCGGGTTTGAGAAGTGGCCTGAAAACAAATACCGCCTCTAGCGCGATGAAGAGCCACCTTGTCAGGGAAGCGCCAAAGAGAGTCGTTGAAAACAACATACCAACTGTACTTTACAACGAAATTATACAAATTCTGCAGACTGCAGAAACCAGCAGCTAAACAGAACAAAACTCGAGTAAAACAAACAACTTCATTCCCAGAGATATATTAAGCAATAATACTTCTAACATGTGAGTATCAACGAAACCCACAAGAAAAAAAACTAGATTTTTACCTTACATTCCAAGCCTGTGCCTGTAAAACTTTGGTCTTGGTGTTCGAATTCAGGTGAGGTTGCTTGGATTGTACGTCCAAGGTAGTGGCTAGAAATTGAGCCAAAAGGGTGGCCTGCCAAAGAAGAATACTGTGTGTGTTAGCTGATTGAACTCGAGTATGAGAGAGATGGGGAACATAAGGGAAGAACTGAAGAAGGAAAAAGAAAATAATTAGTGCTTGGGCTTTAAAATGATGAAGGTACACTTTGATTGGAGTACTCTATAAAAAAGAAACGAGCATAACAATCCTGAAAGGCTCTGTTAATTTCTTAAGTATTTTCCTTGGAAGCCACAAAAACCTAATAATTTATCCGGCAGGTACTGAGTTAGCAAAGATGCTTAGGCCAATATAAGAGATGGTGTCACTGTGAACTTCATAGTATACAAATATGGATTTGTTGAAATATATATATATATATATATATTGAATGCAGAATGTAAACGAGCAATAATTGAGGAGCATTTTAGATGCAAGGGTCTTGAATTGGAATTGCTGAGCAAATCTCCTTTGGCAGACTGTCCAGTGAATCGGAAATTATGTTGTTTAAACATGCTGTAGCCTGTATATGCACATCCATTAAATTTAAAAATTCATGTTGACTTTGTTTGTATTAAAGTTGAACACTTTTAAGTTTCGAATAACTGGCATCATATCTTGATCAGGTTGCGGGTTTATACGTACTTCAGTATCGCGATGCATTTATCAATCTAATTAGAGCCCATAGCAATCCACTCTAATCAACAAAGATCAAACATGATGGATTTGCTGTTAAATCATTACTTGTCAAAAATTGCATCATGCAATATATTAGAAATTGGATCAAGAACAAAAAGTTTAGAGGATACGGCAGGGATTCAAATTATAAATTGTATTGCTTACAAATCACTTTAGTTCCTAATGATGTTTTGTTGGAACTGAGTCGGCGTATAGTTCAGTTGGACTTAAGAGAGTGCATGCGGTTCTCATCGTTTAGGCTCCTCCTATACGGTTCTCAATGAGTGGATTCTATTATTGCCACGTCAAAGTAGAATAGTGGCAGCTCTCACCTCTTCTTTTAATTAAGAAAAAGAGACGTCAGAAAAATAATGAGACTCGGAAATGTTATGTTGGATATGATAAACAAGTTCATGTGTAATTGCACAAGTACCGAAGACCATGTGGAGATGTGTGTAATTGCTAATGCATTTCCCTAGCAGAAGCTGCTAAGCAATCTATATATGCTTTGGTGCATTTCATGCACTTAAAACAAGCATATATTACCCGACATTCAACTACATGTCCTCACTGAGCAATGTATTTGAAAGAGACAAATATTTCATCTGTGAATGCATCGATCGCCATGTTACTAAAAAATCTATAGTGATACTTTAGTCTGTGAGCTAGGCAGAAGAATTGCTGGGCAAATCTCCTTTGGCAGTGGGCACACTGCAGCAATGATTGGCTCAGACACTTACTGCCTGATGCAGATCTTCAGTGATTTGTTGTCCATATTGCTAGTAATTCGAACAATAAATATGAGAAAAATTTTATGAGACCCACCTACTTAATTAAATAGGCAAATGGGCAACTCAAAACTTGTTTAAGTCGGTGGGATCCATATTGATTCTCTCACACTTGCTGTCAGAATAGTTAGCAACTTAGGCAATAAAATTGCCCAGATCTCTATCGATCCCTCAGTGGCTGCCTGCCATTGGAAATTTTGCCCTGTAATGCAACTAGCTAGACCTGATGAAGTCGAAGAATGATGGATGCAATCATGCAAACATGTTATTTATGGAAGCCTAGAAGAAGAATATCCCATGGAACGTAAAATGCGTTTCTTGTGTGATTATCAGTACTTTATTCCTTCTACCAAAACCACTCCCTAGACTCAAATAATTGAATTGATCCCATTCATAGAATTTGATTTTATTACATGCACTTGCCTGTTCAAAAAAAGCATTACAATGGTTTGTGATTTGTATTGTCTTATCATACACTAATATGGACAACTTTTGGAACAAAATCCCACCAGATATTCCTGTGTATTTCAACTTTTCTCAGTCAATGCATGATTAGAAAGCCCTTCATTTCTTTATTAATTTTTGCTGTGGCCCAATTTCAATCTCAAAGGTCATACAAAGCGTAGTCTTCACACACAGCATCTTCTTGAAGCTGTGGTTTCACATCACAGCATCTGCTTGATGGATGCTTCCAGGATGGAAGATCCAGGAGCATGTTCTTGATATCATTATCTTACACATTGTAAAGTTCCTGCTCGATGGCTTTCAATTGCTGTCAAATGGTCCCCAACTAGTTTGTGTACGCAGAAACTCGAGACAGCATTTATATGCGGTTTCTATGCTTGCCTTTTGTTCTTGTGGTGTATGACAACACAAAGAAATGAAGAATCCTTAAAATATCGTGTGTATTTATAAATTAGCGTACGTGTACATAAAATGGATATATATATTATTTGCCTTTTTTTGTTGCGGAAATTAATGATACAACCTGCATGTGCCTTCCTTCTCTTTTAAAAATATCAAATTAAAGAAGCAAATTGGGAGGGAAGTTCATACTGGGGGTGGCCTCAACCCTTTGCGGGGATGGTCCATCATCCTCTCTGATTTTTTTTTTTTTTTAATTAGATTTTAATTTTCCAACAAAGGAAAAAATTTATTGTTTTAATTAAAGTGAAAAAAATGATGACCATTCCCAAGGGAAAACTGGTGAAATGCCAATCATTTATCTTTATTTTATTATTCATCTGTGCCATGCGTCAGGACTTATATATCTGAGAGAGTAAATTTCAATGGCGCAATTGTACTCTGAGAATGAATTTACATTTACCCTTTACTTTTGTCTAATATTTGAGATTTATTGGGCTAGCTATTCTTCTTCCTTTGCTAGCCCGGCCTCTAATGTTCAATTACAACTCTCTTGTATGATAACAGGAGTCTTTACCAACTCGACTACCTAATTATTACCATTGTACATAGTGTATATATATATTCAACAAAAACTGATTTCTTAAACATTTTTTAATTATTTTTAAGAAACAATTAAATCTATTGAGTATATATGTGTACATGAGTCTAAAAATGATAGTCTCATATTGGAAATATGTAAGAAGTGTGAGGCTTAAGCTTTTGAGTTGTGTAGTGTCTCAACATTCTATATTATGGCTCACTAAAAGACTTTTCAAAGTATATATCAATCTCCATAACAAAATTTAATCTTTGAGTTTTAACATGATTTCAATTTATCTATTGAGTATCAAATTTTGACAAGGAATTCCATGAGTAATGTGACAACCTTCTTAATAGTGAAAGGGCAAGTTGTCATAATAACCTATATATACTTATTAGCATCTTATAACATGGGCGCATCACGTCAAAGATTATAACAATGCAGCGGAAATAACTAAACAGAATTACATAAACACACAGAGTTGACATGAACATTTATATTTATATTTTAGAGCTTTTACATTGTATCCAATATATACTTAAAAGAATAGCTATACAAAAGTGTCCTATGAGAAACGTACGATGTCGTACACAAAGTCTATACATAAAAAAAATACACAACTCAAAAGATATTATGTGTGATCGATATTTCATTACTCACACCAAAGTCATAGTAGGACCCTTACATGTACATGAAAAGATAATATGCAATCTGAAGTATATATAGTAACACATATGCCCAATGTTCATTAATAAATCAAGGAATTAATAAACCATGCATAATCTATTTTAAAACCTTCAAAGATGATAGATATATGTACCTTCAAAGATGATAGATATATGTTTCCTAAACAAATACCAATTGTCATTTGGTCATGTAGAGATATTTAGATAATGTTTTGATCATCAAAACAAGATGTGTATTTTAAAACTTGGGAGGAGACCACAAATTTTAAAAGATGGCTATATATATATCTTACTCATAGTTATCAAAAGAGCTAAACATAGTTTAGATATGGAATTAAGTAGCATATGAACATAGAAAACAAAATGTAAAGGTATATAGGTTAAAATCATTACCTTGGGGTAGAAGCTTTCAATGTTTGAGGATTGACTCCTCCAAGTATGGATACTCTCTCTCACTCCAGTATTTTTCAAAGGTTAGAGATAACCAAAATAAGAGCCTTGCTATGCGGCTGCCAAAGTGCAGCAGCCTAGCGTAGGCCATGTCTTTTTTGTTTTTTTTTGGAGACCAGCGCCAATCTTCTTTTTTTAAAATAAATAAATAAATTTCTTATGTTTTTTGCATTCTATATGTTTGATGAAATGTTTTGAATTGTATTTTAAGATATTTGAGTAATATTAGCTAAATTTTCATGAGCTAATATTTGGGTTCTAATGCTTCAAAATTCATTGGATTCAAAACTAAAATCTAAGGGTGAAAGGTTAACCCTTTAAGGATGGTATAACCCTAAAAGGATTCGGTCATCCTAAATTTAGTGTTAATGCCTCAAAAATCGCTTCTGGATTCAAAACTAAAACCTAGGGGTGGAAAGTTAACCCTTTAGGAATGGTATGACTCTAAAGGGATTTGGTTATCCTAAATTTGGTGCTAATGCCTCAAAACGCTATCTTAGTTTTATATAATTTTGCTAATCATACCAATTTTTGATCAGTGATTCATGGAGGCTAGTGAATTTGATATATAATTTAATCAATTTCTGATAAATGATTCTCAATTTTAAATTTGGCAAACACTTACCCCTTTAACCTCTTTCTTATTCAATTAAAAAAAATAAAAATGGCAGACTCTAGAGGCAGCCGAAAATCTCTACTCCCAAAATAAAGGTTTAGGATGAGAGGATGGTTTTATGATCGTTCATGCACAAGCAAAAGAGTAGAAATGTTTTATTTTTGTTCCTTGTAATTGCCAATCGATCGTTTGTATTCATATCATATATATATAAAAGCCGAATCACTCTCAGAAATGCTTTAATATTGCAACATGTGGCATGAACCATTTTTATTTTAAATAAGAAAATGTGTGAATCGATTTTTTAAGAGTGAACCGGTTTTCTAAGAAAAAAATCAGTCATTAATTAGCATCATTAATTGCATTAATTATATATTCAAAAGTTTTCCATATATAAATTATTTAATAAATTAAGTATTATTAATGTCTCAGACGTCAAATAAGGAAACAAATAATATAAATTAAATTATTATGTTTAGTCAATTTAATATGTATATTAATACGTTTAGGATTTTCAAAAAAAAAAAAAAAAGAGTCATATATATATGACTGGTTTTTCTTAAAAAATCGGTCATTATTCATTGATTAGCGTTATTAATTGTATTAATTATATTTCAATATAATCTTAGTGTCACTAATTGCGTTAACTATATTATAATCTATGTATTATTCTTGCTAATTTTTTTTTCTTTATACTATTCATTTTAAATCATATATACTTATAGGAACAAAGATTTATTTATTTTTTATTTAAAGATGTGATATATATAAATATATATATACGTCTTTTTAAATTATAATAAAAAATGATATGTTTAAACTATAATGAAGAATCCCGCGCATAGCGTAGATTATAAAAATTGAACCGGTTACAAATTGAACTAGGTCATGTTTTTTAAGTGAAAAACAGAGGGTTTTGTATTTTTGAAACTGTGCGTTTAGCATCCTACTGAACTCTCACACCGACTTAGTCTCTATATATTAATAAAAAAAAAAACGATAACTTCAAATCCAACGGTGATTTTAAAAGTCACATCATAGTTGAGAGAACACCAGGAGAATCCCTAGCATTTTCCATTAAGGAAAATGCTAGGGGTTCTCCCCATAGTGTTCTCTTGAGTTCTCTCAAACTTACGTCAAATATGATTTTTAAAAAAATAAAATTGTAGTGGCCTCCACCACTGGTCTTTTTAGGTATTAGCACCAAATTTGAGGCATTAGTACCAAAATTGAGGCATTAGAACTAAATTTAGGATGATCAAATCCATTTTGGGTGATACCATCCCTAAAGGGTTAACCTTCCACCTTAAGACAATTTTATTTTTTCTTAAATCATATTTTATGTAAGTCTTGGAGAACCCAAGAGAACATTATGGGAAGAACCCCCAGCAAACCCCTTAATTGTATAGATTGTCGGATTTTTATTCAACATAATGATTAGGTATTTATTTTTTATTTCATTAGAAAAATAATTTTTATAATTGTAAGTTCTTGTTGGCGTAATTCGGTAAGCAAAATGGTGATCAAAAGTGCCGCCGTTCGGATGAGAAGAAAGGCCGTCTGGATGCTCGAAGAATTCTATTTTTCCAGAGAGCCTCGTCTGCAATCTCATTTGCAAGCCCGTCCAGAAGAGCTTGATAAACAAGAATTCCCGAGAGCCTCGTCTGCAGTGTCGTCTGAACTCCGTCCGGACTCCTATGTTTTTTTGTCTAATGGCGTTTACTAAAAAGATCATATCTAGAGTTCTAGACCTTTGATTGGAGCAAGCTTTATGGCGTTGGAAAGCTAACACAAATATCTACAAAGGCATGTTTCATGAGGTTCAACTAATTTCAATGTTTACTAGGTGAAAACGGGCCATAAAGAGAAAATGCAGAATAGCTCGTCTGAAATCTCGTCCGGACGAGATTGCAGACGAGCATGTGTTAAAAACACTTTTTGGACATGTTTTGTTGCCCAGTCCGGATGGCACATGTTCCCGTCTGGACGCCGCCTACCTGTAACAGTTTTAAATGAATTGTAACTGCTTTCTAGGTCTAGGGATGATGGGGCTATTATAAATACACCTCTATAGAAAGAGAGAGGTACGGATTTTCACCCCCAAAGAGTTCGTGAGAGGCTGTGCTTAGAGAGAAATATTGTGAGCCTTGTTGTTCCTCTTAGAGGATCTTTGTTAGTTTGATTGTGAGCGAAATTGAGAAGTCTATCAGAAGGGTCCGGTAAAGGAGAATCACGTTGAAGAAGATTCTATTCTATAGATTTCAAACCTTTTTTTATTTTTATTTTCAACCCTAAAATTTTTAAGGTTGCATGTGAATCAGGGACCACCCTTTTGTCTAACACTACATTTCTAGCCGCCCCTCTTGCAGCAAAAAAACCTTATTTTATATATATATATATATAATATTAAGAAAAGCAAAATAGATAGGGTTTAGAAGAAGGAGACGAAAAGTTTTCTTTTATCTTAGATTTTGGCAGAGGCATCCATTCTGTGTACAATAGCTTGATTTGGAGTATCTTAGTATACAGAGAGCGTTAAGTAATAAAGAGAGATGTATGATATCATATGAAAGAGTGAACTATTGAGGAACTGAAATTCTGTATTTGAATGCCATGTCTATGAGTATATCACATGTCCTTGAAGTCCTTCTAATATAAACTATTTTTTAGTTTTATATTCTCAATGGTAGAGGAAATGGCAATAGATTCTTCCTCACATTGTTCTTCATAAGATCTCAGCTGATGACTCTTCTTCACATTGTTCTTCTCATGTAAATATGATGCATTTTCAATTTTGATTTAACTGATATCTCTATAAAACGTTGCTTCTTAATTTCATATGCATAGAATTCAATTTGCGTCGAGACTGATTGACTTGATTCTTTTCCTTGCTATGATGGGGGTCAATTCAGTAATCTCTAACCTATTTCGTATACTTTCTGATTCTAAGAGTAAGGGACTAGTATTCAACTTTGATTTCTAGAAATAAAATTATGCAGTAGGTTTTGGTGAGGATTATTTGAAATGAAGTGTTTGTGTGTTTGTTGAAGTAGTTCGCTCAATATTTTTGAAGATTTTGGCATAAAAGCACTTCTTGATACTCACATTTGCCTAGTCATATAGGATCAGTCACTATGTTTTGTAACAATAAAACCATGGAATTATGGTCAACGTATGAATGTTTCCAAAGTCTCTACTAGACTCTTAGATCGATGGGACTTAAGGTTTGGAGCATTTTAACTTTTATTAACATTGTTTATGGGCTTGGAAGTGTTGGTATGAAGAGAAGAATAAAGGGGTTATTATTTTTGTGTGTGCTTCAATCTCTGATGACTGTTTAACAAGTCATGCCTAGGAGGCTTAGGCTTTGGTTTCTATTTGCCTTTCAATTAATGTTGAAATTATCTCCAGTTTTCAGTTTTCCAATTCATAAGAACTTTGAGTAGAACATTGAAAATCATTGGTTGCTGCTCGAGTTATAACATTCTTAAATTGTAACGTTTGAGATGCTAGAATCTGGTTTACCAAAAGCTTCCCTTGGGGTGAAATTCAGCATTCTCTATTAATAGCTTCCTTGAAAGAACAAATCCTCTAGGATCTCTTTCTTCATTCTTTTCTGAAAATACATATTATATATTTTTCTATGTATGTATAATTCTTTTTTGTTTTTTATGAGCATTAGGGATTCTAAAGTTCGATTATGATTTTTAGGAGTATTAGGAGTGTTTATTGCTGTTTGGCTCCTCTATAGTTCAACAAAGGTTCAGCAAAGAAAAATCACAAGCTCTTACATGATCCATGAACGTTGGATTTGAATTAGATTTTGTTTTGGTGTAGAATTCTAACCCTCTACAGCTAATATTTTTCACTCTATTAATTATTTTGTTTGTGTATTGAAGTTCCACTTTAGACATTACTGAATATCATATTATCGTACTTTGGAATATTGCCTTCTCTCTTATATGGACTAGTAACTTTTTTCTGAAGTATGGTGGTTTGATAGGTCAATGCCTGAATTAGAAAGAAGCATAGAACTTCTGATTTACTTTTGGACATTCTTGACATTTCTGAACTAAATTAGTATAAATTCATAATGATCGTGAATCTATTTTTGTAGCTAGTATTTTGATCTTTTGTTTTTTCTCACCTAATCTATTTTCAATCTAAAAAGATTCCCTTCTAATAACATTTATTGAGAATTTATTTTGAGGGAATCAATCATTTGATTTGTTTAATTAAATAGTCAATTCATAGCAATGGAAATCAGAGTGCAGAAGAAACATCTCTTCATCATAATTAGAATAGCTTATTTTGTGCTTCGCCTAGTTTTATGGAACAAGGGAAATTTGCAATGGAGGGTTTGATTGAAAAGAATGAAGGCATTGAATATAAAAATGAGGAAAATGGGGGTCAGATTGAAACATTTGGGGATTTGATTGAAGAAGCTTAGATATAGGACAGCTGGCATTTCTAGATTTGTTTTTATGTTTTTGTTTTGCAGAATTTCTTTCATAAACATGCTTGATATCATTTGATTGAATGGTTGACCCACCTACCGTTGGCACATCAAACAATTCACAGACAGCTGCATCTTAGATGCTGGCACTAAGAAACATTTAACCACCATTATATTTTGTGTCAAACTCTGGTAAAAGCTTCATCTGTTTATCTTTATTATCAGAAAAAAAAAGAAAAAAGAAAAAAAGAAAAACGTCGTTTTTGTCTTCTAATAGGAAACTTCTGCCTTGAAAAACAGGTGGCCATATCCATTTCTTGACTTGTCTTCTCCGTATGCTCCATTATGGTATGCACTCTCAACCATTCACTTTGCAGTGTTCAGAATGAAATTATGCTCTAAGAGTGCCAAACACGATTTTACCAAACGCTTAAAATCACGTTTTCAAATTGCACATTTTTAAATCGCTATTTATAATTCACATGTTTTGAAATCATAAACCCAAACGGACCCTAAGCCTCATTTAACCAGAAAGTTTTGTATATTACAGTTCTTGCACACAAACTTGATGCATAAAGCATACTATCTTTACAATTTACTTGCATCTGAAGTCATTCTGTCAAAAACTGTATGTTGGGTGAAACAGATTGGTGATTCTTCAGCATTGTGATCCAAAACAAACCCAGATTTCCCAATGGGACAATATATTTCTTCTCTCCCATGAAACTTGTCCTCCTTCCTGATTTTTGTCCCAGAGTTTATTTTTTTGAAATTCTGGCAAGTAGTTAAACTATGAAGTTATTGTTTACATATGCTTCAAGCAAATTGGTTAACCCCTTTTTTTGTCTGTCCTGGAATTTGAAGGTACTTGTCGGTGGCAATAATGCATATCCCATGCTATGGCCTCTTTGCTCTAATTATGAAGCTGAAACACTTTGTACTGTCAACAAAGTACCCACAGACCTATCAGTGCATGACATAACCTGGGGAATAGAAACTTTTCTGAAGCAGAAGCAGCTTCAGATTCCCCATAAAATTGTTAAATTTTTTGGTAGCCATGGAGAGACATAAAAATAACTGTAACTATTGATAAATGTTTTGAACAAACTCATATATACACAAATGGTCGGTCAAACAAGGTAGTCTTAGATTGTTCTTGTATCCATTCCAAGTGGAGTGGCAGAGATATTGTAACAGCACATAGTTATTGAAAGAAATTCATTGAAAAATATACTTGTTCTTCTTAACCTCTCCTTCATATGCTGTGTAAATTTATCCTGTCAAGGTTCCATCTTACCTATAAATTTGAACCCATCTTTCTTGACCCATTTAAGGGTATTTTAGATGATTTTTTTTTTTTAAAAAAAAAAGATTAAATGAATATCAATTGCAAATTATAATCTATTTTGGGATGAATGGAATAATATTTTTCAATATGATTAGAACTGTAAGAGGATAATAGCTTAAAAATTAACTAATTCCCTCAAATTGTTCCATTCAAATTCTTTGGCAACCATTGTGGTCCGGCATGAATGGGGCATTTAGAATCCCTACTCCATTCCTCCACTATGATGCATGCTCCTTGCCTGTGCTGTGCTGTGTGTCTCCTCTAAATTTAACAATTAAAAAAAAATGGTGTTCCTTAATTTCTCTCCATTGTTCCATCTATCATGTTTATTTTTATTTCTTTTATTTTATGATTTTCGTTTTATTTTCCATTTCAATTCCTTTTCTCAGCATAATCTATTTTTCATACGCAATTTTAATTTTAAATTATTTTTTTTACATGTTTTTTGGTTTGAGATACACATGATGCCTGTTATTTACTCATAAAAAGAAAATTGGTTAACCATCATCATTTTAGCGTCTCATTAGTATTTCAATTTTTGCAACATCCCCTCAATTTAGCATTGGTTGGGATTGCAACGTCTCCTTCCACAACCAAAATGGCAAAAAAAAAAAAAAATTTGACATGCCTATTTTCTTTTTCTTTTTTTAATCTTATAAACGATATTTTTATCATTTTAAATCGTAAAAATTAAAACATCGGGAAAAAAATTGCAAAAATAGCGGTAATTAGAGGAAATAAATGAAATTTCCCCAAAAGAAAAAGTGTTGCTACAGCCTACAGGGTCATAGCCCTTTCATTGCATTTACTAGGCACTTGGAACAAATTCCATGGTCTACTAGACGTTTCCCGTTAAAGATACAATGAACAAATTCCAAGGAAAAGAAAAATCTCCCCTTGGCTTCATTGCCCACGCCAGGACTCAGTTTTGAACACACTACGTCACTACCCATAGTTACAAAAAATGTAAGTATGATATTTTGAGATGAAGTAGAAACAAAAAAGATACAAATGCAATTGTAAGTGATCATAGAGAAGTGCTTGGCATAGAACCCATTAAGATAACATTGTCACTGTGTTTATGCTCTCTTGTCGTGTCCGGTTTTGCCCTTGCAAACAATCCAGAGAACAATCCCACAGACAACCCAGAGTTGGATCTCTTACCCAGCAAGTCCAAAGCTCTACTAACCTCACCACTGGCCCTGTAGCTTTCACTCTTTTCCACCCTGAGGTGTGCCCCACAAGGGCAGTTTGTGAGCTTTCTGAAGCAAGGCTTATGGAATAACGATTCACAAGATGCACACCTTTCAACCTCACCTGCCTGTTGATTATTTTGCAGCTCAGACTATGTTATTATAAGAAAATTATATAGTATTTCCTTCTGAAACACAGAACTAATCAGACCAAAAGTGAAGAAAGCATGCAATTAATTTTGTGGTGTCTAACCATAGCCATTGTACAGAAGCCCACCTCAAAAGGAAAAATGAGGGCAGAAGGGTCATTATAAGCCTGCAAGCACCGCAGGGTACTCCCATGTCACAGCATATGAGGCATTGGTCTGTAATATGCTCCGTAATTTTCCTTGAGATGGTTTCCACCATGACAGGTAGTGCTGCCATAAGAGTTGAAATATGCTATGAATGCATATAGATGTATTTAGCAAAGAAAATACATTAGGTCACTGTTTTATGTGCCGATGATCTACATTTCAAACATTGAATTCACAGGGATCTTTCTTTTTATAACCAAAAAAAAAAATATTTGAGGTCAAAGTTATATGTTAAGATGTGGCAGATTTAATCCTCGGGGAAAAAATCCAGTTAACAGGCTATGACAACAAATGATTATCATCTTCCAAAAGTATAATGCTGCACTTACAAGAAAAAGGTAAACCAACTTACAAGAAGAGGCAATTAAATGCACCTTAAATGTTCCATGGACATGGCAGTCTGAGAATACTAAAGGGGTAGTAGAAATATAACCATAGGAAGCTTCCTACTAGCCTGGTGGCGGTGGGAAAGATTAAGATGAATACATACAAATAGTCACATCCACAATGAAGATGATCAAGATTAAAAAAAGATACATAACACTAAATCATGTGTCTTTCTTGTGCAATCCTTTGACATGTTTCCAAGCATTCTGCATATGTTTGGCTTCAATATATTCAAATCTCTTTTTTTTTTTTCTAATAAAATGAGAAAGGGGACTACAAGGAAATTTATTGAAATCTTATTTGCTTGTTGTGATGATTTATCTGTCGTTGCCTTTTTGTATTTCAAACTAAACTGAAATCCCAACTAAACACAATCGCATAGAACCCAAAATAAGATCAAAATCAAACTAAACCCAAATTGGATAGAATTCAGAATAATATATCTCAACTAAACCAAACCTAATTGCATAGAACCCATAATCTGATCGAAATTCCTCATAGTTCCTCCAGTCAACAAATCAAGGCTACAATGCGCTTAAGAAATTTTGGGAGATAAGAAAAATAGAGAAGCTTTACTGAGTTAAACATAACCCAAACATAGATAAAATAGATGCACGTAGGTTTGGATCTCCATTTAAAAAATTTTTAAAAAAAAAACAAAAACAAAAACAAAAAAACAAAATCTAAAGCAAAGAGAGCTCGTGAAGAGGAATACATACCTTAATTGAGAGAGCTCGTGAAGAGGGAGATAGCAAAGGACAGGAAATGATACTACTCTTTCTCTCACTCTCCCTTCAATGACCGAAGAGGCCGGATTTTAGGCCGAAAATTCAATGCTCCTCTGATTGATCGAGTTGGTAGATTTTCATAACCGGATTTTTGGCCAAAAAACCCAGGGGTGTGGGATAGAGTTGGTAGATTCCTGAGAGGAAAATGGATGAAAACATGTAAAGATGGGATAAGACGGAAAAAGAAAGAACTAAATTCTGCATCTCATTTTGGGTTTCAGAAATGAGGGTTTGTGGGGGGGACGGGCTGCCTCTCATGGGGGAATGGGTTCCAGCCGGAGATGATGGAAGAAAGTGGAGGTGGTCATCGGCGCCGGTGACGGTGGGGAGAGGAGAGGACGCACGGTGCTGGTGGGGGGAGAAAATGGGGTTGGGGAAGAAAAAGGGGGAAAGGAAAGGGTTTTTGGTGGCAGTGACGGTGGGGAGAAGAGATCACGCAGCCGGTTTCGGTCGGGGATCATGGCGCTGGTGCCGGTGGAGGGAGAACGGGGGTGGGGTGGAGGGAGGGAGAATGGGTTTTTGTGGGGAAATTTTTGGAGGGAGAACAGGAAATGAACAAATACAGGCCCTGTAATCGTTTTGATTTATGTTTTTTTAAAAAAAAAGAAAAAAGAAAAGAAAAAAGAGAAAGCAGAAGACAGACATGGCACATGCCACGTCACCTTCGTGATTACTGTAGCATCACAAAGGTTGTGGGAGTATCACTACTCTATTTAAATAATAAACCATTTTTTCTACTCATAATTTTAATAATTGAATCATTCAAAGAGTGCGTGAGATTGAACCGGTTTTTAATAATTTCTTTTTCTATTTTTGTTAATGAATTAATCTCTCTATTTATTAGCATGCAATTTTTTCTTTTATGTTTCTGTAAATTTTTGTTGAGATGTTCTTCATTTGAATTTTTAAACATTAAATAAATAATTAAGCATTGAATATGATATTCGATGATTGATTTTGATTGCATTAAATATTGAGTGAAATATATATATATTATAATGTATTCATAAAAAAAAAAAAAAAAGGATTTTGTTTGTTTTGCTTTGTTTTTTTTTTTAAATGTTCATAATTATATGAGTTTTATTTGATTGAAATATAATAGATGACATAATTTTCTATGATTCAAACATGCATTGTGTCACTATATTTAAACGTGCAATAGAATTTTTTTTACAACATGTAATAAAAAATACAATAAAAATGCATTTAAATTTTTAAATTAAATTATTATGAAAAATACCGCGCATAGCGTGGGTTATGAGCTAGTATATAATAATATAAATATATTTTATATTAAAATAATAACATTAAAACAATGCGGTTTTCGTTTTAATTAAATACAAGTTAAGAATAGAGTTTCATTATATTCATCATTTTTGACCCAAAACTATTAGAAATAAGCCCAAAAAATAAACACAATGAAAGCCCAAAACACATCAAAAAGCCTAAATTTATTTTCTGTTTATCAACTACAAAGATGAAAGGATCGAATTTCAATAACACTTGTTGACTCAACTTTCAACTAGCATGTGGATGCTGACAAGGCGGAGTCCTGATGCGTGTCATGATGTGGCTATGGACACAGTTTGATGACACATCATAAAGACGTAAAATGCTAACGTTGCATTTGACGCTGGCTGCTGGTGTGGCATACCGATGGGGCATATCCGCCATTTGGTATTGCTAACATGGCAAGCTCAGTCGATTGACCCCTAGTCACAGTCGACCCATTTTGTTTTTAAATTTTTTTTTCGTACTTCCTTATTTTCTTTTTATTATATTCTCCTTAAAATGTTCAACTTATTTTATTTTTCTTGTCTTTTATTTCTATTTATTTATTTTTATCTTGGGTATTACAATAGTGGCTTCATATATGCTGTTTAGTGAATTGGTAATCATGAAACGTACTGAGCACATCAATCAGAATGAAATTGTCGTATCTTTCAATTATGATATTAGATTGAGGCAAATTTGGTGCAGAAATTTTGCTCGACTCTCGCTCAAGAGAGATTGCAACAGGATTTATGCTTGAGATTCACTTGAAACTAACTCATGCAAAATTGCAACTAATCGTAAGACAAAAACTTCGCTCGACACTCATGCAATGTTCCCTTGAGTCAGTTTGAAAAAAAAAAAGTCATTAATTTTCATTTTAGAGTTGCGTCTTTAAACATCTATTTAAGTACCATATGGCTGACTAGCTAGCCAATTGTCTTTTATTATTGGTTTTATCAATAAGAATACTCTCGAGAGAGTTTTCTTATAATTCATAGAGTTTTCAAAAATATATAGAAGGCTTATATAAGATTTGTGTCTGCAAATTCTACTTCTCACTACGATATGCTACATCAATTAGTATAAAAGTCTAGTGGAAACTTTTTCGAGCAAGCCACTAAACACTCAGCAAACAAATTCATGTTGGTGATGAGAATCATTTGCTTTAAATTAAACTTAGCTGCAGGACTGCAAGATATACTAGTATTTACACACACTTCACAAACTAAAGTCTCGGTTCGAACCTCGAGTAAATAAAGATACAACAAACTCATCTGCCCATCATTCGAATTTATTCAAAAAAGAAAAAAAAAAAAAAAAAGAAAAGTTTTTTATAGAAAGAAGGCATTGAATTGATCACCTGTATATTTAGCTTACTTACCCACAATCAGTTTTGTAGATGGGGCTTCTTTTGTGTAGTATAGATCCCGCATGCCAAAATGAGCCATTAATAACCAGACAAACGTGATAAGCTCTCCTCCTTTGCTTAGCTGTGCAGCATGAGCGCTGGCCTTGCAACGATTTGCAGCATAAGACAACAATTCAACCCACACTTCACTCATTAGCTTCCATCTCTTTTCCCCGTCCAATTTTTGTAGCTCTTTGGCGAGAATACATGCATCAAACAGCACAGATTTGCTTTTGTCACCCTTCAACTCAGCAGGCCGAACATTATTAGTATTTACATCAAGGATCATTTGACACGCCCGCTTACGTTCATCATCTCTTAATTTTTCTAGTTCTTTGTTCTTTCTCTTGAAGAATTCTTTTCTTAATTTTTTTAGTTCTGTATTCTTTCTCGTGAAGAATTCTTTGGCCTCAGCACAGGTATCGTGAAATCTTATTTGGCCAATGCCTCCTACAGTAGACATCATATCAGGCTCCATAACTAGAAGATATAACATATATTCCGAAAGGATCTTACAGAATTCACGAAGATTTCGTTCATCCCCTTTAATGTCAGTGGCAGTATCGTTATTATAACAGAAGTGTGTAGCAATATGCCATATTATAAGGCTCTGATCATAATCAACATCAACAACATAAGACATGAACGTAGGATTATAATCATTCCAACCACTATGCAGCAGAACCCATTCACCTCGAGCTGAACATATCCTCTTCGTATTGTCAAGATCCTCTGCGAGGTGGGATTTCATTTGAAGCTGATCAAAGATGAATTTCCATAGCTCTTCTTTCATTGATTTCTTAGAGACATATTTCATCCGAATCATCATCCAATCATACAAATCCTTAAGCCCCAATTTCTCATTGACACGAATCAATCCAAGGCGAATATGATCAAAAAGTGTACATGTGGGCTTCTCTTTTGGACGTTCTTCTAGACAATAATCTATCAAGTTGTATCCATGTAGAGATTCAGACCACCTCCGAAATAGGATGTTTCCCTCTTTCCAGCAGTTTTTCCTCTTGAGACAGCATTTAAGGAGAAAGCAGAGGAGTTTCTTTATCCTGGCTGTGCATATACTATCCCTGGACGAGTTCTGGATGGAAGCACTAGTCCAATCAGAGAATGCCAGCATAAAGAAAGCAATTGTATCCAAGCTTATGGCACCAAAGAGCAAGGTATAGGTAATTCCAACATCAATCTTGTGAAAACCATTCTTATCTAATAAATAGAAGGTTAAAAATGCTGCCACAACTGCACCCCAGGATATAAACCGGACAAAGTGTCCAAACTTTGAATGCACCACGACAACCTTCGTATACAGAACATCATACATGAAGTTGAGTTCAACTGCTAGCACTTTGAAGGCATCTTTTGAGTTTCTATGATGGATAAACTCTCGGCTCATACGGCGCTCCTCAGGACTAGAGTTGAGATCCACGACGAGACCCTTGAAGATTTCGAAGAAGACATAAGCATATTTGACTACCGTAAGCTCATCTAGGTCTTCTTCATGGATTCCATAACGTTGCTTCTCCGATTGCTTAATAGTAGTTGTTGGGATTATTTCTATCTGAATTGGGACTTTGGCCACTTCGTTCAAATTGTGTATCTCCATGAGCTTTCCATAGTTAGGCCCTGAGTAAGGTGGTTTAAGAATGGATGCCCGGAATCGATTCAAGCTTGCAAGAAATAAAGCACGCGTTCGCTCACAATACTTGATGGTTCCAGCGACAAACAGAAGAAGAGTAGGGATCCATAACTTGTTTCTGGGAAGGGATTGATTGAAGACAATTAAAGATGTAGAAACCTGGGATACAAGCCCAACAAGGTGCCTTAGCCAGAGAGCATTATCTTCCAGAGCAAACGCAGTTATGGTATCTGGACCACCAAGGTGTAACAAAAGAAAGGGAGCCCAAAATACCATCAAATCAGCATGATCATCAGGTTTTCCTGAATATTTTTGGCTGTTGGAAATAAGTCCCACTGCAAAGCCAGCAGC
This sequence comes from Carpinus fangiana, assembly GCA_006937295.1. Taxonomy (NCBI): domain Eukaryota; kingdom Viridiplantae; phylum Streptophyta; class Magnoliopsida; order Fagales; family Betulaceae; genus Carpinus; species Carpinus fangiana. The sequence continues at coordinate 6,070,907 of CM017321.1, forward strand.
CCAATCAGCCAGCAAGTAAGCTATCCAAAGCAGGAAGATTACCTTCTTATTTCCTGTTCGCTTTCTGAACGGTGCAAATAGAATTAGAATTGCCTGTAACGAGAGACTTAACAGAACGAAACCATGAATGTTCCATTCATCATAGAACTTCTTGATTACGGCAATGATAGAATTAATAAACGTCATATCCTTCCGTTGCTTGCTTAATTTTCTTTCTCCTTTCTTTCACCCTGTACGTCCAAGAGAACTTAAAGTGTTAGTTTTTAAATTGCTAAAACAGAAGTTGGAGGGTAGACATAGATTTATATTATGTTATTTTCAACCACGTCAATTTATATATATAGTTATTTACCGTGCTAGGGGGTACAAGGGACAGAGTTTTCCTCCAAACTAGATTGGAGGAACTTCCTTCAACTCAGTCTATAAAAATGACATGTGTCATTTAAATATGTAAGATGGACATTTTTTTAACAGTGGAGACAAAGTTCGAATAAATAATATTAAAAACTCATGTGCATCTCACATGTTATTAAAAAAAGAGACACGTTCCCAAGAGATAGCTCAATCAGCTAGGACCACGCCTAATGAAGCGGAAGTCACTAGTTCGAATCCCCCTCACCCCTTTCGTGCGGACATGTCAAAAAAAAAAAAAAGGGATACATGTCATTTTTTAGAACAAAGTTGAAATAAATAATATTAAGAACTCATGTACATCTTACATGTTATATTAAAAAAATAGACACATATCGTTTTTATAGACTGTGTTGAAGGAAGTTCATCCAATCCAATTTGGTGGAAAACTCTATCCATGTACAAGCAGGGCAAGGTTTTTTTTTTTTTTGAGAAGTTATTACAATAATGAAGTAACAAGTTAAATGATCTTACCGCTTAAAAAAATAAATAAATAAATGATATTCTTACAATGAGGCACCTATTACAATAATGAAGCAACAAGTTAAGTATCTTCCAAATGAGGCACCTAATCAAACTTGATAGTATAAGAATTTGCTAAGAGGGGCATAAAATAGCCTATTACTTGAAAAGCAGTTAGTGGTTAACTCACACAGATATTTGTTATTATTTTAATTCCACATAGCATGATTATCTTTTGAATTAAACGTGCATGTTTACAATCACATAAAATATATTTTTTATTTTTGAGAACTCCATTTTATGAAAATGAATGATGAATAAATAAATGATTGAAATGACGAATTGTAAATTCATGCATATAAAAGACGGTCGATAACAAATTATATCATAAGACATGGTACACCAATATATACAAGATAACCATCATGCCACTTACTATTATAAGAGTTAGTAATATGGTCAAAGAGATTTATTTTTAATGTTTGGCCTTGGCTCCATTAGTTATTTTGTGACAGGCGCACCATGTATGAATGTGATCACTAGTATGACTTTAATAATAGTGTGGGCCACCCGAAGTCAAACTCAGTCGACCTGCTAGTATATGACAGTATGCAACAATATTCAAGGCACCGATATTGTACTATTAGTTCCTCGAGATAGCGCCAAGTCTACCAAGAAGGGGTTAAGTGCTTAAATAGACTATATGGAGTTAAACTATAACATGATTGTCTTATTAAAATATATATTACATCTATATTACACTCATGATGTCAAATCATAATTTACATTACTATATGTAACTTATGAATATCTGAGTTCATCATATAATAATATATATGCCATGTGTATTTATGACCATTTTCTTTTATGACAAAAGGAAATTCGAGTGTCTATTTGTTAGTAGTAATATTTATTGTTTCTTTTCTCAATACATTTTCTTTCAATGATATAGCTTCAGATGTTGCAGGTAAATAAGAAGTTCCTTGCTTTGTTAAAAAAAATAAAAAATGAAAAATGAAAATCCTATATGAAATTAAAGAGTAATGATACGAGAATATGATCTACTATACCCCAAAAGAAATTGTTTCAATTTGAACATCAAAATCTCAAAAATCAAATCGATGAAGGACAAAGTTTTTCTCTAAAGTTGGAGGAATTCTTCCAACCTAGTTTATAAAAATACCATCTATTCTCTAGATGTGAGAAGTACATTTAAAAAAATATATATATATTGACAAAGTTGGAAGAAATTTTATTTAAAAACATATGTTTCTCACATGTTATTTAAAAAAACATGTGTTTTTTGAGTAATGCTAAAAGTCCCACTTATATCATTCAAAGAATGATGTGATTTTTAAAATTACATCATTTTTTGAGGGACGCAAGAGTAACACAATAAAGACTTATAAAATTACTCGTGTTTCTCACATGAAAAATAACACATCATTTTTATAGAATAGATTGAAATAAATTCTTTCGACCCAATTGGAAGGAAAAAATGTCAGTCCATCGATAGATTCTGTAATCAAACTGACCCATTAAACAATATTTCCTACAGACCCAAAAAAGCTAAAGTTCAAACAAACAGAGATACATGCATGCATATGCAAAATTATTATTTACAAATTCTTTCATATTACGTACGTAGTGACATAAGAGTTGAATTTCCTAAACAAAAAATTAAATTATAATGAAAAGAAAAATCACGCATAATATGAGTTAAGTTATGGGCTAGTAAAACATATATAAAAAGAAACAATTAACCACATACCTCTTTGATGAGAAAACTAATGCAAAGACTTGGGAAATGAAATTTGAATCTCAAGTTTTGTGGTTCTAGATGTACGTAATTTGGAGTTCGAGAAAGCTATATATCTCAACTTAGCCACATACTTGTATTTGCTTAGTCGTACTTATATAGGCTCAGTGCAGCGACAGCATCCCAAAGTTCTCTATTTTCCCTTGATTATTGCTCTAGAAGCTCAGATGGATTACTTGGTGATCAAAAAAGAAAAAGGTACGTACTTCACAATGATATTATCCATCCGAGGAATCCTTGGATTTTTAAAAGTTTTTGTTCCAAAATAATTGGATGTTTACTTTAAAGCAGGTGTAGCATTTGTATTAGGGCCGATAACTTTTGAGAGGATTTGCGAACTTAAGACGAAATTAAATGATTAGCGTTGAGTAGTTTGAATCATTTATTGATTAAATGAATTGAGTAATGATTAATTTATATAGTTTTATGCATATGTATTGACATGACTCAGACCCAACAAGCGATATAATTACTGATAATTTTTTACATAACTCACGAACCTGAAACGAATCCAATATAAAATTGAGAAACAAAACAATTGCATTGCAATTTTTGGTCTTACGGAAACCTCCAGCTTTTGTTTTTCCACAGATATTCATGAGCCGTTGGAATTTTGGTATAAAAATGGACCTTCATCAGAACTAAATTCTACCTCATCTAAGAATTGACAGGTTGGCACCGCCGCACCACTTTATTCGTCTAGCTCACCTAGCATACAGACGTTTCGTTCCTTTATCAAATTTATTCCTGATAATATTACGGACATTTTTTGTATTTTTTAAACAAAAGAATTACATTGCAATTTTTTGGTATTTTGGACGCACATTAATCCAATCTTCACTTCGAGAAGACATTACAAATTAGGTGCTAGTTATGTGGGGTACGTGTAGATCTCTCTAGATCTCTTAAATTAATAAAAATAAAATACTTAAATGATATAGATAATGAATAGATAATCATATAGGGTGCAATTGGAAAGCTTTCATCTTCAAGAAGTAGTTCAATCGGCTGAGACCTCACCTAATGAAGTGCAGGTCATTAGTTCGAATCTCTTTCTCCCCTCTTGTGCGAACATGTCAAAAAAAAAAAAATTGGAAAGCCTTCAGCTATAAAAAAAAATATATATAATAATAATAAGCTATTGAACATGCGAATGCTTAAATTCAATAGTATTGGGGACACATTTGAATCACAAGTGATACAATTGGCATGCTTCAATTCAACAATTTAACACAATCACAAGTGATACAACCCAAGCCAACTCCTTTGTATATGCTTCTTGAGACCTTTATCTTTATCACATCTTTAAGAAACTACAAGAGTGCTAAAAATTTTATTTACCATTGGCTCCACCCACAGTCCAATTATTGAGCATAGTCTACATAGCAACTTGGGTTAGCCACATTTATTCTCTTCTAATTATTATTATTTTTTACAATAGCTTTTTAATGTTTTAATTTATGAAATGTCCCCCCTAATTTATCATTCAAATTGCAATGCCACCCTTTCACTACCCAAAATGACAAAAGTATCATCACTTAAACTAAAAGAATACATAGCATTTTTCTTAAATTAAAAGCCATTTAAAGTGGAAAGGTGATACATGCCCCAAATTTGAAGGGAAGAATAATTAAACATGGCCCACCTATGTGAACTTTATCTTTATCACATCTTTAAGAAACTACAAGAGTGCTAAAAATTTATTTACCATTGGTTCCACCCACTGTCCAATTATTGAGCATAGTCTACATAGCAACTTGGGTTAGCCACATTTATTCTCTTCTAATTATTATTATTTTTTACAATAGCTTTTTAATGTTTTAATTTATGAAATGTCCCCCTAATTTATCATTCTAATTGCAATGTCACTCTTTATTTCACTACCCAAAATGACAAAAGTATCATCAATAAAATACAAAATGACTAACTTTAATTCCTTTTTGAATTTTTTTTTTTTTTTTATATCTTATAAAGGTTATTTTTGTCCATTTGAATCCTATGATCGAGGGAGTATTTCATGTAACCCAAAAAAAAATGAAAATAAATACAAATATATTGAGAAATGATAATAAAATATTGAATGTGAATAAAATATGTGTCATAACTGTACGTACAAAGATTTAGCGAAAATAAATTTCGAGAGTTTAAGAATGAAGTAGAAAAAAGAGATGGGATGTAAAATGTTTCTTTTTTTTTTTTTAATAAGTGATTCTTCAAAAAAAAAAAAACAAAGTGGTGCATGTTGTACTTCAAAATTTGAAGAACCAAATGTACGTGCTAATAAGATCCAAAATTTCCAAAGATTGTCTATATATAACATCATTTTTTTTTTTTTACATTTAAGCTATTGGAAATATGCTAGCCAATAAAAACAATTTAACAACTTTCAATTACATATGTCAACAAGTTATTGATCTAACATTTTTCTAAGAATAAAATTTACATAGATGACCGTCGATCTACTTGAGAACTCNAAAAAAAAAAAAAAAAAAAACAAAGTGGTGCATGTTGTACTTCAAAATTTGAAGAACCAAATGTACGTGCTAATAAGATCCAAAATTTCCAAAGATTGTCTATATATAAAATCATTTTTTTTTTTTACATTTAAGCTATTGGAAATATGCTAGCCAATAAAAACAATTTAACAACTTTCAATTACATATGTCAACAAGTTATTGATCTAACATTTTTCTAAGAATAAAATTTACATAGATGACCGTCGATCTACTTGAGAACTCTTCTCGATCTTTATTCCTTCCCTTCAGTTTGCGGGAAGGTATCGTTCGTCAACATTGATTAAATGGTTTTAACTTGATATAGTATAAAGGTCACTTTAATTACAAGAAGCATATGTAGAGAAGTTGGCTTGATGGTTTGAAATTCAGATTCTGCAACAAAGCCTTTAAACTTGCAAATCTTAAACAATTAAACCTGAAGTCCGAATTATTTTGGACCAAAAAATCTATAATTATAAACTTTTTACAATAAAAAAAAAATAGTATGCACCATCTATATTTCTTTTAAAAGAAATATCCTAGAAGCAACAAAAACCTTGCAAAAGTGTGATTAAAGTTGTTGGTTATCTAAAAGAAATCAGGATTGGAATGTTCTATAATCTTAAGTAGGAAGGCGTACGTTGTTTTGAAACAAGCACCGGGATCCTAAGAGAAAGACTATGAGAATAAATCCTAGCTAGTATAGAGTGGAAGAATTCTAAATAAGAATTTTCAGATATTAAGAATAAGGGTTTCCAAAGTTGTGTAGAAGCGTCATGCCTGCCGCCAAACCAAAAGGGACGGAATAAAGAAAAGAGTTCCCTTAACATTCTTGGGAAGCAAGTTCTCGGCTTCGGTATTTAGGCAGCCAACAAGATTTGAGATAATGCACGAACCTGGCATTGGTTTTGAAAAAGATTTACAAACTGAACAAAGAGGTGTCAGTCTCATACAAAAAAGAAGCCAAGATATGCTGTAACTTAAAACCAAATGTGAGATTTATAGATGTTTATGGTCCAATATAATTAGGACTTTGGCTTCAATCGATTAATTAGATATTCGAGTTTAAAGGCTTGGTCACGGAATCTGAATCTCAAGTGTTCCAAGCCAACTCCTTTGTTGTATATGCTTCTTGTAATTGAAGTGACCTTTATAATTAGGGAATTTATATCAGAAAGGCTTAGGTCAGCGGTCCAAAAATTTTAAATCTTTAAGTTTTTTTTTTTTTTGACAAATTACTCCTTGGGTACGTCGAACTCTACAATAAAATTCACGCCGTCCAATTTGTTAACTGTCGTTACCTTACTTGAAACGTACCTTTTTTGACCAATTAAAATATTAAATCTTTTTAATTAAATTTTAAAAATTAAATCTTAAAAAAAAAAAAAAAAGGTGGCCGGTCTGGGGTGGTTCGAGTCTGGGGTGGCCAGCCACTCCTTGTTAAAAAAAAAAAAAAGGTGCCCAGCCACACCCCTGTGTGTATATATATATATATATATTTTTTTTAATAGGGGGTGGCCAGCCATGGGCCAAGGGTGGCCGAACCACCCCCATGCATGGCCTAAAGGGTGGCCAGCCACCCCCTATAGGGTGGTTTGGCCACCCCTATATTTTTTTTTAACAGTAGGCCATGGGGGTGGCCGCCATGGCCTAAGGGGTGGCTAGCCACCCCCTATGGGGCGGTTCGGCCACCCCTTTTTTTTTATAGATTTAATTTTTAAAATTAAATTTAAAAAATTAATATTTTAATGGGTAAAAAATGGTGCATTTCAAGTAAGATAACCGCAATTAACAAATTTGGACGGCATGAATTTTATTGTAGTTTCGACGTACCCAAGGAGTAATTTGTCAAAAAAAAAAAATTAAGGATTTAAAAATTTTGGACTGCTAACCCAACTTATAATTATGCTATATTATATTAAAAGCTATTTAAAGTGGAAAGGTACAGTGATACATGCCCCTAATTTGAGGATCTAGATCCTCTCCAGTCCATTATGGACTAGAGGGTATCTAGTTAATGGCTAGAATTTCTTTAAAGAAATCCAAGTGCCACGTGTCATTTTAATAAAAAATAATTAATATTTTAAAAAATAAATAAAAACTAAAATAATAAAAATATTAAAAATATTAAAAAAAAACTAAGGTTGGCCAGCCACCCCATAGGGGATGGCCGGACCACCACCATTGGCCTGGGGGTGACTTTGATCGGCCGGCCGAACCCACCTATGGCCATTGGGGGTGGTCCAGCCACCCCCAAGGCACAAACTAAAAAAAAAATCATTAGCCTTTGGGCGTGGCCGAAGCCACCCCATGGCCACTGAGGGTGGTCCAGCCACCCCCAAAGCCCAAACTAAAAAAACAAATTTGCCCAGCGGGGGTGACCGGACCACCCCTCAGGGCCATAGGGTGGTCTGGGGTTGCCAAAGCCACCCCCAGGCCAACAAGGTGGTCTGGCCACCTCCTATAGGCCACCCTTAGGTTTTTTAAAATATTTTTTACTTTTTTATTATTTTAGTTTTATTTACTTTTTAAATATTAATTAATATTTTTTCATTTTTTATTAAGATGACACGTGGCATGCTTATAGCACTTGTATTTCTTTAAAAAAATCCTAGCCATAAACTGGATACCCTTTAGTTCATAATGAACTGGAGAGGATCCTCTTTCCAAATTTGAAGGGAAGAATAAACATGGCCCACCTATGTGAACTTTATCTTTATCACATCTTTAAGAAACTACAAAAGTGCTAAAAAACTCTTTATCATTGGTTCCTCCCATAGTTTGATTATTGAGCACAGTCTACATAGAAGCTTGGGTTAGTCATTTTTATCCTCTTCTAATTATTATTTTTTTACAATACCTTTTAAATTTTTTAATTTATGTCATGCCCCCCAATTTATCATTCAAATTGCTTAGTGTGAATAAATTTGAGGAGTTTAAGAATGAAGTAGAAAAAAAAATGGGGATGTGATTTATTTATTTTTTTAATAAGTGATTCTTCAAAATATAAAAAGTGGGGTATTTCAAAATTTGATGAAAATTTTGAAGAATCAAATCCGAATGCTAATAAGATCCAAAATTTCCAAAGATTGTCTATAACATCATTTTTTATTTTTTACATTTTAGATAATAAGACAACATGTGATTGGAAATATGCTAGCTACTAAAAACAATATAACAACTTTGAATCACATGTTACATATGTCAACAAGTTATTGATCCAACATTTTTCTAAGGGGAAATTATCTTTAGCCCCCATGAACTACAGAACTTTCATTTGCCCCCATGAGCTGCCAAGTGTGATACCCGACCCCATCAAACTACCTAACCCTAACTAATAGCCCCATTCCGTCAGTCAGCTCTATTAAAATAGACGGTCAACGGTACATGTGACAAATCACATGCCACTTTAAGCGTTTTTCTTCCATTTTTGCCCTTCATTCTACAAAACAATATTTCTATACCCAAAATATTGTTCATCGGTGAAATTAGACTTGGGACGGGTTCATCGACGAAAATGAAGATCTTGTATTTCTTCATTGAGTTATCTGATCTTGTATTTCTCTGTTTTTTTGCTCTGTATTTCCTCTGCTCTCTCTGTTTCCTTTGAAATTCTTTGCTCATAGAAGTTGATGGGTTGTTTTGGTTTGGCTTTTTGTAATGGTCGAACATATAGTTGATATTCTAAGATACCCATTGAAATTATAGGTTTGGCTTTCGGTTCTTGGCTTTTTGCTTAAAATTCTGAGATACCCATTAAACCACAAGTTTCATTTTTGCTAACATCAAAAACCCAAAATGAAGAGAAACCCATTTTTGTTCTTCTGCAACCCAATTTTGTTTGATGTCGCTGTGTTGTGTTTTGTCAAAAAAAAAAAAAAATTGTAGCTGTCGTGCAATTTGTACCCAGTGAGAGGAAGAAGGGAGAAAGAAAAGGAAGAAGGGATTCAGCAATACCCAAATAAAAATTAAAGTCTTGGTTTGATGAGTAAGGATTTTGGGGTGTGATTTTGAAACTGAAGAAGCAAGCAAAAATGCAGAAGCTCCTCCAAGTCTGATTTCGCCAAGTACCCAAACGGTGTTAAAGTATATAAGAGCCAAGTGCGATCGAGCGCACTCTCAGTGCGATCCAGCGCAAAGTTAAGCGAAGGTTTGATCGCTGCATCGGTCGCTTCATCATAATCAAATGAAGAATGTAGAAGAGTTCTACGATCAAACTCATATGATATGCGTTCGATCGCCCATGCATGCAAAACTCAGCCTCACCCCGAGTGTGAATGATCGTAGATCGTTCGCAACCCATCTGTCGCTTCATCAGAAACCTCTTCAACGGCAGTTTCAGTTTTACTAGTTCAGCAAGGAAAGTCCTCTCACTTTCCTTCTAATATGGAAAGATCCTAATTGTCTCAGAAACTGTTTTGTCAATATCTCTAAGCTTGAGGAGCACTCCTACAGCTGTCAATAGAATCTTCCAGCCATCGCTTTTAACTTGTTTAGCAAAAACAACTTGTAACACTGTTCACGTTAGGTTAAGCTTTGTATATATATGTTATGTTGGTACTTTGTAAAGTCAAGCCTTTGAAGCATAATAATACCAGATTTTACATGGTATCAGAGCCTACCACAGGACAAATGTGGCTCATACTACTTACCCCGTGACAAGGACCAGGAAAAATACCGGCCTGCACGTAAGGGAGGGTGTTGAGAAATAGTCTCACATTGCTTGTGGACAAGACCTTAAGCATGTTTATAAAGAATGGGCAACCCTCTCTTATAAGACCAGTTTTATGAGATGAGTTAGGCCAACAATAGGCTAACGCCAGATTCAACAAAGTTTTCTCCTTTTTCCAATGGCCTCAAACACTGAATTAGTTTTTTCTCCCCCAAGATGGTGGAAATTATACTAGTTGGGTAACTTAGATACACCCTATTTTGGGTACCTATGACCTTATGGGCATCATTGATGGCTCAAAAACATGCCCACCGAAGATGACTACAGATGATAAAGGAAAAGAAATACCAAATCCAGAATACCTTACCTGGAACAAGAAGGATCAATACCTTCTTTGTCTTATTACTGCCTCTCTTTCTGAGAAGGTTTTGTCCACTGTTTATGGCCTGAACACATCTCATTAGGCATGGATTGCTCTCTCCACAAAGTTTGAATCCAAATCCAAATCCAGAATTTCAAACCTCAAAAAGCAACTTCAAGGCTTATCACAAGGATCCAAGTCCTGTTCAAATTTCATGCAAGCTGAAAAACACATTGCCGATCAACTTGATGCTGCAGGTAATCCCATCTCTGACATCTCTAATGAAGAATTGATCTCCTCTATCCTTAATGGATTGAACCCCAACTTCACCCACTTTATCACAACCTATTCCTTTCATACTAGAGCTAATGAAATTAGTTATGAAGATTTTCAAGATGAATTGATTAGTCATGAGATGTTATTGAATCAACACCAAAACCACACCCCAGATCAATCCACCTTTGCACTCACTGCAAACAGACCTTTCCCCCAATCCTATGGCTGACCACCTATGCAAAACAGATTCTTACCTAGACCTTATTCACCTAGACAAGGGTTTGGATATTCAGCACCTAGACCCTATCACCAGCTGTTCAACAGAGGCAGAAATCAGTACCCCAGAGGATCACCTTCACAAGGGAATGCCTTCACCAACAAACAGTTCCCTCCTGGTCCTATGCAATCTAGTCAAGGAGGTAATTTTTCTCATAATGCTAGAACTCCATGCCAAATATGTGGAAGGATCAATCACTCAGCAATTGATTGTTACCATCGCATGGACTATGCGCTTCAAGGCCGCAACCCTCCTACTCAGTTGGCAGCCATGGCAGCCCAATCAAACTCTGGCTATAAAGAGCAAAACTGGCTAGCTAACAGTGGAGCTAATGCTCACATCACCAACCAATTGGGGAACCTGCAAATTCAACAACCTTTTCAACAAACAGAAGAAGTAGCTGTTGGGAATGGCACTGGCCTCAAAATAGAGAACACTGGTTCATCTCTTGTTCAATCTCCTAACTCTGCTTCTTTTCAACTTAAAGATGTTTTACACTGTCCACAAGCCTCTGCAAACCTACTTTCCATACAAAAATTTTGCACTGATAATCACTGCTACTTTATTCTAACCGCCTCTCATTATTTTGTTAAGGATCTGCTGACCCATGCAACACTTTTGGAGGGGAGGAGTGAAGACAGCCCGTATTCGCTGCAGCTTGGAACAATTCCTCACAGAGGGACAAAGACTTTTACCGCTTTGATTGGAATAAAGACCACTTCACTTGTGTGGCATTTTAGATTAGGACATCCTGCTTTAGAAGTAGTTAATCATGTTGTTAAGGATAATTATTTTCCTGTTTCTAGCTTTAATTTCAATAAAACTTATGGTTGTACCTCTTGTCAACTTGGCAAAGGCAGAAAACAACCTTTCCAAACTTCAAATCGTGTGACTTTCAGCCTTTAAAGCTTGTTCATTCTGATGTGTGGACTTCTCATGTTCAATCTGTTAGTGGTTACAAATATCATGTCATTTTCGTTGATGATTTTTCCCGATTCACATGGATATATCCAATGCATAAAAAATCTGAAGTTTTCACCAACTTTGTCAAGTTCAAACTTCTTGTAGAAAATCAATTCACTTCTCACATTAAACAACTTCAAACAGATGGAGGAGGTGAATATAATTCTGTTCAGTTTCAAACTTTTCTCACCAAACATGGCATTGTTCACAGAAAAACCTGCCCCCATACCTCACAACAAAGGATTGGCTGAAAGAAAGTTGAGACATATCCTAGAAACCGGCCTCACCTTTCTTGCCCACTCTCATCTCTCCAATAAATATTGGGTGGATGCTTTTCTTACTGTTGTTTACATAATCAATAGACTACCTACACCTACTCTCCAGAATCAATCCCCTTACCTAAAGCTCTATAAGCGTGATCCTGACTACAAAAAGTTTAGAGTTTTTGGTTGTCTTTGTTACCCTGTTCTTCAACCTTACAATTCACACAAATTAGAGTATAGGTCCAAACCTTGCATCTTCTTAGGATATAACTATGTCGGGTACAAGTGTCTTGATCCTGTGACCAACAAAGCATATTTGTCAAGAAATGTCATCTTCAATGAGGAATCATTCCCTGCAAAAGATCAAGCTACTTCGCACCTCCCATCCAAGATCAGTGCTCAAGGTGATGCTCCCATTTTCGTATATGTACCTATTCCTATATCTAATGACATATCTCATGCTCCTTACACTTCTGCAGCAACTGAAAATCCTATCTCACCAACTCATACTCCAGAACTACCAGACCTTANACTTTGTCAAGTTCAAACTTCTTGTAGAAAATCAATTCACTTCTCACATTAAACAACTTCAAACAGATGGAGGAGGTGAATATAATTCTGTTCAGTTTCAAACTTTTCTCACCAAACATGACATTGTTCACAGAAAAACATGCCCCCATACCTCACAACAAAATGGATTGGCTGAAAGAAAGTTGAGACATATCCTAGAAACCGGCCTCACCCTTCTTGCCCACTCTCATCTCTCCAATAAATATTGGGTGGATGCTTTTCTTACTGTTGTTTACATAATCAATAGACTACCTACACCTACTCTCCAGAATCAATCCCCTTACCTAAAGCTCTATAAACGTGATCCTGACTACAAAAAGTTTAGAGTTTTTGGTTGTCTTTGTTACCCTGTTCTTCAACCTTATAATTCACACAAATTAGAGTACAGGTCCAAACCTTGCATCTTCTTAGGATATAACTATGCCGGGTACAAGTGTCTTGATCCTGTGACCAACAAAGCATATTTGTCAAGAAATGTCATCTTCAATGAGGAATCATTCCCTGCAAAAGATCAAGCTACTTCGCACCTCCCATCCAAGATCAATGCTCAAGGTGATGCTCCCATTTTCGTATATGTACCTATTCCTATATCTAATGACATATCTCATGCTCCTTACACTTCTACAACAACTGAAAATCCTATCTCACCAGCTCATACTCCAGAACTACCAGACCTTACACCTACATCCCCATCCTTACCTACTATAGATCATATTCCCACACAACCTGAACCTACCTCAGACCCTAATCCTGACCCTTCATCACCCCCACCGACCCATCATATGATCACTAGGTCCAGAACTAACTCCCTTACACTAAAAGAATTTTCTGACTTTCAGCTATATCACACCTCAACACCTAATCTTGAATCAGAGATAGAACCAGTTTCCTATAGAAAGGCTGCTGCTCATCCCAAATGGAGACATGTTATGCAGGAAGAATATGATGCCTTGATATCCAATGCCACTTGGACCTTGTGTCCTCGCCCCACACACAACAATGTTATTCGAAATAAGTGGGTTTATAGAATCAAGAAGAAAGCTGATGGCTCCATAGAAAGGTTTAAAGAAAGATTGGTGGCAAAGAGATTTGATCAACAAGATGGAGTTGATTACACTGAGACATTTAGTCCAGTCATCAAAGCCTCAACCATTAGAGTTGTACTTGCCTTGGTTGTTCACTTTGATTGGCCTATTAGACAACTTGATGTATCTAATGCTTTTTTGCAAGGTACTCTCAATGAAGAAGTTTATATGGAGCAACCTCCTGGCTTTTAAGACACCTCTCAGCCTAATTTGGTTTGCAAGCTGCACAAGGCCATTTATGGACTCAAACAAGCTCCACGAGATTGGTATACTAGGCTGTCCAATTTTCTTCTTGATCTTGGATTTCAAGTATCTTTGGTGGACACTTCACTCTTTATCTTTGTGCAGGGGGGCTGTTCACATCTATATGTTGGTTTATGTAAATGATATTTTGATTACTGGAACTCACCTCTCTGTCTTTTCAAGCATTATAACTAAGCTGCAAGCAGAATTTCCTTTAAAGGACTTAGGATCTCTGTATTATTTTCTTGGCATTCAGGTCACCCGTGATACTGCTGGACTTCATATTTGTCAAAACAAATACATCACTGGTCTTCTTCACAAGACTCATATGGATGGATCTAAACCCTCCAAATCTCCTTGCTCTTCAGGAACCAAATTGTCTAAACATGATAGGGAACCCCTAGATGATCCAACTATCTACAGGAAAGTTGTTGGAGCTTTGCAATATTGTACACTTACTAGGCCTGAGATTGCTTACTCAATCAATCAGCTATGCCAGCATATGCATGCTCCTTCTTCTACACATTGGATTGCTGCCAAGAGAGTCCTCATATATCTTAATGGAGCCAAAGATCATGGTCTTCACTATACCAAGAGTAACCTTCAATTAAATGCCTTTTGTGATTCAGATTGGCCAGGTTGTCCTGATGATCGTCAATCTACCTCTGGCTTTGCTATTTTTCTAGGAGATAGTTTGATTGCATGGAGTGCTAAGAAGCAAACAGTAATGTCTCGTTCAAGCACAGAGGCAGAGTATCGGTCTCTCTCTTTAACCACTGCAGAATTATTTTGGCTTCGCATGCTCTTCAAAGAGCTTAAAGTTGTTCTTTCAGCTCCTCCAGTTCTGTGGTGTGACAATATTAGTGCATTGACCTTTGCTTCAAATCCGGTGTTTCATGCTCGCACTAAGCATATTGAGGTGGATTATCACTTTGTACGGGAAAAAGTCCTCAACCGTGATATTCTCATCAAGTTCATTTCAATGTCTGATTAGGTGGCTGATATTTTTACCAAAGGCCTTTCTTCATCTCGGTTCATGTAACTCAAAGACAAGTTGAGGGTGGTTCCTCCCCCCATCACCTTGCGGGGGGGTGTTAAAGTATATAAGAGCCAAGTGCGATCGAGCGCACTCTCAGTGCGATCGAGCGCACTCTCAGCGCGATCGAGTGCAGAGTCAAGCGAAGGTTCGATCGCTGTATCAGTTTCTTCATCATAATCAAATGAAGAATGTATAAAAGAGTTCTGCGATCGAACACAGCATCGGTCGCAACATCGGTCGCTTCATAAGAATCAAATGAAGAATGTAGAGGAGTTCTGCGTTCGAACGCATATCATATGCGTTTGATCACACATGCATGCAAAACTCAGCCTCACCCCGAGTGCAAATGATCGCAGATCATTTGCAGCCCATCTGTCGTTTCATCAGAAACCTCTTCAATGGCAGTTTCAGTTTTACTAGTTCAACAAGGAAAGTCCTCACTTTCCTTCTAATATGGAAAGATCCTAATTGTCTCAGAAACTATTTTGTCAATATCTCCAAGCTTGAGGAGCACTCCTACAGCTGTCAATAGAATCTTCCAATCGTCACTCTTAACTTGTTTAGTAAGAAAACAACTTGTAACACTGTTCACGTTAGGTTAAGCTTTGTATATATATGTTATGTTGGTACTTTGTAAAGTCAAGCCTTTGAAGCATAATAATACCATATTTTACAAACAGAACTCCGCTTGATTTCGCCATTTCCGTCCACCACATCCACCCACAAAATTCACAAACAAATAAATGAACAAAAAGTATAATCAAATCAAACCAAAGAAACCCCATGGAAAAGAAAAAGTATAATCAAATCAAATCAAAAAGTATAATCTCTCTCTTGTTCTCTCCCTCCCTCATTCTCACGTTCTCTCTGTTTTCTAAGGAGGATGAAGGAGATAGAAGAAAAAAAGGGAAAAATATAAAAAAGCCCCCTCAACTACCAGCCGTTTACGATTTAGCCCCCTGAACTTTCAAAAGTGATAAAATGGCCCCCCAAACTACCTGACAGTTGTATTTTGGCCCCCTCCATTAATTAAGACCGTCAAATTGGATGGAAAATATAAAATGACGTTATTTTTTGGTGTTAAGTTACTAAAATGCCCTTTTCAAAAAAAAAACAAAATATAAAAAAGCCCCCTCAACTACTAGCCGTTTACGATTTAGTCCCATAAACTTTCAAACGTGATAAAATGGTCCCCCAAACTATCTGACAGTTGTATTTTGGCCCCCTCCGTTAGTCAAGACCGTCAAATTGGATGAAAAATACAAAACAACGTCGTTTTTTTGGTGTTAAGTTACTAAAATGCCCTTTTGAAAAAAAAGCAATTTAAAAAATACCCCCTAAAAACGACATCATTTTGAAAAAAAAAAAAAAAAAGAAAGAAGAAGAAGAAGAACGGTGTGGCTTGCCAGCCACCCCTAAACCACTGTTCTTCTTCTTTGGTAAACTCCACCCCTTGTCCGGGCTGAATCACAACCTCCAGTTCATGCAGACCCGCGCGACCTCGCAAATGGCGGAATTACGGCTTGATGGTCACTGGCAAGCCTCACCCCGCGCAGCAATTTTTGTTGCAAAACACAAAGAAAGACAATGCATCGTGACCTCACAGGGCAAGAAGGAGAGCTGGCAGGCGTCGGGCCTTGTCCTACAAGGCTGCAACATCGTGTCAGACCTTGCATTCTTCCCGGTGAGATTCAAACGCAGGGCATATCTGGGTCGTCCATGGAAGGCGTTCTCGAGGACCATAATCATGGAGACCCACATCGACGACTTGATCCAACCGGAAGGGTGGTTGCCTTGGGTGGGGGATTTCGAGCTGGACACTTGCTTCTACGCCGAGTTCCAAAACACAGGCCCCGACGTTAACACGACGAGGCGTGTGAATTGGCTGGGAGTGAAGAAGAACATCACATGCGCACAAGTGTTGGAGTTTACTGCAGGGAGATTCTTTTTGGGTGATGAGTGGATTAGGGAGGCCCAAGTGCCTTACACCGGTGGCATGATCACCAGTTAAATTAAGTCGGCGTAGAAATTTCTTGCGGATGAGAGAGATCAGTACTGTACATCTAATATATAAAATGTTTCTCCCGTGCGTCTTCATCTTTGATTGCTGTGGCTTTATGAAGCCTCCTAATCCTTTAATTATATACAAAAATTGACAACAAAAGCAGAACATGATCAACAAAAGCGAGAACCCACTTGGTCGGCGACCTCCAGCCTCGCCCTACGATAATCAACTTGGCCGATAACCTCCGGACACCCCCAAACGGCAACCTCGATCCGCGCAAGCCAGCAGCTTCACCGGTAGCTTGTCCTTGCCATCGCCGGTGACTTCTGAACTCGCTTGCACCAATAGTTTGGCACCAACATCTCTCCGCAAGCCCCGATGCGCGAACCCAAACACCTCCCAGTGGTTGCATGCAACCCTCTTAGCTTTATTTGGCCTCACCTCGCCGATGTCCTCGCCTCGAGGCAACCCACCACGCCAACAAGTCAGCACCCCCGCTTCGCCTATGTCCTCACGGCAATCCCACTTCACCCAGTGAGTCCACCGTTCTTCCTCTTCTTCTTTCTTTTTTTTTTCTTTTTTTTTCTATTAAAAACGACGTCGTTTTTTGGGAGTATTTTTTTAATTGGTTTTTTTTTTCAAAAGGGCATTTTAGTAACTTAACACCAAGAAACGACGTCGTTTTGTATTTTTCATCCAATTTGACGGTCTTGACTAATGGAGGGGGCCAAAATACAACTGTCAGGTAGTTTGGAGGGCCATTTTATCACTTTTGAAAGTTCAGAGAGCTAAATTTTTAAACGGCTGGTAGTTGAAGAGGCTTTTTTATTTTTTGATTTTTTTTTCAAAATGGCATTTTATTAACTTAACACCAAAAAACGATGTCGTTTTGTATTTTTCATCCAATATGACTGTCTTAACTAACGGAGGGGGCCAAAATACAACTGTCAGGTAGTTTGGGGGGCCATTTTATCACTTTTGAAAGTTCAAGAGGCTAAATCGTAAACGGCTGGTAGTTGAGGGGGCTTTTTATATTTTTCCCAGAAAAAAAAAAAAAAAAGAAAAGAAAAGAAAGCGGATGGCAAAAATGGAAGAAAAACGCTTAAAGTGGTACGTGATCGGCACATGTACCGTTGACAGTCTATTTCAACAGAGCTGACTGACAGAAAGGGGGCTATTAGCTAGGGTTATGTAGTTTGATGGAGTTTGATATCACACTTGGCAGTTCATGGGGGCAAATGACTAAAGCCATATAGTTTATGGGGGCTAAAGGTAGTTTCCCCTTTTTCTAAGAATAAAATTCACATAGATGAGCCATATACTTGAGAACTCTTCTCTTTATTCCTTCCCTTCAGTGTGCGGGCAGGTATCGTTTGACATCCACATTAAATGGCTTTAACTTGATATAGTATAAATGTCACTTTAATTATAAGAAGCATGTATAGAGAAGCTAGCTTGAAGCGTTTAAGATTCAGATTCCACCTCAAATCGTTAAAACTTGCAAATCTTAAACGATTAAAACTGATGTCCGAATTATTTGGACCAAAAAATCTATAATTTTTTTTATTTTTTATTTTTGACATGTCCACACAAGAGGGGGGAGGGGGATCCGAACTAGTGACCTCCGTTTCATGAGGCATGGTCCCAGCAGATTGAGCTACCTTTTGGGGACCAAAAAATCTATAATTATAAACCTTTTACAATCAAAAAAATAGTACGCACTATCTATATTTCTTTTAAAGGAAATATCCTAGAAGCAACGAATCCCTTGCAAAAGCGTGATTAAGGTTGTTGGATATCGAAAAGAAATTAAGATTAGAATATTTTATAATCTTAAGTAGGAAGGCGTTGTTTTGAAACAAGCACCGGATCCTAAGAGAAAAACTATGAGAATAAATCCTAGTATACAGTAGAAGAATTCTAAATAGGAATTGTCAGATTTTTTTTTTTTTTTTACATGTCCACATAAGAGGGGGGAGGGGGCCGGATTCGAACTAATGACACTTGCTTTATTAAGCGTGGTCCAAGCCGATTGATTTACCTCTTGGAGACAATATAATTGTATGAGATGCACTATGTATTAATTATTACTATTAGTCTTGAATATTTAGTACTAGACCCTACCATAGTAGGAGCTAATAAGATTCATATTTTAAGTAAAGTTTGCAAAGGTAGAGACTGAAAGATCGAGTGACTCGTGTCCCTAAGAAATTGATTAACTATGAGAACTTTTTCAATGAAAACCGTTCTTGAAGTCTATCTTCGGTTTCAAGGGGAGGATATTTTCCCCATGACCGTGTGGTTCCGAGGGGATCCTAGTAGAGCGAATTCTTTCACTTCTTAATTCTAGAGAACAAAATTTTCCCCATAGCTTAAGCTTTTATTTTCTCAAAAAATTGAGAAATTGTTCGAAAAGTCACTGTCTTGGTCATCTTTAATCATCAATGAGAAGACTTGAAGGTTCTTCATCCTTGCTCCACCCATGTTCTTCACCATCATGGAATGAAAAGAAAAGAAAATTGCCCAACAAGCCAAAAACTGGCCGAAATTCTATGTAGGTGCACTAAATAGGCTGGCAAAATGGGTCTGCGGGTTGACCCATTTTACAACCCGTGAGGACCCGCGACCCGTTTAAGGTAGACCCCAAACATGACCCGTTTATGTTAACGGGTCGGAGCCCCAAACATGACACAACACGGTAATTTCACGGGTCACCCAACACGACCTGTGAAACCCGTTTAGCATAGTGGGTCGTATCGGGTCAACATGACCCGTTTGACCCACTGGTGAAAATATGAGCAGAAATAAGAAATCAGTAGAAAACAAGGGGCTGAGACTTGCCAGAATACCAAAAGTCATCAAAATCTGCAATATTTTCAAATCTTAACTCATGAATCCATCCGATTAGGTTTGGTACTAACGTTATAAACAAAGATTTACAAATTAAATTTGGAAGGTTATAAACAATTTTTTCAAAGATTAACAAATAAACAAAGATTAACATACCGGTACTGGATGTGACATTGGCGGAAGAGAGAAAGAGAGAGTGGCAGAGCAACGTCGGCGACGCAGCAAAGAATAGAGATAGGGGGAGAGCGGCTGCGATGTCGACAGTGAGCGGAGAGCAAAGAGAGAGAGCATCGAGTGGGAAAGAGTGGAAAATGAAAATCAATGGAGGAAGAAGAAGGGGTGGGCGGCGCTGAAGAATGAAGCATGAAGGAAAAAAAAAAGTTAGGTTTTTTTTTGTTTTTTTTGTTTTCCTCTTTCTGCATGCAGCTGCAACGTCTCACTGTCTCATATTCCAGACTATTCCTCCATTTTATTTTATTTTTGTTTAATCCATTTTCCTAAAAAAAAAAAAAAACCGTAAACATAAACATAAATGGGTCTGGTGGGTTAGCCGGGGGTGACCCGCGACACAACCTGTTTAAGCAAGATAAACGGGTCGATCCATTTACAACCTAAACCCATTTAAGGTAAACCCAAACCCGCTAATTTCATGTCAGGTTCACGAGTCGTGTCAAAATTGCCGGCCCTGAAGTCTAATCCTATTAAGGAAATGAAATAAATTTCTAATATATAAAATAGGGTAAAATTCACATAACTCCTCAAACTACCACCCTAATGACAATCTACCCCCAAACTATCAATTACAACAATATAATTTACTCCCACAAACTACCAAAACAATGATAATGTACCCCCAATGCTAGCAAAATGACAAAATTACCCCAATAGAATTTTCAATAAGACAAAAATACCCTTAAAATTTTGAAAAAAAAAAAAATTAAATTTTAGTATTTTTGTTTTTATTTTAGTAAGAGTAATTTCATCATTTTGTTAAAATTTGGGGTACATTGTCATTGTTTTCGTAGTTTTTGGGGTAAATTGTCACAATTAATAGTTTGGAGGGTAGATTGTCATTAGGGAAGTAGTTTGAGGGAGTTAAGTGAACTTTACCCTATTTTATATATTAGGAATTTATTTCATTTCCTTAATAGGATTAGATTTACTTTAATTATTTTATTTCTTTATTAGGATTATGTTTACTACATATTGTTACTAGGATTAGGTTTACTTTCTCTTCAAATATTTCTCTTTTATAAATAATAAAGTAGTTTGCAATGTAAAAGCAAACTCATTGATTTAATTATTATCAAATCAAAGAATTTTCTCTCAAATACTATGTGGAGTTTTATAAGTCTGTAGGCTTGTTTTATCTTTTGGTCAAAAGAAGAAGAGGCTTCTGATTGTGGTTACTTAGTCTTCCGCTTCGTCAAATACTCTTGAAGTTATTAAAAAATAAATAAATAACCATTTAAAAAGTAAATTAAGGGAGCGCACTCATATAAACAGGGTCACCCATTTTGCTATTTTTCATTTTTTTTAATAATCTCAATTTTTTTAATGATTATTGTTGACAGCCATAGGCCCGGTCCAAAGCGAAAGCTCATTAAAGACAGGCTCAGACCGAGACATAGTCGGCTCTATACGAAAAATGGCTAGCCCACTAAGGACCTAGCAGTCTTTTATCGAGGATACAATGGTGTTTCAACTGATGAAGAGGACCCATGTTCACTAACAAACATGGGATTTACCCAGCGCCCCAAGCAACCTTCCATGATTTACTAGAATGTGGCCCAGCTGTCAACACTAAACTGAGACACGTGTACCTGAAGATAACTTGGGTACCCACATCCAACGCCAGCAAGGCCAAGCCACTCATTATCACACTCAACGATCTCAAGATCATGGAGCAACCTAGCTAGAACCCACAATCCACTTCACCGACGCTGCACAGTGGATCCTCGAGAACGTGGGGCCGAGATTTACGGGGTGACAACTACTACTTAATGCCTATAAAATGGAAGTGTCAATTCATAATTTGGCAATCACAATTTTCTCTCAAGCCCTCATCGCGTTTATACACTCTCAAATAGTTCACTAACTTAGGCATCGGAGCTATCCCCGCTGACACACCTCGGCAGCTCTTATATATCCTATTCTTTCTTCTTTTGCAGATCGACGCCTCCTTGAATTTCGTGCCATGTCACTTTTTGGAAAACTGGCATGAACAATTATTTTTTAATAACTTTAAAAGTATTTTTTTTTTAATAGAAAAAAAGAAAAAAGAAAAAAAGGTTGAAGTGTACGTATAATTTTAGGCGCCATGTGTAAGGACACGGATTGCTGAGTGTAGAAAGTCGTATCATATCTCCAGTAGCAGCCTACTCAGAATTTAAATCCTTCTGCAGTAAGAAATCTAAGAGAGAAGAATCCAAGTAATCTTCGAAGTCCACTTGTGACAGATAACAGATAACGTCAAGTAGTGCTTTCGTATTAAACTTGATATAAATTTGTATCTTTTGACTTTTATTTAAAGGTATGGAGAGGTCTCCACCGTTAAGTGTGTGAGACATAATTACCAAAGCAATTTTTTAATATTTAAAAGCATAAATAAAATGTGGTGGTAATTGAAGGACTAGAGTATATTTTCTCCTTTATTTATAAATATTGTTCTTGAACTGTTTACTCCAGAACATGGCAGTTGATCACGTCAAGTCCACTGGGAGACAAATTTCTTCATACCACGTTATATATTTGCATTCATCCATGGCCGTGCATGATATATCTTTGGTATATCAATTACTAAGTCCATTTTCCAATTTAGCCTGCTTCTAAATTGCTTCATTGTTGTGCGTGGTTGCAGCCTTCTCATTTCTATTTATAACCTTAGGAAATTTCTTTGGATCGAACAGCTGAAAAGGCCTGAATCGAATCATTTAAAACCTTCTAAATACAATGGTTACAGCTAGAAATAAAAATATACATGTTTATTTTTATACCAAGATCTTGCTATCTTGGAACTACAAAGAATGGCAACCTTGGAACTTCAATATATGCCATTTCCATTGATATATGTAAACTATCAGTTGGATTTAGCCACCATATTTAGTAAGAGTTTCTCATCTACTGTTGAAGGGCTTGTGATCGTAGCATTTTCTAATTTGATCTGTCTGTATAAGAACCCAATGAATCCATTTTTACCTACAATTCCAGCACAACAATATAATTAAATTAAAATTGAAAGATATTTAAACATAAAATATTCCTTAGGAAGATTAAAGGGCATGCATATATAGCGGCATATGCCTATCGATGACTAAAAAAATGTGAAATCTCTCCAAACCAAACCACTTGGACCTATCTTTATAGAGTAAACATTTGATACCTGTAATCGCCCGCAAACAATAGTATTTCTTAAGTTCATACTCGAACACAAAATTTCGAAGTATAACACCACCGGGGCTTCCATTCGAGCTGATGTACCGGACTCACATGCTTTTTCAATTTTTCTGCCAATGAAAGTCTATATATATTTGGAAAACATACTCTTAAACGATAGAAAAAGCTTACTCATCCTTCGTGAACATATGATCGAATGGCGTATAGACTAGGAGATGCCATTGAAATTAAGGAGCAAAATACTATATATATAGACAATGAAGAATGGGAAATTTGTTGGTGAAGTGAAAATGCAATAGAATTGCAGGGCAAATCTCCTTGGCAAATAGCCGGCCGTACTACAAGAATGCAAAGGCAGAGCCACATGTAATAGTGGCTAGCTGCCAAGGTGATTCCCCTGTAATGCAACTGCACTTGAGCTTGCAGAGATCTTGCCCCGAGATCGACTATATATGGCACCATAGAAGAAGCATATCCTGCGGCACAATGCCGTTATAATTGAAGCCTTTCCCTCACTCGATCTATAAAGCATTTAACCACTTTACGGTACACATATATTCCCCCATATGAAGATTTGATTCTCTTAAAACATCAATAATTTGGAATAACAATTAGTAGACTTTTAGTTGTGACTGGTGCTCTACCATATATATATATATACTTTTATTTTTGACAGAAAAAATTAATACACTTTTTTTCTATGAGGAAATTAAGTTGTATTGGAGATTAACGTTGCAGGAAAAGAAGACGAGATTCCTCAATTCTTTCTCTTTTGTCCACCTTCACGTCAACTAATTTAGTATTTAAATGAGGGCATCAACTAAAATACGTATAACTTTCACTATAAGACTAAATAAATAATGTTAAATTACCAGTTATCCCAAATGTTTAAGCTGATAGGAAGATGTGAATTTAATTACTTAATCATTAGTTTAACACTCTCCCTCACGTGTAGGCTCAAACTCTCTTTTAATAAGTGAGGCCCAATACGTAGAATATTTAATTTAAATGGAGGGTGAATTGACGGAGTCAATGTTCGATCTCATGACCTTTGACTTTGATACTATGTGAAATCACCACTTGTCATAAAGGCTTAAGCTGATCAGAAGAGATGAATTTAATTACTTAATCATTAGTTTAACAAATAATTCATCCAAAATAAATAAATAAATAAAATTAAGAAAATAGTGTGACTGAGAAAAGCTGAAGAGAATGATCAATAAATAAATGGTATAGCTATATACTTTTTTCTTCCAAATGGAACTTAAAATTGTTTATGTGCGCAAAAACTCGAGGCTGCATTGTCAAAGCTAGTGGTCCAATATTATATATGCTTGTATTATCCGCTTGAGGCTTTTTTTTTTTTTTTGTATCATTTTCGTTCTTTATGTAGCTGTCCACTTTTAGTTGCTGAGGAAAATAATTCGGAGTAAAATTATAATGGTGGTTAGTTATTGTTAATTAAAACAGAACAAGAAGTTTAGTGGTCTCGATCAAGGAAATCCTCATAAGATTGGATATGTATTAGGTCACGCGTGCGTTCAACTCTTCACAATGGATGATCACTCACACAAGCCTAATTAGTATTAACCGCTTTGAAAACCACTGATACCCTGGTAGGGTTAAGCCAGACTATGACTCAATTAGTCTTGAGAGAGTGCATGTGATTTCTGTAGTCTAGGCTCTTCCTGAGCAATTCCCAAAGGGTAAGTGCAACCTCATGGTCATGCCCAACTAGAGTAACAATAGTTGGTCACTTAGCTTTGCCCTTTTTTGCTTAAAAAAAATTAAAATTAAAAAAAATAAATAAAAGGAGAATAATAGAATGACATTATGCAGCCAATCTGTCATGATGAGAGGCTTAACTTTTTCTCTTTGATCTCATTTTCCGAGCATCGTCAATAGTTCAGTATGTAGGTAATAGAAGAGGGAAGCAAACATAAATATCTATAAAAAAATTTAAAAAACAAAAGTAATTTAGAAGGCCTTTAAGGAAAAGAATAAAGAGTGATGGGTGGGTGCTTGATCAAGATGGAAGATCCAAGAGCATGTTCCAAAAATATACTTATCTTCTACAGTTCTACATGCACTGTCTATGGCTGTCGGCGCCACCTGCTCAAAAGTTGCCAAAACTCGAGATTGCATTTTCATAATGCATGCTCCAATTAATATATCGATGACAAGTATATTCATTGTTCTATATATGTTTTTGCTTGGCAAGTGACATATTGTTGAAATTCACACGCTCAAACACATCAAAGATACGTGATGCAAACAGGACGTCGGATCGACATGCACCAAATGCGATATCAAGGGATACATCAAAGATAATGTTGACATGCACAACTATCTAACGTGTGAATAAGGTCGCTTGAACAATTAAATGACGTCTTTTTAGTGACTTTTTTTCTAAATGTTATTATTTCAAACAACATTAAATTGAGTTTTTTCTTTTTCTTTTTCTTTTTTTCTTCTTTCGTAGTGGGTAGTGGGTTTGGAGTGTGCACATCAAGAATTTTACTTGTGTTAATGAAGTTCATAGAATATATATATATCCTTTTCGTAGCCATCAAAGTGGTATGTGGGTTCATAGATTTAAAACATTGGTGCCAATATTGAACTCTCGCACCAAAAGTAAACACCTTTAATCTAGTTTAAAAAAAAAAAATTAAAAATTAAAAAAAAAAAAAAGGTCTTGGAAAGATGAGAATGTTGGATTCCAAGAGAAACCCGGCCCCTTAAACCAACGTCTCATGCATGCCAAACTAGAGAAAATAATGAAGGAGATGTACCTGCAGGCTGCAGCCATAGTTGATGGAGAATGCAACAGAGCTATATGTCTCCTACATCCAAATTCCATCACTTGTCTTTACAATATCTCACACAACGATATGATGTGTACGAGTGAATCTAGGGTATGGAATGCGGACATCAACACGCGCACATTGATGCAAGCTAGTTTTTTATCAAACCCGTTTTACTTGAAAGTTTATATTTTGCGATTTTCATATCAAATAGAGACAAACTTTGTAGCGTTGGAAAGCTTATTCAGAGGGATACAATTTTGCATTTAAAGAAAATTTCGTAATTTCAAAGTTTACTAGGCGAAAGTTCTTTGTCTTTATTATGTTTCACACATGATATTTTTATTTCTTTATTTTTTATAATTATTTTTTAGGGTATCGAATTTCGGTTATATAAGCCTAAAAATATGGCCTTAGCTGTCATACTATCTATTTGTGATCAGTTTATCAATAAGAATTATGCTGAGGTTGAGTTTTCTCCTATTTTACCTCAAATCCTTGCACTAGTTCTTGATTTTAAGAAGAGTTGAAAATCTTGCATTGGTTGGATATGGAGACAATAGGTTTTTTGCAAGAAAATCGATCCATCAATGCCAGTCCGATCAATCGATCCCTATGATCGATAATCTACCAGAATGACTGTTTTTCCTTCAAATATTATGTTAGGTTGTTTTGACTTAGGTCTAGTTTTGATTAGTGATTTTTTCTCAAATTTCAAGGTAAAAAACACTCAAAAGTATTTTGAGTGGGAGCCTTGCGAATCCAATGAGTAAAATCACTCAAATACACGATACTTTTTTATTTCTCCATGACATGATTATTTTATGTTATAACTGTCAATCTTTACAACTATCATGAAACATCTTTTAGAATCATGTGAAGTCATACTCATTTTGGAAAACATATGAGGTGAGACATAATATATTGTGAATAGAGATTATAAAGAGTATGACATTGTGTTTCATGAACAGATAAGAGCTATGGGCTACCATTATATGGGTTGAACCCTATGGTCTAGAGATTTATGTGTTTGTTTATGTTTGCCTTGGATCAAATGACTTTATAGGTGACCGATGCAATCATGTTTTATTGGTGGTCACAATGACGGAATCGTTAGTGGTATGGACTACATGAGGTTTAAATCTGGTCAGGCCCTAACAATGATGGTCTACTAGAACATCGAGGCACCAATGTTGTACTACAAGTCCCTTGAAACGGCATCAATGTTGATAGACTATTTAGAGTACACGATGACATGTTATTGCATTCATGATTTATATATAACTGATGTCGATATTACATGACTTTATCATTTTATCAAACTAAGTTCACAAACTGTAAACTGTAACTTGTATTTTACCTACTAAATCGTGGACTTCATAGCTCGAGTTTCATAGGTTTTTTACCAAGTTAGAGGAAACAAAGCTTTTTGACTAAGTTAGCTCAAGTTTCATAGTTTTCTCGCCTGCCGGTGGCATTCATACGTAGTCTGACCGTGGGCCAATTGGATGATTCTAGTACTCTTAATTTTATGCGTTGAAGACTTTCGTTCGAACGGGTTGCAATCACGCTTGTGACCGAGCATCTCGTAAGTTAAAATTTTGAAACTTTGAAGTATTCTGTTTGAGCGGCTTCCAACCGAGAGTACTCCAACCAAGCTATTATGTTCATAATTTCAAGTACTCCGTTCAAACGGCTTCCAACTAAGACTCCAATCAAACTATTCCGTCCAGAATTTCATACTTCCATTAACAATTCATTTTTTACCTCGTAAAAATCTGACTTGGGAAGTTTCTTGAAATATATAGTTGAAGTCCTTTAAATCAGCTTTCCAATGCCACAAAGCTTTCCTTTATTTGATATTGGAATCAAAAGTTATGGCTATTTTACTCTTAAGTCTATGATCTCGATAACACACTCAAACTTGAACTCTTATATATGTCTTGCATCAACCTGCAGCTTTACGCCAACTTAACTCGATCTTGACTTAAAACATAAATCAAAATATGTTTCCATATTGAATTTGCCAATAGACCCAATACTAACAAATAGGGATGATGGAATTTTGTATTCATATGATTAATTTGACACTCCTTTTGTAATTAACATTTTATTGTGTATATATTGCATTTTGGATACAATTTATACCCATTTTATTGTATATATAAGATTAGATTGTTAAATAAACTTGCTCCCCTCCAGTCTAATATATCATCACGGGCTAAGTTTCTCAATTTGATGAACCTAAGAAACATGATCTCTAGGGCGCTTGACAGCTCCGGCCCATCATAAACTATTACACTGATTTGGGTTGCCAACATACATATGGTTTACCACATCAAATAGGATTTATAATCCTATTTTGTTAGTGCTCACAAATCATAATAATCTCAATTATCTTTCTATAATATAAAGCCAACATCATTAATGCTGGCGATATGTCGTCCAACTATTTTTAGCAAACCAAAAACCCCCAATCACTAAAAATCCAATCACAGAATATATATATATATATATATATATAACAATGAATTCCATGGGGTGCACAAAGATCGGAATTTCTTGATCCTTCAAATCAATCTTCACCAGAAGGTATATATAGAAATTCATCATTGATGCCTATCCAATATGGCTTGCAACATTGCATGACACCTATCACTTCAAGATTGACAAGTTTAAAAAAAAATAAAAACAAAAACAAAAACAAAAACGAATTTAATGTAACTTGAAATTTATATATATATATATATATAAAAACAAAATAAATGAATATTTTTTACTAATACAAAAAGCAATAAGCTAGTTTTCAATTTGCCATGAGTCAATTAATTAGAAAAGGATTATAGACTTCGTGCATAATCAATACATATTGGTTTTGTTCTTTCTTGAAACAAAGAAGAGGATAATGTGCAATATGCTGATGCAAACGAAAAATTAAAAAGATCAAGAAAAAGAATTTCCAGTTTGTACGTACATAGCAGAAATAGGCCCATGCCCGAATCATATGGATATAGATAAGACTTACAGATGAATTGCAGGACAAATCTCCTTGGCAATGGGCACACTAGAGAGAATGCATGCAAACTGAACAAAATGGGCTCATGCCAAGGAGGCTCATCCTGTAATGCAACTGTAATCGAAAGCTGATGAGGAAATGCCCTAGCAGCTGCCTTCAAGGTGTGTGTCTATATATATATATATATAATTGCAGGACAAATCTCCTTGGCAATGGGCACACTAGAGAGAATGCATGCAAACTGAACAAAATGGGCTCCTGCCAAGGAGGCTCATCCTGTAATGCAACTGTAATCGAAAGCTGATGAGGAAATGCCCTAGCAGCTGCCTTCAAGGTGTATGCATATATATATATATTAAGGATGGATATGCCCAACAACAGAAGCATCTCTATTATATTGGAATAATAATGCTTTCCTTTTGGGACTAAAGGCTTCACCAACTTTATTCCTTCAACCTTGATAACTTCATTGAGAGAACAATTTCAGTAGCAGCATATAACGTGCACGAAATTGAAGTCCAAGTGTATGAAGACTACTTACCAATCTCGATGCATTCTTAAAACATTTACTGCAGATCGATGGTGCATTAAATTAGTGCACATAATTGATTAAGATTGAAGATTCTATAGCTAGCAAGAATGTTGTCGATTTCCTTTATTCTTATTCGTGGAAAGTAGGACATTAAAAGTATTAACAGACTCAGATTAAGTATGTATGGTTGCAATTATATGCGGAAGCTCGAGGCATGCAGCAACTTCTATTTGTGTATTTTTCTTTATATTTGTCCATGTACATCCGTACAAATATATGTCGACATGCATCATGCATGTATGGAGAGTATTCAATACCATAGAATAAACTAATCAGCCGATTTTTTATTTTATTTTATTTAATTACTATTTGGAATAAGTATTATTGAAAGAAACCAAAGAATACAGGAGAAAACAGGACCACAAGAAAGCTCCTACGGATAACAAAGTAGCTGGCCTACAACATACAGCCATGTAAGGCCAACATCATACAGAACGAAAGACAATTAGACGAAACAACAAACATAAGAAACACCTCAGAAACCAACACAACTAAGCAAAATGCAAAATATGCTTAGAGATATCCTACAAAGAGACCGACCATTTATTCTTACACGACGATGGGAATCCAACGAAGAAATTAGCTAGCCTTGAGCTAGTCATGCAAGAGTCACAGTTGATGGCTTGATGCTAAGTTGATGGTGCTGGCATACCTTGACAGAGAGAATCAGCACAACGATAACAACAATTTACATGATGATTTGGCGAAATTGGGGCGACAATGAGGATCGTGCGGTAAAATGGGTGTACCTTTTTTTTTTTTTTGGAAGTGTTAGAATCGCGCATATTGTTATGGGTGAATGCCAATTTCAGATACACTGGAATTAATCCACCTTAATTTCTTTGTGCAAATTAAATAGTCACACTAACTCCCACCTAATAAACTCATAATGCAGAATAATAATCAAGCAAACTACATGCACGATACCAAGATTTTTATATGGAAAACCCTTCAATGCGAAGGTAAAAAACACGGGACTTAGTCCATTCAAATCTTCCACTATCAACAATAATAAGATTAAAATTGTATTCCCTAGAAAAATATCTAAAGGCTATCATCACATCAAGAATACATGCATTTTTGGATTAAACACAAATTCATCACCCTAAAAGTGGATTCCAACAAGAATAAAAAAAATGTCTCACCAAGTAGATATTAGCAATCAAGCGACTGGAGAGAAAGTCCAACGATCAACACCAGTCAATATGTAGCATGTTAATTCGAATATGGACTATTTCATTGAGGTTACAAATGAAATTGTAAGAAGCCATTGGGAGTTTGATTAAATAAAAATAAAAATTATATTGCAATTACAATTCTTTAGTGCAATTAATTGTATTTAACAGTAACCGATCGAGGATGGCAAGTGTCTTAGGCCTATTTGAGTTAGTCTTATTTTTCCAGTAGGTCCCTCCACAAGCTTGTTGCACACACTCTTCATCTCTTAATCATAATAGAAGAGAATGTTTAGAGATCGCAAAACCCTATCTTACACGTTTTTTGAGAATTGGAGACTAGAAAAATCAATTTAGCCCATTCTCCAATAGGTAGCCATCTTATACAATGTGAGTATCTATCTTGCAAATTTTATATTTTCATAATCTAATCCCATGATTTCTTGATGCTATTCCCATGACATTTCTGATTCATCTTCGATGTATAGTTTCAACAGCTCATAACCCAAAGTATATGTCAATATGGCTTTTCCCCTTTTAAGAAACACAAAAACAAAAAGGACACTTTATTTAATTAGTCAAGATTTATTTAAGGAAAAATATAAAAAAGCCCCCCAAACTACCAGTCGTTTACAATTTAACCCTCCAATGTTCAAAAAGTAATAAAGTAGCCCCTCAAACTACCAAAATGTAACAAAAATGCCACTTATTTTTTTAT
The DNA here is from genome assembly GCA_006937295.1 of Carpinus fangiana. NCBI lineage: Eukaryota > Viridiplantae > Streptophyta > Magnoliopsida > Fagales > Betulaceae > Carpinus > Carpinus fangiana. The sequence goes on from CM017321.1 coordinate 6,102,399, forward strand.
ATTCCTATAATATCCCTATTTTTTTAACAAATAAAATAATAAACTAATTGTAAAAAAACCCAACAAAAAAAATAATGGGCGAATATTTATTTATTCCAATTTTTTTATTTTATTTTTTTTGTATTCACTAGCCCATTGTTTTTTTTTTTTTTTTTTTTTTAAATTGTTTAATTTTTTTTACAATTATTTTATTATTTTATTTGTTTAAAGAATAGAGATATTATAGGAATATAAAAAAATAAGTGGCCTTTTTGTTACATTTTGGTAGTTTGAGGGGCTATTTTATTACTTTTTGAACATTGGGGGGTTAAATTGTAAACGACCAGTAGTTTGGGGAGCTCTTTATATTTTTCCCATTTAGTTATTTTTAAACAAATTTCCATTTAAATCAATTTTCCTTACACAATGTCATGTGACATAGTATTTTGCATTATGTTAAGTAATTAATGAATTACTATATTTACCTAAACCAAAATACACTTATGAACTACGCCTTATGAACTACCCAAGAGGTAGCTCAATCGGCTGTAAACTACGCCTTATGAAGCGGAAGTCACAAGTTCGAATCCCCCCTTCTCCCCCTACCCTTGTGTGGACATGTCAAAAAAAAAAAAAAAAAAGGCACTTAACTAGAAAAACGGTCATAATTCCAAAAGTCACAACTATTAAACAAAATTAATTGTATCAAATTACTTAAAGAATTAATCAAGTTCGTAGAATATATAAAGGGTAATCCTTAATTATGGTTTTTATTATACATCAAACTAAAAAGTTTCTATAGTGCACGAAAGTCGATGGCTTACAAATGTATTAGAAAACTTATGTTGGTTGTTAGTGTATATGTGGGGCTTGTCCCACATTGGTAAGATTGGAAGTTAAGACTCCTTTCTTCCTCCTATATAAGGAAGTTCTTGTATCTATTCCAAGCATGCTACTCAATACAATGTAGTCTATTATATGTTTCCGCTTTCTCTCTTCTATCTCTCCTTTCTTCCGCTCTCTACAATATATTTAACATAGTATCAGAGCCACTTTTATGTGGCTTTCAATAAACATATTTGACGTTTTCCGGCACTCCCTTTGGCGACCTCCTCTTTCCGGTAGTTTCCGGTCGTCTAAACGCCCCCAAGCGGGTTTTCCGCTCCAAATCTCTTCCACTCCTTCAGATCTACAGATCTGTGGAAGATCAGCCGTCATCGGCCCTCCAAGCTCCTCCGGCAGTAGTTGTCCGAGCCAATTGCGCCACCACCGTGACCCCTCTCGGCCAAAATAACCACCAAAAGTAGTGTCTCGTCCCCGGGTCGGTGGATCTGTGCAGTCTCAGCCAATTCTGAGCTTACATGCGCCACCACGCACCCCTAGAAGTTGTTGTCGTTTGCCCACGCGCAGCTCCAGCACCTCCACGCGCCGCCACGTCGCTCGATCAAGAAGGTTGCCAGTCCACCTTATAGATCCAGTGACGACGGTCAGATCCCTGCCAAGAACGCCCCTATCCGACACTTCACGCGCCCCCACGCACCGGTGGATGCTTTTGCGCGTGGGATTCACACGCATCCGGCGGCGCAGTTTTCCACGTGTGCGCCACACGTGCCTGGGTCTTCAGCCGCCACGTCAGCCCTACGCCAGGGCTCCAGACTGCCATGTCAGCACTATTGACTATTTATAGTTGACTTTGAGTTTTTAGTGTTGACCGTTGACTTTGACCGAGACTCCAAAAGTTGACCAAGTGTTTCCAACTCAATTTTTCGTCCTGATTTCAAATTTGTGGTCTATTTTTGCTTTTGGCATCTCTATATGGCAGAAAACAAGACTATTCTCTAAATTTAGGCATTTGTTTTTTTCGGTTCACGTCGGTTCATGCATTGGTCATTTCGGTTTCACGGCCTTTTTCTTTGGCACAGTTTAATCCGATTCATTCTTCTTGCGGTAGGCACTCTCGGGTCTGATGATTTTTTTTTTGGGCCAAAGAAGCCCCTTTCAACTGGCCCACTTATGCCTTGTCTAATGCCACCATCACCGGACACTGTAGCCTCTCCTAGGCCATTGATCCATTACTAGTGAGAATTTTTTTTTTTTTTGGTCAGACTTTAGCTCAGCCCACCAGGCGAGACGGTCCAAGGGTTTTAGACGTGTTAAGCCTCTTTTAACCGGCCATTTTTCTCCCTACTGATTAGCCTCTTAAACCGACCGAGTCAATCTACTAGTTAGAATTTTTGGGTCAGACTTTAGCTCAGCCCATTAGGCGAGACGGTCTATGGGTTTCAGGCATGATTAGCCTCTTCAACCGACCGAGTCAATCTACTAGTTAGAATTTGAAAAACGCTAAACAGATAAATATCACAGTTTATGCGGAATTAACGGATATTTAAATCTAAGCACGCAATCACCAAAATATGAATAATCAAACACAAAGGATTTTGGTGACGAAGAGGAAACCTTTAGAAACAGATCTAAAAGTAAAACATTTCCGGGGTAGCCAAACCCAGGAAATCACTATCAAAAGATTATCCAGAGATTACAGACACTAGGAACACTTACAACCCTTTGCAAGACCTTGGCTCTGTAAGATCGACAAGCCTCTAACTCGTCTCCTTGCTCACAATCTTCTTCAACGTGATTCTCCTTTACCGGACCCTTCTGATAGACTTCTCAATTACGCTCACAAACAAACTAACAAAGATCCTCTAAGAGGAACAACAAGGCTCACAATAATTCTCTCTTTAAGCACAGCCTCTCACGAACTCTCTGGGGGTGAAAATCCGTACCTCTAACATTCTATAGAGGTGTATTTATAATAACCCCACAAAACCTAGACCTAGGAAACAGTTACAATCCAAATAAAACTGTTACAGGTAGGTGACGTCCGGACGGGAACTTGGGCCGTCCGGACGGGCTCTTAATAACACGTGGAAATGGGCTTTATTAAGGCAGGCCGTCCGGACGGTAATGATGGGCGTCCGACGGTTCTAGGGTTTCATCGCATTCTCCAATCTTGGCGCAGCGCGTTCGGAGGCGTCCGGACGGGATGCGAACGGGACTGCGAACGGAGCTCTCGGGTTTTAGTACTAGAGTCCTTGACTGCATCACGTCCGGACGGCTATGAATCCCGTCCGAACGCTTAACTAGCTTGGCTCTTTTCTTTCCATTTTGCTCACGAACATTAGCCAATACTTCAAACTAACAGAATTTTTGGGTCAGACTTTAGCTCAGCCCACCAGGCGAGACGGTCCATGGGTTTCAGGCATGCAAGTTTCTTCATTACTAGTATATGGTTTTCAAAGTCAAATTACAACCAAGTGAACCAAGCTCTTCTTTTATGGCGTTACTTCGGCAATTCTTTTGGCACAAGCAGCTTTTTCAGCGAATTCATTTTTGTTTCCCTTTTCTTTTATCCAAACTCATGTTTAGACACATTGAGTTTGAGGGGGGATGTTAAGAATATTATTTTATGTTAATTTTTCATTTTTCTTTCCCTTTCGTTTATGTTTTTTTTTTATTCATGCTTTTGTTTTCCAACATCAATGTTTAGACACATTGAGTTTGAGGGGGGATGTTAGTGTATATGTGGGGCTTGTCCCACATTGGTAAGATTGGAAGCTAAGGCTCCTCTCTTCCTCCTATATAAGGAGGCTCTTGTATCTATTCCAAGCATGCTACTCAATACAATGTAGTCTATTATATGTTTCCGTTTTCTCTCTTCTCTCTCTCCTTTCTTCCGCTCTCTACAATATATTCAACAATATATTTAACATTGGTGATGACAGAGCTCCTTATCTTTATTCTCCTAAAAGTGCAAGCTATTAGCCATGCCTATATCACTTTCCATCCCTCATCACCCTCTACACTACTTCCTCATTTTCCTAAAATTCATAAAGTTCAAACAAATAACCTTGTCCATATCTCTTTTTCTCCCTCTTCACCGCCTCTCTTGTATCCTCATTCCACTGAACTTGATGAAGTTCAAGAAAAAAGGCATACATGTTTTGCTAAGGAAATTAAATTTTGTGAACAATTTATTAAAAAGGATGGTGTTCATACGTGTATTTATGAAGGTTATGTACATTGTTGGGAGCGTCACCATGGCCTAGAGAGGATATCATCCCATCATTTATTGTGCGTAAATAGTTGCATAAAACATCGAAGTGATATTGGGGCCTGTGCCAAAGAATGTTATGAATCGCATTTCAAGAAGCACACAGATCTTGTCTATACACAAAATCCTGAGCGTAATTTCTGGTTAAGATTTCTTAATTACTCTATCTCTCTCTCTCTTTCTCTCTCTAAAACCAATTTTTAGTCGCCAAATTGATTGCCTATAGTGTAAAGATAGAAGCAATGTTGCGGCTTGTTTCTTAGAATGTTTATCAATCTTCATATACTGCAAAATGAGACCTTTCATGTTTTATATATTTCTTGGACATCAATAGAAGGTTTCATGTATGATTAATTATTTTCATTTGTTACAAAATGTTGAACATTGTTTCTTTTACATGAATCCTAACTCCTAATAAAATTGGGCACCTATAAATATTTTGTAACTTATGGTGTATTTACTAATTAACTTCCACACCTAAAGTGATGTGAAACAATCTTTTATCTTCACCATAACTATTACTTGTAAAAAAGAAATTCTACTTAACAAGAAAAGGTTGTTATAAGTTTGTAGGTTTCTATGATAAATATATATAGATTGCTAATAAATTACCAACTAGACTAATTTAATTTGTATTAGAGCAATAAAGATCTCATGTTAGTAAATTGCAACAATAGAAACCTTCAGTATTGTGATTCACCTTGTATAAGATTTCGAAAAATTGAATTGTAGGATAATAATTATGATCACAATAGTCACTTTTTTGGTAGTCCACTAATATTTTTATAATACAAGTATAATCCAATAACTACAATACCATGATATTTGTTTCCAAACAATGTAATCCTTTTTGTTTACCATACATTTAATTAAATAAAAGAAGTGTTACATTATTCATTTTATCGATCTCTTCCTCTTCCATCAACTACTATTTCATTTCACGTACCCTTCATCAATAAAAAAAACTTTGGGAAAACTTCACAAAACCCCCCTAAACTTTCACCCGTTTTGACATACCCCCCCTAAACTACAAAAACTCTCAATTTACACCCCTGAACTTTCAATTGCTCTCAATTTGGATCCATCCGTACAAATTAAGGCACAAAATTTTTGAAAAAGACCAAAATACCCATGATTTTCATTTTTTAAAAAAATTAAAAAACATTTTAGAAGTTGAAATTTTAAATAGTGAATTTTAAACAGTGACTTTTGTATGAAATTCTAACTTCCAGATATTTTTTTAATTTTTTTAAAAAATGAAAGTCATGGGTATTTTGGTCTTTTTCAAAAATTTTGTGCCCTAATTTGTACGGATGGGTCTAAATTGAGAGCAATTGAAAGTTCAGAGGTGTAAATTGAGAGTTTTTTAAGTTTATGGGAGGTATTTCAAAACGGGTGGAAGTTCAAGGGAGTTTTGTGAAATTTCCCCAAAAACTTTTCACTTAGTTGCACTTGATTCCCACTAATTGTTACGATTTTCCTTGCTCTTCACCAACATCAACAGTAGTCCATAGCGTATAACAATTTATCTCTTTTTTGTGTATACTAATTATGATTTAGTTATTTTGTTTTTGATAATCAACACTAAACTTCATTTTCCTTGCATTGTAAAAAATAATTGAGAAATCGAACATGCAAGTCGGATATCTTGTAATGCCAATCATATAATGCAACATCCTTAAGTAGTTTTGGCATTAGTATAGAATTTTTTTTTTTTTTTCTTAAAGATATGCTAATAGATAAAGAAATATTAGATTATAAAATGAAAAATTACGAAATTAGAGATCTAACGATAGAAGTGGATGGGTTAGATAATGATTACTTGGTGGCTTCGGCTCTTCAGTATCCATGCCTAGTAGTAATACAAGGGTAACAAGCTTTTTTGTTTTGTTTTTTCGTGTCATTTGTGCATTAAGTATAATTTTTATCTAATTGGCCTTGTACTTAACAAGATGCATTTTTTCCGTTCTTCATTACTCTCTTTATTTATTAAGCTACATTTCACATATAAATCATGAAATTGTGACAGATTCAAATGGAGGCTTTTCACGGAATGTACGAGAACAAGACTTGTTCCTTAATTGTTCTCAATTGTCTCTCATTTAAATAATATTGTTTTGAGATGTGGAATTTTGTTCAACATGGATGCTATACTACCTGCTTTGATATCGTTGTGTGTTTAAGTTTAAGTTGGGCCATTTTTGGACCTAAAACAATGTAATATGGTAATTGAATTTTATATCAAATTTGTTGGTCTTGTTTTATTTTTGGATTTTTTCTGCAACTGAAGCATAAGGAACAACCCTCATCTATTCTTTCTCTTGAAGTGTTTTAGGACACTGCTCATTTGTAAGAGAAACTCCATCTCTAAAGTGAAAAACCCCTTTCGTGGAGTCTAGCATGCTAAATCTTGCTAAAATCTTATCTTTATGCAGCTTGGGATACGCCTATCATCTTATTTCTGCAATTGCGTAAGAGCTTGATCCTTAGGATATAGGCTGCATTTCCAAATTCCTTCATATCAAATTGATTATGCAACCATATCCTTATTATACATCACCAAGAATGTTATTATCTTATCTTGACAGTTCTCGTACACACATGGCTCATTGAGGTTGTGTTCAAAATCGATCTATTTGATTGGCTCGTGAAACTTGATGTTCCATGATCCGGATGCTTGTTTAAGTCTATCAATGTACCTTTCCAATTTGCATACCATATTCTCTTGGTTTTCAGCTATAAACCCGTATGGTTGCATCATATATATATATATATATATATGTCCTTATCAAGTTGCCATTTAGGAAGGTTGTCTTAATGTCCATTTGTCAAATCCCATGGTCGAAGACTCGAAGTGAGCGGTAATGGCCAAGAGTATTTGGATGGATTTAAGTATGGCGATTGGTGAAAATGCTCTATAACATTTTACAGAAAATGACCTCTTAGTAATTTTACCCTCTAAACATGATTCGTATACTGGGAAATCTTTAAAATCCAATGGGTCCAAGAGCTTATCATTAACCACTCCTTGGATCCTTTTTGAGTTAATGTGACCAAAATGTAGGTGCCGAAGATATGCTTCATTAGTTGAAGGAATCTTTCTTTTTAATGGTAAAGCATTCAATTCTGAGCAGGTTCTAAAACAAAATTATTAACATGATATAAATCATGAGTTATAATATAGAAACTATCCACAATAATACCATAACAAATAAATAAATTACCCTTCACTATTACCGTAGTATCCCTCAAAATAGAGGTATAAACACATTTACCCAAAAAGGTCACTAAAATTAAATCCCTGCATATATTGGGTACACACACCAAGAAATCTATGGGATTCACCACTTGACATCTTTCAACCAAGATAAAAAGATTCGTTACCTTCACCTTTCAATGCTAGAAACTTTGTACAGTTTCTCCTCCAATGCTCTGCTTCACCAAAATGGGAGCATTTTCCACTTGGCTTAGCTTTCGATCTTCTGCTAGGTTTACTCATTTCCCTATCAGCAAGCTTGCCAACACGTTTGGTATGCTTCTTTTTCTTGCAACCTTCCGGCATAGAAATAGAACCCCAAGCCATGTGTTTACTAGCCTTGGCTTCCAAGACGCTATCCGCTGCAATATTCACCAATTCAGATGAAGTTTAACCTTATTGATTAAGGAAGCACCAAGTCTGGATTTACAGAATGATTTTGAGAGGTACATGTGGATCTCATCTATATTGGATTCAATACTTGCATCCAAACTATAGTTTTCTTTCAATTAATTAAATTGCATCCTGGAGATCCACCAAACATCTCTTTCAGACAACTCATGAAGTGTGAAACCAAGTGAGACATCCCGCTTCTCATGCAAAGATACTTTTGAAACAAGTGAGACATCCCTCTGCCCATAAGGGCTATGTTTGTTAACTTGTTTTCCCAGATGCACAAAGTATTATAAGGTTTACAAACGTAGTTACTATATGTGATAATACATGCATGATAAAATAACTTTAAATTTAAAACTTCTTGGAATGCGGAAACGCTTCGTCAAAATTACAAAATTTTCCTTCTTGTACTTCTGCACTTGGTAAAGAATTGGATTCATGACTACGCTCCATACCGGTCTCCTAACCCCACATTTCGGCCTCCTTTTCCTTATTCATGACCTGAAAACAAAAACAAAATTGAATGAGCAAAAAAGCTTAATTAGTAAGTAAATTCCCAACCATATAAAACAGTTGGGTTAAATTCATTTTCTTTAAAAAGCATTTATTTACCACCCCAAAGTTTAAGCTGATTTTTAATTTGACCTCCAATGTTTTAGTTTTTTATAATACACCCATCAAAAGTTTCAAAATTTTGTTAATGTGGCTCAGCTGTTAACAATTTCCGTCCAATTTAATTGAAAATTGGTTACGTGCCAAGCACGAGTATTTTTTGTCTTGAATTTCTAAAATTGTTCTCGTGAATTTTAACAAAATTCAAAAATGCCCCCAAAGTCAAACAAACAAAAAAAAATGGGGTGGCCGTGGCCACCCCATTGGCCAATTGGGTGTGGATATATGCCCACCTTCCTTTGGCCATGGGGCGGGGTGGCCTGGGCCACCCCCATCTAGCCGGATTGGAGGTGATCTGCCACCCCCATTGTACATGGGGGGTGGCCAACCACCCCCAAGGGGCCAAAGGGGGTGGTTTCGACCTTCTAAAAAACGTGCTTGGAAACTATATTAAAATAGTAACTCACTGTATTGAGAAAGTGTTTCATAGTTTAGATCTTCCAATTTGTACTACATTTATCTTTTGGGCCTTATTGTTAGGGTGCTCACCCATTTTGTGGTCAATTAGTCTTATGACCCGCTTTCCCATATTTGATTAAAAAAAAAGCATCCAAAAATTAAAATGAGAGTTGAGCCACCTCTCCGCCCTTTGACAGAGAGATGTGAGGCACAAGTGGACAATCAGAAGACAGAAAAAGTACCCTGGCCTCTAATGGCCCTCAAAAGAGACAGCAGCTATCTGCTATATACAAGAAAGAAAGGTACGAAGATAAGAGGCATATGCAGCAGCTATTGAAAGACATAAGGTGTTTGCTTTTTAACGTTAGTAGTGCCTGCCTGTAAAGAACCATAATTTGAGACTTCGACAGGTCTTGTCAAGTAAGAAGGCAACGACGGTACTATACTCTAAATGCTTGGTTTTTCCCTAGCTTAAGGGAAATATCCAACTGTTTCTCATAGATTTAGTGTATAATTTATTTATTTAATTAACTAAAGTAGTTTATAATTTGTCTCTATGTCTGATTTTTCTGGACTCTCATGGGACTAACTCGTTCAATATATAGGAATCCTTATCCATTTATTTATTTATTTATTTTATGTAGTTTATAATTTGTCTCTATGTCTGATTTTTTTGGACTCTCATGGGACCAACTCTTTCAATAGGAATCCTTAGCCATTTATTTATTTATTTATTTATTTATTTATTTATTTATTTATTTTTATACTTCAACCAATTCATTTACCATTTCATGCGAAAAATCAAATTTAACTTTTAAGTTTTCACTCTATATATTCCAGTTTTAATCTCTAGGTTTTTAATTTCAATAATCAGATTCTTAATTTTCTTGCCAATTTAGAATATATCCCTCCTTAGGTTTGACCCTAAACTCTAACAGGAAGGGTGAGATTAAAAATTTTGTAAGGTTCGATATATTAAATTGAGAATTTTTTAACTCTAGGGGTAGAGAGATTGCAAAAACGATGAAAGTCTAGTGGGTTAAGTAAAATTTTCCATAAAATATATTTATAATTTAAATTAATTTTTCAAGTAAAAAGTATAGTTGATACACAACGTGTCAAATTAGTATGAGTCCATGACACTCGGCTGGCTTCTGGAAAAAGAAAGAGCCCTAGTTTATGGATTAAATTTAATTTTCCCTACTTTCATAGTGAAATCCTTAGTATGGACTCAATTAACTCCCAAGATTTTATTATTATTATTATTTGGACTTATCCTCAAGGAAAATGCTAAAGCATATATCCCACTCTTTCTTCCATCCTTTTTCATATTTTAAAAATACAAAATAAAAAGAAGAAGAAGAGAGAAAATTAAGAAGGATGGGACAAGGACTATAAATGATGTAGCATTTTTCAAATTTTTTATGTTAAAATGGGTGGACAAATTAACCATCCACTTCCTCAATTTACTGATCTTTGCTAGCTATAACATGAATATCCAAATTAACGAAATGAGTGGAGGCCAGGAAGGGATCGATGGATCATGGAAAGAAAGAAAATGTGGTCATGGAATCACACGGGTGGAAAGGGCATATCTCATCTGCTATCTTCGATTGAGCTGTCGGCCACAAGAATTCCCCTTTCCGTGGATTCGGAGGCGAATATTTATTTACAATATCTCTTTTTATATATCATTCTCCACCACCTCTGTGTCGATCTGTGGGTAACATGTTCGTTTATGCACCTCGTCTCTTGCCTAGCTTATTAGGACCAGGCATATTTGTTATATAATTGAGCTCTACTTCTCGCAATATGTAATCGTTCTTTACCGTGCATAATAAATTAATAATGATTAATAAATATAAAATTGAAAAGAGAAAGCAAGAAAAAGCCGAGATACAAATTTACGTAGTTCGGCAATTAAAGTACCTACGTCCACAGGAGAACGTAACTATATTTTACTATTAATAATTCAGGATTACAACGTGCATAATAAATTAATAATGATTAATAAATATAAAAGAGAAAAGAGAAAGCAAGAAAAAGTCGAGATACAAATTTACGTGGTTTGGCAATTAAAGTACCTACGTCCACAGAAGAACGTAACTATATTTTACTATTAATGATTCAGGATTACAACATAACATATATATGTATATTGAAAAACTCTAATATTCCAGTATTGCTCTCTATACTTGAAAGAGTGTGTGTCACTAGTTCTAATGTTAATGATTAAAGAATATGATATATATGGGGAGCAACAAGATTATAATATGGCAAGTTCATTTGCACAAATACAATATATACAAGAATTCACGTCATCTTTTCCATGTAAACCTAGACCAAGCACATACCTGCTTTAGGTTCTGTCAATTTTTCCATCCAATTTTTAAGGGTAGTTGTATCAACTACTATTTTCTCCGTGTAAGGTCAATCAAATCATTCATGATGCCACCAAACGTCTTCTACTGTCATTTTAACGTCTCAAGACTGGATTAATGTTGTCTTTTTGGTTTCTTTTGTTATTTTGCTATATTTGTAGTGTATTTTATTTTGCACATTGTGTAGTTAGATGAGCCACTTTTAACCCAGTATTCAAAAGTATTTTCAATTGATTTCCTATTATCTTTACCATTCAAATCAATAATGGAAAATACCACCCTCTTGTAACTTCTTTTCTTATTGACTTATGAAGAAAAAAAAGTTAATAAAATTGTCACCTATATTAAAATTCATGTCGTCATGCCATTTAAATTTTAAAAAAGGAAGAAAAAAAATGTGTAGGATGGAGTGATCGATCCATCGATCCACTCCCTCTCTTTTCTTTATTAAACTTTTCCTTTCCTACATTTGTTTTTTAATATTTTCAGACGTTTGTGACATGATGACAGATTTTGAGACATATGGCATTATTTTATTAGTATAGTGTGGATAAAATGCTAGCTTACATTTTTACTGCTAAAAATGAAAAATAAATAAATAATTGACGGATCGACCTATATGTCAGACTGTCAGTAATAAAATTCAAATTCTCACCTATGCAAAGCCAAAACTCATAAATTAAAGAAAGTACACAAATACTTATTCAATAACTGATTTTACTGTAATACTATCTAATGATATGACGATTGTACAAAAATATATTAAATACGCAGTTTTATCATGAAAAAATTATAATTAAATCTAAACATTAAAACTATGTGATGAATTTATATTTGTTTAGGACGTACACCTAAACTAAATTCCAGCTGTGATGAAGAGAAGCAAGAGCTACAAGACTGACATGAAAGGCACACTGGACCAAATAAACAGATCTCGAGTGTAATAAATAAACAACAATCTCAATAACTAATATATTAATAAATTTTTTTTTTTAAAAAAAAAAAAACATATAATTAAATATATACCTGAGTGAAGGAGTGAGTGAGTGACTGCCACAGTACTGCAGCCTGCAGGTACATGCATGGAAAGTGTTGAAGATAAAAGAAGGCATCTATCTATCTAACGACTAAAGGGCATGCATTTTGTGGTGATGAATATTCAGAAGTAGAAACAACGATAAAGAATAAAACAGAAATTTAGTGTCAGAGCATGTGACAACCTGGGCCGCAGCTAACAGGCAGCCAGCAGCTACCAGACGCTGTTGGCATGGGAGACCAGACAACCCCAGAAACCAAATTAAACGAGAGGCCCGTGAAACACTGACGACTCATTTCCCACATCCCTTCCCATGCAAACTTTAACGGACTTGTTGTGAATATGACAAATATAAATTCCATCTTTTTCATTTCAATTTCTTTGGCTTTGCCTCTTTAGCCCTACTTGTCTCGAACAATTAACCCGCAAAAGAGAGAGAGAGACGACAGACAGACTGTCGGCCCGTTTGGTTGCTACATTTTAACAGACTTTTGCCTTTTCATTTTAATTACTCATCGCTTGTCTTTTGGCATTATTGCTGCTTAATTCAGCCCCACCTAGCCTTGTCTCGAACACTTAACCTGCAATCCTTTCGAGTCCAAGAAAGAGACTCTGTCGGTTCGTTTTATAGTTTTGTTTCATCACTATCTACAATTTATTTTGTTCAACTATATATATATACCCACACACACGTAAGGCTGACATATATATGACGCTTGCTTTTACTCAAAAACTAATGGTATTGACCATTTCCAATCTTAAAGTATATTCAAGAATAATAGTTACAGTCAGAAAACTATTGAATACTATCACAGTTGAAGAATGTTACTGATCAGTCACACTTGAATACTATCACAAAATTACAGTTTGAAGTCTAGCTATAGTTAAAGATTATTCTTGATGTTGTGAATAAACTTGTGAGTGTTGAGTCTCACATTGAAAGAATATAAGGATAAGGAAAAATAGTAGTTAATATATCTTAGTGAACCTTAACCCATTAGTTTAAGCTTTTAGGTTAGAGTTGTGTTCAACTATGTATATTAATGTACTCTGAATAAAAAATTTCATTACCATTTTTATCTTCCAAACACTTAAACTCCATGATATATATACTCTAGCACCCAAGAGATTAATTCGATGAAGACTACACCTCATAAAGCGAATGTTATTAATTTGAATTCCTCATAATCACCCCTCTTATGTGAACTTGTCAAAAAAGATCATGCATATCTTGCTATTTAATATGATTCTTTTGGACTCTGGCTGGTGTAAGAACGATTTTGCTTTTTAAGTGGTATGTGTTATATTTTTCAATGAAAGCATCTCTCGCAGTCATTGTAAATTAATTTTTTAGCTAAATTTAGCTACCATATATGCCTTATTTTCTTGTTCCAGCAGCCAATGTAAAATAGAACTTTTCCCAACAATTGCTACACTACAGAAACTTTTAAAGAGTATGTTATTATATTTTCTCTTTCTTTCGATTTTTTTAATCTTTTATCTCTCATTCTCTCTCTCTCCCTCTCTCTCTTTATGGGGGGAGAAAAGGAAATGATAAAAATAATAAAATAATACTGAAAAAAAAATAATATTTTATTAGAGTAGTAGTCAAAATAGATGTCATGTTGGAGTGTGTAGTAAAAAACTAGTAGTTTAAAAAAAAAAAAAAATTAAAAAAAAAAAGAGTAGTATTTTGAGTTGTTAAAATGAAAACTCTTCCTGGAGATGCTCTGATGAAGATTAAATTTAATTTTAAATAAGGGATATAAATGTTCTATAAATTTTTTTGATTAGTGTAAATGACATTTTCCTTGTATAATTATCTTCTTCTTTTTCAAGGGAATTTTTAATATTCATTCCTTGAAAGAATATCAAGTGCATAAAATTCTTACATCAAAAAGCATAAAGTTCTGATAAATCACAATCAAAGCTATGAGATTACAACATCATAGACACAAAACATAAAAATCTTACAATCAGGTTCTATCTATGACTTCAACATCTGCTATTCCATGTCCAAACTTTAGTTATAAAACAGATATGTTCTAGGCAGACTCAATCTAATATATTGGTAACCCAAATTCTCAACTTTTATTTTTCCGACTATGGGAGTAAAACCCTCACACCGAAACTAATCATCCTCGTACAAATTATCAACTTACCCCCTTCATCCAAATTAAGCATTAAGTTAGACAAAAATAATAAATAAAATTTGTATGCTACACAAAAAAGTTGTTAATAAAAATTAAAAACAAAACAAAACAATATTAACTCATCATCGCCATTATTTCAAATGTTTTTGTTTTCATCTATCTTAATATTAATTTGGATAAAATGGTAATCTAACACTAAAACTTCAAAACATGGTCTAAGTTAGGAGTGGCAATTTGTGTTTGCATGTTAGGTTCGGATCGTGTCGAGGCATATGTATAAAATTATATAGGTTAATCATAATTTAACCGATTTAATTAAAAGAGTCAAACTTTTCAACTTTAACCTTTTAATTTTGTTTTGAATTCAAGTCAAGTTGAAAGATCGTGTTAAAATTTGTAAAAATAAGTGATAGATATTAATATAAGGGATAAAGTCTCGTTTACCCTTTTAATTATTAACACAACAGTATACATATCACATATGGTTTCAATTTTCCAATTCAATACAAGACAAACAGATAGTGGTTTGCCAATCCGAGATACCAAGACAAATATACTCACTTTAATACTCTCTCTCTCTCTCTCTCTCTCTCTCTTTTCCGATTCTATAAAAGCAAGCCTACAATAACCAAACCTTGCTTTAAACATTTTAGACAGAGAGAGGGAGATAGAGAATGGCTTCAATGCTGCAAAAGAGGATAGCATTGCGCAGAAAGATTCACATCCTTCGAGCCCATACAATCTCCAAATCTGTAATGCTTTCTCCCCTTTTCCTTTCGTTTTTAGCTTTTCTTTCGCAAACTTTTCATGCTCATACTAACCATTTCGTATCACTATGACACTTTTCTTTACATTTACAAGCTCAAACTCAAACTGGAGGCATTCAAAAGAGAGTACACCAACCTCATGGCTATCAAAAGAGAATACCTAAAGCTAATGATGCAAATGAAGATGCCTACTAAGGTTTCCCATCTCCCTCTCTCTCTCTCTCTCTGTGTAACAAGATTATTATATCTAACACTTTTTGATGTGCATGGAATCAACAGGATGTGGAAGTGCAGAAGATAGGGCAGGGATTTCTTGTAAGGGTGAACTGTGAGAAAGGAACAGATAGGCTGGTTACGATCTTAGAGGCCTTTGATAAGATGGGTCTTAACGTTCAGCAAGCTAGAGTTTCATGCAGCAATGTTTTTGCACTGGAAGCCATTGCTGCAGCACAAGATCAAGCTCTGGGTGTAAAAGAAGTAACTAAAGCTCTTCTAAGGACTATTGAAAAGAATGGAGGAGAGACGACACATTGATGAAGAAGCTTGGAAATTGTAATATTGTATCTCATTTCCCATCTTTTTGTGATTTGAAGATTTGTCACTCTCGTTAATTAAGAAGGCCAAAAATCGGATTGGGAATATATAAAGTAATACTAGAAGTTTGCACATGGGAAACATCACTTGAATGATTAAGGCTTCCATTGTTAAAAAAATTTCTTCTTTATCTCTTTTTTTTTTTTAACTCTGTGAACAAAAATATTAACAAATAATTCAAAACTTAAATCATTCAAACTTTTTTTCACATTTGTATTACATTAAAACATTTTTTTTCACTACTAAAAAAACAGGTGTTTAGCAGCGTTTAATTTATTAGCGTTCGTTGAAAACGCCAGCTTTGGACTTAAACTCCAATAATGTCTCGATATTTATTTACACGAGCTTATAACCTGCGCAATTCGCGAAATTTTTAGGATTATGTTATAATTGAACTTTTTATAAGTATTATGAAATTTACTTTTCATAATTGTAAGAGGAAAACTTGAATTTTGCTTAATCAAAATATTAATATAAAATTAGAAAGAATTGCTGATATTGTTGGTATAATACTTATTAGATTTCAAATAAATAAAATTCAAAATTATGAACATTTGAAAAAGCACTTTGGTTGTAGAAAAAAGTACGCGTGAAATTCTTTGTTATAGTTTAATTTCAAAATTTGAACACATTTCTATCAAACTTTTCTTTATAGGTTGTAAAAAAAAAATAAATAAAAAATCACGCATATTTAAATAAAAAAGACATACTAAAGGTTATACACCAATATATAACTCAACATGTAAATTCGGGTAAATCATACAAATAAACAAAAAATATCATAGGTGAATAGGCCTCGAAAAAATATCAAATAAGAAACATGTTATATCGAACAATTAACGATTTTATAAACTAATGGACACTAAGCAAAAATAAGCTCCAAGATGACCATTGTGATTTTACACTTTGGTTTAAACATCGAATATATAATTGTTCGCAGGATGCTAATCGTATTATATATGTATATATATTATAAAAATTATTTTTGCTAATGAAATAAAAAATAAATACCTAATCATTATGTTGAGTAAAAATCCGACAATCTATACAATTGATCATTAATATATAATTATATATTTAAAAAAATAAAAAATAAAAAATAAATTTTTTTATTAATTATCGTTATGCCTAATAAAAAACAGGTTTTTTATTATTTTTTAATGAAATTTTTTTCTATTTTATTTTTACATCCTATCATTTAGTTCATCTAATTCAACTATAACATATAATATTATGTTATATACATATTAAAGTGATTAAACATAATAATACACAATAATTTGATTTGTATTATTTGATTTTGACATTAATAATACTTAATTTACTGCATAATTTATATATAGAAAACTCTTTAAATATAATTAAATGTCATTAATTACGTTAATTTAATGACCGATTTTTTAAGTAAAAAATTGGTTCACTCTTAAAAAACCGGTTTACAAATTATGCCTTAAAAAACTGGTTTAGCATTATAATTAAAAGGGTTCACGTCACATATCGCAATATTAAGACACTTATGAGATATTCAACTTTTATATATATATATATATGAATATATGATACGCCCATACATGTAAAATCAATGGCGACGTATAGTTACCAATGCCAATAAATTGTCGGCATATAGTTACAAATGCCTACAAGTTATAAATTGTCAGCATTTAGTTACAAATGCCTACAAGTTATAGGGTTTTTATAAAGGATAGAAATTTCCTCCAAGTCAGCTTGGAGGAAATTTCTTCAAACTCATTTTAATAAAAGTCAAGTGTTCTCTAACATGTGAGATGCACATGTTTTCTTTGAATTAGGATCTGAGAATATCCAGTTAGTTATATTAGAGTGGTATTTTTGTCTGCTCAAAAGGTGAAATGAACTAAAGAATATCCTGTTTCGTTTTCCTTAACATTTTTAACAATCATTTATTATCCTTCTACTAGCTTAGAAATATAAACATTAATTTTTAAGAACTCAAATATGTAAAAAAATACTTGACATTTATTATAGTGGGTGGAAATAAATTTCCTTCAAATTGATTTGAAAGAAATTTGTACCCTTTTATAAATCTTAAATGGTTATGGAAGGAGATGCCGTGCCGCAAGCCAGAAATTTATCGATGTTGTACAAAAATGTTCATAATTAAGCCTTGCCCGTCCACAATTTATCTAAAAATATACGCGGATGATATTATTGCAAAATAACATCGTTGTATCCCATTATCCTAATAATCTCGAACCCTTCTCACTTTCTCTCCCACTCTCTGATATTCATGGTTGCTCTCATCCAACAGACCAACTCCTTCTCACTCAACATCAAATAAATCCCTAAGTCCACCGTCGTTTCTCGGCATTTCTCATGCTCCCGTGTCACCGCCGTTCTCTTTCATTGCCTTTTGGCCATTCTTTCTCCTTAATTTGGTGTCTCCCTCTTCCGCTTACCTTTGTTACTCTCCCTCGTGTGTTTCAAACATTGAGCTTTGATGAGTGTTAGTGATTGGGTAGGCATGATTTTGATGATTATTTGGAGTCATGACAAAATGTTTGGTGATTTATAGAATTTGGAAGGGGGGAAACCGTGCATGCATGTGTTTTGGGAATTTGTGAGAATACATTGACGTTTCTTTGAATGCCTATTCGAAGTTTAAGACAATATATATATATATATATATATATATATAATATTTGATGAATTGTGAAAGTACGTGGCAAAGCAGTGTTGGAATTAATACACCACTTTGGGTTCTCTTGTACTGAGTATCTAATCATGTCATCACAATTTAATTTAATGTTCTTTGTTTCATGGCAAACTTTTAAGACAGTATTTGATGTGTATATATGTATATATATATAGGTTAATTTGTTCATTTCCCGTAGCTACTTTACTTTTCAACTTTAGAATATAGGATACTGTTCTGCCCATGATAGTTTAAGCTTATGTCACAACTAATTCATCCAGACTGCCTGCTGTATAGTATTATAACCAACATTTTTATACCATTAGTGACGGTGGTTTAGTGGTTTCCAATGCAATTTTTTTGTGGTTAGATATACACTAGGGAATGATCGAGTTTGAAATCCGAAATGAGAATCACTTACTCTTGATTAGAGCATTTTTAGCAGACTCCCTATTAAGGATGTTTGTTCCCTAGCTATGTATAGAGAATATGTCCAAAAAATCGCAAAAAATGTTCCACAGCAAATTTTTTAAGTGGTTCCTTAAACCATCAGATACTACAGTGGAACCATATGTATAAGGTTCTACTGTAACATTCCTTACGAATATTAAAAAAAAAAAAAAAAAAAAAACTCTCTCCTCTCACATCTACGTCTCTCTATCGCACCTCACCAAACGGACGACACCCACTCTCCTCAAACGGATGAACACCCACTCTGTCGAACGACACCCACTGAATCCCCACCGTTAATCAACTCCTTCAGCGCCAAGTTCCTTCTCGAGCTTTGATTCTTCTTTTGCGAGCTGGGTCTCTGCATTTCATGGTTTGATTTGGGGCCTGGGTCTCTGCACTTCTTTTGCGAGCTGGGTCTCTTCTTTCTCGAGGACTGCATTTCATGGTTTGATTTGGAGAAAAGGAGGAATTCCATGGTGTGTGGACTGCATTTGATTTGGAGGAAAGGAGGAATTTCATGGTGTGTGGACTCTGCATTTTCGTCTGTGGGTCTGCAGCTTGAAGACGGAAACATGAGAGAGAGAAGAAAAGAGTTTCAAGAAAGAAAAAAAAAAAAAAAAGTAAAAAATATTATTTTAATGATATAAAGAATGATTAAGGAAAGCTATTGTGGTGTATTTTGACATAGGAAAGTAAAAAGTAGTTTAGATCTTCAAATGTAGGAAAAATGATGAGAAAGCTGCTGGGAATGCTCTTAATGTTAACCGCCTTGAATCCTATTGATGTTCTGGTGGGATTAGATTAGACTATGACTTAATTGGTCTTGAAAAAGCGCATGCAATTCTTCGCCGTCTAAACCCTTTTTGAGCAATTCTAAGCAATATGGAGATGATAACAGCAAAAACCCAACCCCCCTCTTCTTCCTCATTAGAATGTTTAATAATATTGTCATGAATTTGTTGTATGGCCTACATCTTATAGACTTCGATTATTGTTTAATATATTCGATACTCAATTAGAATTTATCATAGATGAGATGATGGGTCAGTAAAAGTGGGCCTTTCGTGATACTATGAAACATCCTAACATGACTTTTTCCAAAACCTACCCAAAATATGTTTGAATTCGTGTTTATGCAATCTGGCTTTTTCTGCTGTGTACGTTGAATGGCTTTCGAAAACATACCCAAAACGAGGTGCAGAATTTTATTCCTATTTTAAAATTCCAAAAAAGGACAAAATCCGGCCCCCACAGATTTTTTTGCATTATTTAACCCTAGGCTTAGGCTAAAATTATGGGCTACTTGAACTGGGCTTAGGCTTGGGCTTGGCAGCTGAGGCCTTTTTTGGGTTTGTCTGGCTAGAGTGGTTGCTAGCTCGTGTTTTGTTCACACTTCTCAGCTCAGCCCTAAAATTGCTAAAACAAAAGAAAAGCACCAACATTGCCGAAAAGTCCTCAACAATCTAGCCTTTGATAAATCAAGAAGAAAGTTAAGAAAACTCTTCAACTTCTATGCATTTTAAAATTACTTCTTTTAAGTTCAAAATCTATCAATTAACTAACGGTATCAAACTTTCAATTATTTCCTTTCATTACGATTTTCTGTTAAATATTATCAAAATTTCTAAAATATCCATTTTTGTTATAAGAAATTGTTAAGAAAAACGTCTTTGCAATATTCTTGCAACATCTTTGCAATATTTTTTTATTTATTAAAAAACATGAGTATTTTGAGAATTTTGATAATATTTAACGGAAAATCCTAATGAAATTAGGTAATTGAAATAAATTGAAAATTTGATACCCTTAATTTAATTTTTTTAAAAAAAAATTTGAAGAGTAGCGTCAAAATGAGTGGAAGTTGATGAGAGTTTTGTGAAGTTTTCTCATAATAAAAGCTAATCATGAACTTGGTCTTCTTTCTATCAAATCTTGTTCCACACTTTTAAGTACTCTATGAGAATCCAAAGTAGTTTCTTTTGGTGAGCAAAGCAATGTTTTATATTTGTGTCTTCTAATAAGTGAAATTTATCTTGTATTTCTTTAATCCCATACTGCCTATATAATATAGGCAAAATATTGACACCAATCATTTTCTCTATTTTCCATGCATGATACAAGCCATGTTGCATGAGATTCTTATCAGAAATCAGCCTCTCATCCTGATTATTTATAAAAACAAAAAACGAAAAAAAAAAAAAAAAGCAAAATTATTTGAAGTTGATAATTCTCAATGAAAAAAATAAATAAATAGTAACATGAAAGTGTTTTGGGTTTTGTATTTTTGAAATGTAAAATTAAAAACATTTCCATTTTTGTTATCTACTTTTATACGCAAAAAATACAAATTATGGCCCATTTGTGGTTATAAATTATTAAATTATGATGATCAATCTAACAACAAATGAAAATATAAGAAAAAACTGCATTTATTTCTCTCGAATGGTCACTCTATTTGTAAATAGCCCCAAAATTTCAGTAATTATAACATTAATTGACCCCCCTCAAACTATACAACACTTTCCGATTCCCTTTTCCTTTTGTCATTTTCTGTTAAGTTGGATGTAAATCGCTCTATGTGACCAATTTTACTCCAAATGTGTGAAAATACAAATGCATGTACCCTTTAAATATATAAAAAAATTAAGAACAAAAAAAAAATCCACCACAACTTGGCTATGGCCATAGGTCTCCATGGCTAGAGACTAGGGGCGGAACCACGTTTGGGCCTTGGGAACCTTGAACCCCCCAAGGTCCAATGTGGTCCCAAAAAAAAAAAAAAAAAATTATAAAATTTAATTTTAACCTTCCAAATTTTATTTTATTTTTTAATTTTGCCCCCCAACCATAAATCTCTAGTTCTGTCCCTACTAGAGACCCATGGCCTTCCCTACCATGGTGACCGATGGCAAGTCCATGGGTTTCTCCCTCTTCCATGGTTGTGGAGGTTGACAGGGTGTAATTCTTTTTTTTTTTTAATATATATATTAACCAATATGGGGATATAATGGATAATTTCACTCAAAATTGTCCACTTATAAGTTAAATGGGGTGATCGATACATACCCAACTTAACCCCAAAAAAAAAAAAAAAAAAAAAAAAAAGTTAACAGAGGGAAGGGAATAATTTGAAAGTGTTTGAAAATATGGTAATAGTTGGAGGGGAGTGTTTATATGCAGTTTTTCCAAAAAGATACAAATATAAAATTAGACATATATAGCCTGAAAAGCATCATATCGATCGATCGAAAATAAATTCCAGAAATTATTAAGTAGAAGTTAATTAATTTTAATCATGTTGCACATGCGCAATATTATTCCTTATTAATCAAACTATACTTTCCATGCAATAATGCAAGTACAACCATTGAAAACATCGAAGAAGCTATAGCTACTTGTGCACAAAAGTATACGAGAATGCGTACGTACGACGTAGTAACAACAAAATTATATATGTCCAACTTAATCAATGGACCCGATGATGATCATGATCATGATCATGATCGAGGTGGAGCCGCCAATTAAAAACTCATATAGCAGACAAATAATATCGTTGTCATCTGATCTGACCGTCCATTACGAGGTTAATGACGAAATGCTAGATCTTCCCTTTTCTTTTCTTTTTCTGGCGTCTTTTTGAATTAAGTTTGAGGTGTATATATATATACCTGGCCTCCTCCATGTTGCAGTTTACAGTATTTTCGACATCATTTATTGTAAAACAACTATTAATTATTGCTGGGTCGTTTAATTGTAAATAATAATAATAATTGGTTCTCTTACTTTTCTTTTCTTTTTAATTTATCAATTATACTATTGGCTAAGATCAAATGTGGGTGCCCTTATTTTTCAACTTCTTGACCCATATGACACGGACCAGGACAACATGTGAATTACCTACCATTGGTTACCGGTGAGCTTAATTGGAATCAGAAAGCCTTCAATGCTACTCTATATATATATTACACACACAAACCAAACATAGTTGTTTATACTTAATTAATTTATGAAATAGATGTATTATTCATCTCGATTAAAAAAATAAAAAGAAAGAAAGAAAGAACGGACAAAATGTAAAAAGTGTGAAAAAAGTTTTTGACTTAAAAGAAAATTTATCGGTTTATTAACCTGGCATTTGTTTAAATGCATGTGATATAATTTTTTATGTAAAATAATTCCTTAAAACTCAATTTATTTATTTTAGCTAATAACTTTTTAAGGGACTCCTACATCCAATTAGTTATATTTTTATCTATATCATTCAATTTTTATTTTTATATTTTTTATAATGATTGTGTTTTTCTTAAATATCTTATTTTTCAACTTTTGAGAAAAAAGTGATGTGGAGAGAGAAATAATAGGAGAAAATTTTGGAAAAAATGATATGTGAAAGAAAAATAATAGGAGAAAATTTTGAAAAAAAAAAAACAGGTGAGAAACAATGAAAAAAATGTGAGAAGAAAATTTTGGGAGAGATAGTAGGAGAAAAAAAGATGTAGGAAGAAAATTTAGAAAAATAACTATTTAAATAGTGCCGCTACATGTAGCTTTTTTTTAGCTCATTTAATAAAATATCTATTTTACATTTTTTTTTTTAGCTTCTCCAATGTAAAGGGTATTTTATCAATTTAAGAAGTTATTTTAGATAAAAATATCATTTAGCTCATCCATTGTGAATGCTCTAATTGTGGTTTTAAAAGTCACTTATAAATATGAGAAAAATTTAAGTATAGCATTATATTTTCAATAGATAGCTCAATCAATTGGCCGAAGATCACGACTAATCATAAAAGAGGAAAATACTGAGAGAATACCCGTAAAATGCCAAATGACAAATTTTCTAGAATATATATATAATAGGAGAAAATTCTTATCTCAGTTTTCTAGAAAGTATAAAGCAAGATAGCGTACAGAAAAAGTTATATGTTGGCACACGGGAGAATTCCAAGAGAAAATATAAATGTGAAAGACGAAGGCATGAGGAAGTTTCTGTTCCTTGAAAACCTAGTTAACGTTGAGAATTTGTGAGAGATTTGACAAAGAAAAATCAAGAACTAGAGAGAGAGGAAAACTAAGGATGTATGGCATTAAAGATGCCGTGGGTTAAGGAAGTCAGAGATGGGGAACAATATTAAATTATCAAACTGGCCTGGCTAGCTAGCTAGGAGATATATATTATTTACTCAATAAATAAATAAAAGGCAGTATATAAAATTAATTTCCCAAGTAGAAAAATATATATATATATACATTAGTCACGTTGCTTCACGCATTCATCGACTCTAGAAGATTATATATATTTTTTAATATATTTTGTAACAAATTGGCCAATTGGCTCTTTCCATCCCTCTCTTATCAGAAAGGGACATAGAAAACAATAACTTGCCTAGTCAACACTCCCCATCAAGGGCTACCGTCATTCAAGCTATGAAATGTCAAATGTGGAACCCTCACCAACTCTCTAGAATTTTAGTTGGATATAAATTTTTTTACAAATTAAATTGTAGCAATTTTTCTCATCCAATTTCTAAATGTGTTGTATTATTATTATTATTAATGTACGTATTAAGAAAGCATGTGAGAAGTATATACTAAAAAAAAAAAGAATTTCTCACATGATAAAGGACATGTACATAGCACTTTTAGAGACTGAATAGCAAGAATTTTCTTGCAACCTAATTTTTGGGAATTTTTGTCTATTTTAGTTTCAACCCTAATTGCTAATTATAAGTTCGTTTCTTTTTTTTAGGTAATGTTATCAAAAATAAAATAATCATAATTAGTATTAGTCCATGTTATTATTAAGAGTAACACTATTTAGTATACTGATGTACGATTGTTTATACAACTGAAATGACGTAACATTGAAAATTAGCTCTTTCTTTACAAAATAACAATCCAATAACTCATTTTTACTGTTATATAATCAAGTTAAATCACTATCACGAAGAGATATATACTATAAGGGGTAAAAATGTAAAATGTTCTATTGCTCACCGCTCTCGAAACTGCCTAGCTAAATCCTATTTCAATGTCACTTTTATTAAATAATCACTTATCCAAAAAGTTTGAACAAGTTAAAAAATGTAAATTTAATCATTTAGTTAATAAATTAATAGTACTTAGTGAATGGAATATACAGACTTTTATATTGGAATATTTTTTAAGAATTATGAATTTGATGTGTAAATTAATTAATGACATATAATTAGAGAAGGAAAGAGCTATAGCAGTGACATTGAAATAGGATTTAGCTAGGCAGTTTCGTGAGGGGTGAGCTAGAGCACATTTGACCCCTTAAAAAATGTTTAGAATAGTATCTCTTCGTAATTAATTAACATATATGGGTGGTAATTAAAATTAAAAAAAAAAAGAGTCATTTGACTTTTTCTTAATAATTAATTAGAAATGTAAATTAATTTAAAGATAGGGTAAATCGGGAGAGCAAAGTGGCATTTGGATGAAGGAAATTAAAAACAAAGGCGAATAATAATTAGTTGATCTAGCTAGCTAGAATAAATATGCCATTAACAAATTAATATATACTTAAGTAGATTGATTACAATGAGCTGTACCTTAATCGAAAGGACCATGTGAACGAGATCAAAGGGCTGACCCTTTAATGAAGTGGGAGTATTTTATTTTATTTTTAGTACATAAGAGTATTTTTATTTTGGTTTGGATCCTAGCTAGGAAGAGATTACTGGGGAATATTAAGGATTTCTTGCAATGAATTGGGTCGGGTTTACTCAAAATAGGAAGGTCTTGCAACCCATCGAACAGGCAAAATTGTAAGAAATCCTTATCTATTATTTGACGCTCCCAATTATTGGAAAATAAATAAATAAACAAGAATAAGAGGCACCATTTTTATATATTTTTTTAAGGAATTGAGCGATATATAGATAATAAACAACTTAAGCACAACGCTCAACAGGGACAATGTCTAATACATAATTGGGGATTTCCTCAGTAAGGACATGTTCCACGCTACGGAATAATGCATCCTTCGCTAGATGAGTAGCTACACCATTTAGATACACCATTTAGATGTTGTCAAACATAATTAACCTTCTAACTATGCAGATAGTTTAAAACATCGCGAGCCTCTCTTCAATTATAAGATTCCCATATTAGCTCCAATTTCTACCATCTTTATTAAATGTCTGCACCACTTGGAGGAATTCACCTTTCAAGACCACCTTATAAAAACCAGTTCCCGACCCAATTTAATGGCCCTTAATGCCGCAGCTACCTCTGCAATATTGGCTTCGACTATGTATTCTTTTGGTGCTAACAAGGTCACCATCACCTCTCCCATACCATCTCAAACTACCACGCCAATACCCATCTTCCTGCTATTTTTATCTACTGCTGCATTCAAATATATTGTAATAAAGTTATCAGAATCTGTTAAGACAATAGACTGAATTTGGTTGTAGAGACTCTTTTTTCTTTTTCTTTTTTTTTTGGCAAACCTTACGAACTTTTGAGTTCATTTTGATACTGCAATGAGCTTATTACAAATCTGCAAGTAAATCACTTTTTTTTTTTTTTTTTTTTACACATGTCTACGCAAGGGTAGGGGGAGGGGGAATTCAAACTTGTGACATCCGCTTCATAAAGTGTGGTTCACAGCCGATTGAACTACCACTTTGGGACATACAAGTAAATCACATGGACTAATACTTTAGCAATTTTCCCATTCGTTTATAACAATATTGTTATATGGCCAAATATTATATTAAGAGAAGCAAAGTTTATAAAATAATTTTTTACCAACCGAACTTTATGATCTAATTAATGATTAAGGATAAAGGTTTCATAAAAGGACTAGAGCAGTAGAGCCGTACTTTTTTCCCTTTTCCCGACCTCTTTTTGATCTACGTACAGCAGGCCATTTGGATTTAGGTTTATTTTCACTACACGGTATTAAATATTTAGAAAATTGAAGAAGTATATATATGAACTTTTATTTTATAAAGTTGTTTATTTAGAGAGCGTCCAAAACAAATATTATCATTTATTTTGAGACAGATGATCAAGTAGTATTTTTGGAATCCTTTTCTCCTTCCAATTACAACCCCTAAAAATGAAAATTAAAAATTTTAAAAAAATCTTTTTTTTTTTTTTTAATCCTAGCTAGCTGAAAAATACACGAAGTTTCCAAATTGTAAATCATAAAATTTTAAAAAGAAGTAATCCGACTCCCTAAATAATCTTCAAAAGAGCAATTAATAAGATGGTCTTCTTAATTAGCTAAAATAAACAATGACTTATTACAGTGGCACCCCCAAAGCTTTTTATTTTATTTTATTTTATTTTATTTTGCTGTTTTCATACTCAAGTTTCACACGGCACTCAAAAAAAAAGAAAAAAAATTATTCTCTCCTACTGACACAAGTTACCACTCGAGACCTTCAAAGAAATTTTAGCAGCACTCCCAATATGATCGTCTGACTCCGCCACTAACCTATTAAAATAAATCATCCCATTATATTATTCTATTGTATTTATAGAAAACTACATGTTTTAAATTTAATAATTCTTTTTGTCAGCATTGTTATGTCATCACATGGATAAGATAACTAATCCAAATGACATACGTCACATTATGAGTTAAAATTACCGCGTCGGCCTTTTTTCTGTGCATTAAACTAATAGAATTGTTTATCGATCTTCTAAATTTATTACAAACTTTACTAATAAGTAATTAATTAATTAATTAATTAAAGCTGCAGCTTGGTATATATATATTATTCAAAGACGAAAATTGATGTTTATCCGAAAACCATTGACGTTGCTTTCAGATCGCCATAGCCATAGGCCTATAGTTTCCGGGGATTATTTCACATTTTTTTGCACGTCCTGAAATAAACAAATACCAAAGCTACGAGATGGCCCATTTTTAAAGGACCACCCCTTCTTTCAAGACCTTCCCCAGCTTCTTTCTTCCCCCCTTTATCTCTCTCTGTCTCTCCGGCAGCCAATTTGTTTGTCCTAAAAATATCAACAGCAGCAGCACTCAACGGTACTCTAGAGCTTAGTCATGGACCGTCGGTTCATCAACAGCCACCCTTTTACTACGGGTACTGATCAGCAAGAAGAGAATGATGGCGCCCCAGAAAACGGCTCTGAATCGCCGCCGTCTTCCATCTTCAACAACATGAAGATCACCTCCGTTTCGTCCCCAAGAAAAAGGTGGGTGTTGTTATTAACTTGGTGATTTTTCGTCTCACGCTTCACATGCATAATTCTTGTCACTCTGTATAAAAATGGAAAATTCGGTATATTTGGTCTGACAGAGGATTTGTTACAGTAGGCGCGCGATACAGAAAAGAGTGGTGTCAGTGCCAATCAAGGACGTGGAAGGGTCCCGCCTCAAGGGGGAGAGCAATACTCCACCGTCGGATTCGTGGGCGTGGAGGAAGTACGGTCAGAAACCCATCAAAGGATCTCCGTATCCCAGGTAACGAATTGAAACCAGTCAGATTTTTTTTTACGCTGTAATGCGGCGTAGGCTCTTGTAGTGGGATTGTGTAATCGGACGGTGTACGTGTGTGATCGGTTTGGCAGGGGTTACTATCGGTGCAGTAGCTCCAAGGGCTGCCCGGCGAGGAAACAAGTAGAGAGGAGCCGTGTGGACCCCACAATGCTAGTGGTCACCTACTCGTGCGAGCACAACCATCCCTGGCCGGCTTCTAGAAACCACCACAACCAGCACAACCAATCGACGACGCCCAAACCCGAGAAGCCCGAGCCGGTTACGGACAAACTGCTCGACCAGGAAACGACGTCGTCCGCGGTGCTGGCGGATCTGGGCGACGAGTCGTTGATGTTGAGCGACGAATTCGGGTGGTTCAGGGACATGGAAACTACGTCGTCGACGGTGCTGGAGAGCCCGATTTTCGCGGACAGCAGCGTGGGGGTCGTCGACGCTGACGTGGCGATGTTCTTCCCGATGAGAGAGGAGGACGAGTCCTTGTACGCCGATCTGGGCGAGTTGCCGGAGTGCTCCGTTGTGTTCCGAGGCGTGGGACCAGGAGTCGAGATCTACTGACACGTGTCTTCGGGCCCACACTATCACCCCACTCTCTCCCCGTTTGTCAACTGTGTGCGTATCGTGCGCCATAAGATACCAATTCTTTTCTCTTTTTTTAACATTTTTTAATAGCATTTTCTTTTTCTTTTTCTTTTCTTTTAAATTTTCCTTGAATTCAGCGTCGTAAATGAATAAAAAAAAAATGTCTAGTTTCGCTCTGTCCCTATTTATTCTTGTATTTTGCATCATGGTTCATGGCCGCCCGCCTCCAATAGCTGGCTGCCAACAGTTTCTGTATAGAGATATTTAATTGGGACCCACCAATCATGATCCATCCAATAGAACAAGTCCTCGACAACGACATCCATTGTGGGCCACAATTGAAAACGGCCACATTTCTAAAGTAAATTTGATGTTTTCTATGATAATTAAGACGATGTATTTGTTTTTTTCTTACAAATAATACTTAATTTTTACTGCCATACAATATTAATTATATAACAATTTATTATTAGTGAACAGCTCACACAAACAGGAGACTTTAGTTTGTTTGAATGGTTGCAAAATTGAATTGAATTGAATTGTCTGGCAGGCCAAACCTAAAAGTCAAACTAACAAAATGGTTTGATCTGACTTTTAGGTGCCGTAGCTGAAAGTTACACGTTTGAGTTGCATTGCATTGCCTCCATAATTTGGTGGTTAATAGAAAACAGCTCAAATTATGTCATGTTTGCACATGATTTAGATAAACCTGTTTAGCTAATCAAGAGTAGTAGATGATGTATGTGTGTGTATATATATATATTCAATGTATTAAATTGGGGGAGTGGTTGAGGGAGGATAAATTATATTACATAGTTCGATGCCCCCAAAATTGTTTAAATATATGTTTGTTTTGTTTCATAATGACAAGGGGTAAGCCAAAGCAAGATTAAATTCTATATATATTAAATGTTTCTTAAAAAAATATATATATTTAAAAAATATTTATATTTTTTATATATTAAATGTTTCTTCAAGATAACGTCACCCAAGATTTGTTACGTTTCCTATGATCTTCTTATCCATCTTGGGCGTTGGCATAGAAATACATGAATTAGAAAACAAATGTCAGCTTAATCATGAATCCAGATCCTCTCCAGTTCATAATGGTTATGGACCGGAGGGTGTCCAGTTTATAGTTAGGATTTCTTTAAAAAAATCTTAGCACCACAAATGTGTCACGTGTCCTCAAATAAAAAAAAAAAATTAGTTAATATTTTAAAAAAATAAATACAAACTAAAATAATAATAATAATAATCACTCCTTATGGCCAAACTAAAATAAAAAATTGCTTTGCCCTAGACAGACTGGTTCAAAGGTCACCCTCAAGGGCCAAACTAAAATAAAAAATATATATAAATAAATAATAATAAAATAAATAATTNCTAAAATAATAATAATAATAATAATCACTCCTTATGGCCAAACTAAAATAAAAAATTGCTTTGCCCTAGACAGAGGTTCAAAGGTCACCCTCAAGGGCCAAACTAAAATAAAAAATATATATAAATAAATAATAAATAAAAAATTGGTTTGCCCAAGACAAATCGGTATTTGAATTAAAGATACAATATTTTCATCTCCATTGTATTTAGTGTTGTTACCTAATGTGTCAAATTTTTATTTTTATTGAAAACTGTTAAAAAAAAAAAAAAAAAAAAGTTGACACCACATCCTAAAAGAACGGACACTGCTAACTTAGCAAAGTATTAGTCTTGTTAGAAGGAGATTGATCATCTCGACCGATCCTTATATGTAATCCGTTCATATAAACAATTCAATTCCATTTTCAATCCACTGTTTTACAAATCATTCTACCATTCATTTAATTACGCATCCTTAATCCATACAAAATCTCTAAATCAGTAACAGGATTGTTACAAATAATCAGCGAGAGCGAGAGAGGCAGGAAGCCGAAAAGAAGAGTTGGTGGGGAGATTGATTTTGTTTAAGACTATACGTCATATGAGACCGGATAAAGCAATTTTCACAATAATGGGTCTGAAAAACAAATATTTGGTGCAGATTCGAGCCCATCCAGGTCAGCACCAGATTGAAAGCAATGGATGTAATATCCAACTCCTAAACAAGTACTTAGCTAAAACTTTCAGTCATCACCAAAGAAAAAATTTGACAGTAAAATGAAACAACAGATCTGGCCTATCTCCCTACTGTAGGCATCTGTGAAAAATTTTTACACAATCGTAGTGTACATAGAAACAAGATGCAGCAAAACAAACCAGCCACATCCCACACAGACTGAAACCTCTAGGTGGAACAGCAACCAGCTCTCTTCACAGCTGAAACATCTGTACTGACATCAATTTTCTCTCCTTTGGAAGGAACGGCTGAAGCGGCTGCATCGTCTCCGGTCTCCATGGCCTTCTTGCTAACGATACGGTATATCTGAGTAAGAACTTCGGAAAATGCGTTATCCACGTTAGTTGCTTCGAGAGCAGACGTTTCCATGAAGAAGAGGGACTCCCTCTCAGCAAAGGATTTCCCATCCTCAGTTGAGACTGCAACAAGGTGACGAAGATCTGATTTATTGCCAATGAGCATGACCACAATGTTGGGATCGGTGTGATCCCTCAACTCCCTTAACCACCTTTCAACATTTTCAAAAGTGGAATGCCTTGTGACATCGTACACAAGCAGTGCACCAACAGCCCCTCTGTAGTAAGCACTGGTTATGGCCCGGTACCTATAACTCAATAAACAAGGTCAGACAATGGAAAGGGTAGGGCTTACAAAAGGCAATATGTATAGAAACCTCAAAAGCCAGGAAAATAAACTTGATCACAATCAAACAAAGGAATAACCAAAGAATAATGTTATTTAGTAGACTATTAGACACAACTGTCATACAATTTGAGCACTGTGGCAGTGAAAACCAGCCTCTAATTTTTCTCTTTTTTAGAAATGCTAATCCAAAGGCTAATTTTCACTACTACATCATCAAATTATATGACAATCCCATAACAGTTTACTAAATAACATTACTTGCATCCAAATAACAATGTTGTAAACAAGAATATAATTGTCATATATCCAATTAACTGGTGAAGTAACTCATCCAGCATATCATCATCAACTAAAGCTTCCCCCTATCATCCTGATAACAGCTCTAGGGACCTAATTTCCATGACACACTACCTAGAGTTACATTTTGAACTTTCTATATTCAATTTCATAAAGAAATTGACTCGATTTATTTCACCATGTTTCCATCGCAGTCAATTCTTTTGACAAATTGGAGAAGCTCTCTGAACTATCTCTGTCTCAAAACAACTGCATCAATGTGCTGGCACTGGCAGAAACATAAATGGATCCCTGGCAGCAATATGTCGCAATAGACAGTTGTGTCAGCTAACTAGGTAAATTGTGAGAGGATTTACATGTTAGAGTATTAAATAATTAAATTTACTTTTTCCTACCAGTTTAAACTTTTAGGACAAGTGGTGATTTAATATGATATTAGAGTAAAGGTCCTGAGTTCGAACCTTATCTTCATCATTCAGCTCTCATTTCAATTAAATATCACACATGAGAATGAATGTTGGGAGTTTGGGCCCATACATGAGGAGGAGTGCTAGAATATTAATTAAATGATTAAATTTATCATTCCCATCAACTAATCAAAAAAAAAAAAAAAAAAACTTAGGCTTTTAGAACAAGTGGTGATTTATCATCACATGTAAAAGTTTCCAATAAGTATGCTAAAACATGTGAAAGTCCTGAAATTATATAGTTGTGAAGCATCACTCTGCCACTCTAATAGATTAATTACATCACTCTGCCACTGCCTCAACTCAGACAATTAATTATAGGCAGGTGATACTTACCTATGTTTCAACACCAAATAGGCCTGATGCCAACAAGCTACAAAAAAAATTAAATCCAGAAGCCATAAGCGATCAAAAAGACAGGAGTAAATACGCCAACTTAAGCCTGATTTGAATAACAGCAGAACTATCTGTTCATATAGCTATAAATGATAGTAGATTAACTAAATCAAGAATCAAATCTAAACAATCCTCACAGACTAGATATCCAACCAGCCACTCTCGGTGAATGAATTGTGTTGATTCACGAGCAAACATGACAGTTAAATGAAAGCCACAAAAATAATACGTAAAATGCTTTGCTTACTGATGTTGTTTGTAAATAAAGTACATGTAGAGAGCTCTACAATGAAAGACTAGTAGTGACAATGGAGGAGTTAAAGATGCGCATGGTGCTGGTGGTGGTGTAATTTTGCTTGAACTTTAGCTTACTTAAAATCATTATCATGATCCTAAAAGATCCAATAAGACTTAAAATAGTATATATTAAATCAAGGGTCCTATTAAAAAGGAAGTTTGAGTTGACTACACAATCTCTCATGTAATAGAATACATTTTCTTGTTTTATCAGGTATAATGATTTTCTATTACTTTTTTAAGGGATTCACAAGAATTGATAAGAAATTCATAGATAGGTAATTATCTACAAGTTAATGTCAAAAACGACAAGTTTCATAAGACCAATATTTATCACAATCGCTGCCAAAAAAGGTATACCAGACGAAAGGCAAAAATAACATTTTTATCCGTGATAGCATTCCATTGAAACAGAATATAAGAACACCAATATTTCATTTTTAAAAAACTATAATTGATGTAGCTTTTCAAGATCATGGATACCACCATTAAAAAAAAAAAAAAAAAACAAAAAGGAAACAAAAACAAAAACTTGTATGTACATAAAAAACATGTAAAATATACTTCTATAAAGAGGGAGAGTTGAAGCTGGATCAACTTTCTTTCCAATGGTGCAAGTGTCTAACCATTGATCCAAAAGCTCTAAGAGCCTTAAGATCGTAACATTCCACCACATTTCCAAATCTATCGTCTATAGCGGACCAATCTATCGTCATTGACTCAATAATAGCCCTTTCTCTTCTAGGCAGTTTCACTCACCTATTAGTATTCAATAACTTAACCCTATGCCCATACATAATATCAAGAAATCTTAATCTAGCCCATAGGTCTCCTTCTCCGTGACTCAAACCCGTGATATAGTGCTTGCTTTGATACCAATTATTAAGGGCCTAACCATTAATCCTAAAGCCTTAAGACTATTGGATACTAATTTGATTAAATCCTTAACCTTTAGGATCGTAACAAAACCCTTCATATTTACTCATATAAGCAAGGTACATAACGCTAATTCTAATAATTTTAACCAACTTATGGAATTTCGATAGAGAAAGAATCCTGCCTTAGATTGCCATCCACGGATCACCACCTCTCCATATATGAGCCATCACTACACAAGTACAACCCCAATAAGTGACTGTTGCCGTCACCAACACTCTATAACTAAAACCAAATATGTATTACAAGCTTTTTACCCTTGAACAACCCTACTAGCTGAGTTATTACCACTAAAAAAACTGCACAACCTCTTTACCAATGTGTTTCACACATTCATTGTATGTGCACTTCCTACTGGTGACTTATTTAAGAAGATATCACACATAACACTGAAGTTGCGTTGCAGTGCATCTCACTCAAACATGCTAGACACAAAATAAAACCCGAAGGCAAGGTAACGCTCACATAACATTAAATCAGATAGCTTAGAAGAATATAAAAACAAAAAAAAAGAGATGGAGATTAAACTAAGCAGCTACCTTTAAAAATGCTAGGTTCACAAGAGGTAAAACTTAAAATTCAAAGCTTAATGCCACATAAATAGCTTTTATATAAAAGAAAGGGAAAAATGCAAAATCAGTCCATATGGTTGCACTGATTTGCAATAACTCTCTAAGATTTAAAAAATGATTTAAAATTTCCCGTGGTAAGCATAAATAACAAAGATCTTCCTATGTTGACTTGCCGTTTAAAATTTGGATGGAAATCAACAGTATGCCATGTTATTCCAATCAGAATTTGACACATCTTCTCTAATAAAAAATATAAAAAGAAAAAGAAAGCATGTCCTTTTATTTATATATTTGACACGTCTTTTTTTATTTTTTTATTAAAAGAGACGTGTAAAATTCTAATTGGGGATGACGTGGCATACTAACAACTTCCGTCAAGATTTTAAACAGCAAATCAACATAAGGAATTATTTGGCGTTTATGCTTACTACGAGAAGTTCTAAATCACTTTTTAAACCCTAGGAAACTTATTGCAATTCAGTGCAACCACATAGACTAATTTTTCACTAAAAGAAATGATAGGGGATAAAAAAAAAAATGCTTCAAAAAGATACAATTAATCTGATCAAATACATTTCCAACACTAGGAGAGGGTTAATACATGGGAGATTCAACTTTCCACTGGAAAAGAAAATGATATGCATTCATTCTTGTATCCCTAAACAAAATTCAAGGACCACAAAGCAGTGATGCATGCAAACGTCATGAGAGGTTATGAAATTAAAAGTATTAATACAGTTTAAAAGAAGACCACACGTAGTGTGATGCAGTAATCGAGAGTAAAAACAAGGATTTATTCCAAACTAATGGATATGAAGCAACTGTACTATCAAAATCATCAACCATAAGAGGTGGCAGACACACACACATGTTTATGTGTGTGTGCCTCTAGCAAGAGAGAGAAGAGAGAGAGAGTGGAGCAAAAATCAGGGTGAATTTGATAAGAGCAGTATTTCAAGAGTATACTCCACTGATACATGTTGGCAAAAAATCATTGAAATGCATGAAGATTTTTAAGATACAATAAGCGTAGCCATGGCCTCTTATTTTATATAAATAGCAAATCAGGATCATGTCTACAAAACAAGCATTCATAAGATGAATGTCTTCAAGATGATTAACTACCACCAGGCTTAGGGTTGATAGGGCTAGAAGAAAACAGAGTTGGTAACATCATTAGACACAAGATGAGTAAAGTCAATGTACACTACTAACAATATACAACATAAGGCAAATTGAACAAAACAAATAGGCAAGAAAACAAAAACAAAAAAGATTGTGAAACAAGAGAAAAGATATTATAATACTGTATTTTTTTTCTGCATGACTATCTCAATAGATTATAGACTACATATCATTTATTACCATATTGGAAACCACAGTCTGAAGAGTGCAATCATTTCAAAAAGAGTAGCCTATTTTTTTCTGCGTAAAAGAGAAAATCCGAGTCAAATAGGAACCAAAGTCACACCAACCCATTACAAGCTCGAACATTTCACTTCATTTCGAATTCATTCTCGGATTTCTGATACAATATTGGTGCAGAATATCAGGATCCACTATAAATCTAAGTTTGATCCGCCATGCTGCGTGACTATTAGGAAAACAAAATCAATCTGCTTGTCAAATTTTCAACGTTAAATCCCCCACCAAAGAACTACTTAAGTTTAATTCACTCAATTATTCGAATACTCTGAGATCTAATAAAAGCAAAACCGTCTCTGTATCCCAATTAACCCACCATATCTCAGCTATAATGAATGAAAGTTATGAAACTAAATCCATTACTTTACTCAACCAACCTTGATATAGTTATTTTCAGTTTGGCAAGAGATTTTCCTTTCTTTCGCCTCAGTTTTCTCAGAAAGCAAAAGCTCCCAAAAAAAGAAAGAAAGACCCAGATCATAAAAACCAGTATCACACCTTTCTTGGCCAGCGGTGTCCCAAATCTGGGCCTTGATAACCTTGCCGTCCACATTCAAGCTCCGGGTGGCGAACTCGACGCCGATGGTGGACTTGGATTCCAGGCTGAACTCGTTGCGAGTGAACCTGGAGAGCAAGTTGGACTTGCCCACGCCGGAGTCCCCGATCAGCACCACCTTGAAGAGGTAGTCATAGTCGTCCTCAGCTTTGTACCCAGCCATTCCTCCAATCCAAACAACACGACTTCCGCTTCAGACAAGCAGAGAGAGATCCGCGTGCTTTGTCTCTCTCTCTCTCTCTCTACTTTCTCTCTCTAAACAATTGTTGCGTGTCTTTTTTTTTTCTTTTTTTTTTTTTAACACCTTTTTGCTTTTGTGGGTGAGAAATGAGAACGGCCGACGTCTGCTGGGCTGGACTCCGAAGGGAAGAGAGGGATGTGTCCTGTTTGAAAAGTGAAAAGCTTTGGGTTCGAGGAATAAGGACATTGATGTCCTTAATGTACCCAAAAACTCGGGCGTGATTCGTGAAGCAGATTTTGGTACTTTGTAATTAATTAGGATATTTTTGTCTTTTTGGTAAATCTATCAACTTGTTTGGCAGATTTTTGGTGGTCTTTTGGAGGAGAAGATGATTATGGTAAGCTACAAAACGGATTTTTTAATTATAGAAGTCAATTTTTTTGGAGGTATGCTCAAATATATATATATATGGAACATGATGTTAAACTTGATATTGCTATAGTTGTTTATTTACAAAACAATAAATATATTCTTCGCATCACTAGTGTTATTGATTTACTGGCCTTAACGAAATTTTCAAAAGATTTGGTACACACTAGGGCATGAGTTTAAATCTCATAGTGAGTTCTGCACGCTAAATTGATTAATGTTAGTCGTATTGGTTCTACTGATATTCTAATGAAATTGGGTCAAACTATGGGACCGTGATACACATCTCGAAGGCATGAGGGAACAATTCCCTCACGCCTTTATATAATATATTATTATATATTATATGAAGGCGTGAGGGAACTGTTCCCTCACGCCTTCGGGACATTCATCACCACCTCAAACTGTGACTCAATCAGACTTGAGGAAGCGTCTATGGTTCCTATCATCTAAATCTCTCATGTGCGGCTTCCAACACCCGAGTACTACCTAACTAGAATAGCTATGGTTGGTAGAGCCTACCCTATTTTGAATTTTTTAAAAAAAATATATATATTCTTTATATTCATTTTATTTTGCTCACTTCACAGTGACTAATGTGGCATTTGATGAATGGCCACTTAAAAAAAAAAAATTTACTTCCATTCAGCTCATGCAAAGTCACCAATGTAAAGTCAGTATAATAAAATAGGTGTGAAGTGTAGCACCACTCTTCACAACAAGTGTTTTTCGTTAAACTAGTGGATGTCAATTATTAGATATTATCCTTAGACGGACTAATTGGTGCACAAGATTTGAATCACATCAACACAAAGGACTATTGGTTGACAACCAATTTTGGTTTGCAAATTTTAGTGTCAAAACATAGGTATTTTGGGTTGTAATTGATAGTAGTTGAATTAGAGTTGAGTCATATTTACAATTTGGTTCAAACTTCCACTGTATAAAGACTTGCTAAACCCTTACTCGACCTTTACTCAATTTTTGTTTGATATGTGCTCAATCAGGAACGGAGTTAACTTTCAATTTGAAAAATGACCAAGGGCCTAGAAAAAAAAAATGGTTTGTTAATATATTATTTTTATAAGTAAGGGTATTATAAGAAATTTAGGTGAAATCTCATTCCAATTAAAAAATTTGGTCATTCTTGTGTTGTTACAAATAGCAATGCGACTAATGTCATACAACTCATAAAGTTAGTTTTGCCCACTTTCTCCTATCCAAATCCTTCAAATGCTTCCCCTCATTGATCAAT
Source organism: Carpinus fangiana (assembly GCA_006937295.1). Lineage (NCBI taxonomy): Eukaryota > Viridiplantae > Streptophyta > Magnoliopsida > Fagales > Betulaceae > Carpinus > Carpinus fangiana. The sequence continues at coordinate 6,140,911 of CM017321.1, forward strand.
TTTACATTTAATCCTTAAATTTTAAATTAATTTAAAGAGCTCTAATAAAGCACGGAACACTCAACTCGGACGAGTTCTAAACTCTTTCAAACTCCCCGAGTCCCCAATGGCCGAATCTACCCAAGATTCCAACGGAACAACAGGTGTCCGTGAACTATTGGGCAGGTGCGTAGAAGTGGTTACATAGCGTTGCGCCACGCCGCATCGAAAAGAAGCCAAGTGTATGAGGTTCTACGTGGGTTTGTCAGGCTCCGATTCACGCCCGATATAATACATGCAATTTCGGATCAATATTTGAATCGGCTTCTCTCGTCTGCTTCCAATTCCAGATCTGAAGCTCTCCCAGATCCTCAATTTCTTAGTGTAAGCCTCTCTTATTTTCCACGCTTTGATGTATCTCCTCGTTCTGCTTCGTTTTACATGCCATGATTTACATTTCTTTTTTCAGTGGATTAATATTGATCTGCGAAATTATACGACTTTCTGAGCTCTTTTAATTTGAATTTGTTTATTTTGTAAATGTGAAGGATATCTGAATTTTAAATTTCTTTAAATTTTTATCAAGATTTAAAATCAATAAAGTTCTGTGATCCAATTCCTTAGCTTTATGCGTGGTTTTGATTTTTTATTTTGTTGAGATTCGCTTGAGGTTATGCATTTCGATTATCGTGGTTTTTGTAATGTGCTGCTGCTAATTTGTATAAACCTTTGAAACGGTGCGTTTCGCTTGCCATGTGGATTTGTGTGTTTCCGCCTGCTGATTTGGTGCCAATTTTGTGAAGAACTCATAGATGAGCCAAAGTACTAGGTGATGGTTTGGGCCATGACAAATGTGAAGTAGAAAACATGTAGGTGCAGTGGAAGTCTATGCTATGACATAGTGTGTTCACAGTTTGTGACACTGAATTTGTGGTTCTTTGGAGTAGTGAAAATCTGGTTTAATTTCTGAAGCAACGAGAATAAACAAAGTTTTTAGGAATAGAACAATGAGGCTTGAAGACTACGATGTTCAGAGCTAATTGTCTCATTTTGGTCACAATGTACGGGTTGCATGGTCTATACTTTGATTTGTGATCAATGTTTGCGCTAAATTCAAAGGATTAGTCAAAGTTACAATTGGAGTTCCTCAAAGTTACTTATATAATCTAGTTTTACCTAGTTTATAGCCAACGTGAGAAGACTTGTTACATATACGCCTTTATAATCCACTCATTTAATGTGGGACTTAATTTTCACAATCTAGGATATCACAATCTCTTCTACTCAAATTCTTGACGTTCTTATCAAGACCTACATTAGGCTATTATGCCTCGATGTCACATGGCGTTACTATATTGGTTTAGCTACCATTTGTCATGACTCGGGCAAGTTATGTATATAAACACACATGCTAGTCTCTTATCCCCTATACCCAAAAGGATTAGTCGAAGCTACAGTTGGAGCTTCCTAAAGTTATTTATACAGCCTAGTTTCATTTTGTTCCCGCCTTCAAAATCCATTCATCTATATGAGTCTCAACTTTCACAATTCAGGATACCACAACCTATATGACTCATCTGAATCAATGAATACGTGAATAATTAATTATTGAGTTTTTTTTTTTTAACTTCAATCTTTTTGATGCATGTAGAGTGTGTGATTAATTGATTTATGTGATGAATCAATACCATATAACACACATCGCTTACACTATATTGGATGGAATCAGATAGGGATACAGATGCTAGTGAGCAATAAGCCTTTTTGTTAGATGTGCATGCTTTAACAAGATTTTTACACTTGTTAAGCTATTTCCCTGACACGTGTTGTTGATCTATTGATGCTAAAATGTTTAAGCTTTGGAAGCAGGTGCTTGGTTTAGTTCTCACTGCTAAAGATGGGAGGAGGATTTAGAGTGCTGCATCTGGTCAGACCATTTCTTTCATTTCTGCCAGAAGTTCAGAGTGCTGACAGGAAGGTTCCTTTCAGAGAGAAGGTCATATACACAGTCATTTCTCTTTTCATCTTTCTGGTTTGCAGTCAGCTTCCTCTTTATGGAATACACTCAACAACGGGTGCCGATCCATTTTATTGGATGCGTGTTATTCTCGCATCAAACCGTGGGACCGTGATGGAGCTTGGAATTACCCCTATTGTGACGTCTGGACTAGTGATGCAACTCTTGGCTGGGTCAAAGATCATTGAAGTGGACAACAGTGTCCGTGAGGATCGTGCCCTCTTGTAAGTATAGAGTTTTGTTTTTTGTTGTTCTCAGCATTATGTTATCGCATTCAATTAAAAAGAATTTCTGTAAAAGCTTTATATTTCCCTTTTTTAAAAACATTTTTCTGGATTTAACTTACTTTGACTAAGTTTCAGTTATAGTCCTTTATCAATCTTCTCTACTTTGGTACGTATTTCAATGTGCTCCAGCAGTTTAGGATGTTTAGACACTTTCAAACATGTAGCTTCTATTGTATGTGTCTTACTATTTGTTGGCATCTGTTTTTTTTGCAGAAATGGGGCACAAAAGTTGTTAGGCATCCTGATTGCTGTTGGTGAAGCTGTTGCATATGTCCTATCTGGGATGTATGGTAGTGTTGGTCAACTTGGTGTGGGGAATGCCATTCTTATCATTGTTCAGCTTTGCTTTGCTGGAATTATTGTGATATGCCTAGATGAACTTCTTCAGAAGGGATACGGTCTTGGCTCTGGGATCTCTCTTTTCATAGCTACCAACATCTGGTCGGCTACAATTTTGATCTTCATCTTTATCTTCAGCATGCTATGATCTTTGGTGTTCTAATCCTGAATTTCTTGTTGACTTGCAGTGAAAGCATTATCTGGAAAGCTTTTAGCCCCACAACTATTAACAGTGGCAGGGGTGCTGAATTTGAAGGTGCTGTCATTGCTTTGTTTCATCTACTGATTACTAGGAGTGACAAAGTCCGTGCTCTCCGAGAGGCTTTTTATCGGCAGAACCTTCCGAATGTTACTAATTTGCTTGCTACAGTCTTGATCTTCCTTATTGTCATCTATTTTCAAGGTTTTCGTGTAGTCCTGCCTGTTAGATCAAAGAATGCTCGTGGACAACAGGGCTCATATCCAATTAAGCTTTTCTACACCTCCAACATGCCTATAATTCTCCAATCTGCCCTTGTTTCCAATCTTTATTTCATCTCCCAGGTACTTAAGTTAATCATGCATTGGTGAAAATCAGACACCAAGCTTTACCATGTATTTAATATCATATCATTTTGTTTTTCTACAGTTGCTATACAGGAAATACAGTGGAAATTTCCTTGTAAATCTGTTGGGAAAGTGGAAGGAATCTGAATATTCAGGTGGCCAGTTTGTTCCAGTTGGTGGTCTTGCTTACTATGTCACTGCACCAGCAAGGTGACGAAGTATTTTCCTGTATTGTTGAATTACTTTATTAAAGTGCAAAAGCATGTGCCAACAGGAGTAGCTAATCCTCTTATCTTTTCTCTTTGCTGATGCCTTCTTTTACCGTGTATGTTATCATTATGCAGCTTGGCAGATATGGCAGCCCATCCATTCCATGCTCTATTCTATCTGGTGTTTATGCTTTCAGCTTGTGCACTGTTCTCTAAAACTTGGATTGAGGTATCTGGGTCTTCTGCCCGAGATGTTGCTAAGCAGCTCAAGGTATTCCAAGATGAGATTTTTGTCTTTAAATCGCTAGCAGTCTATTGACTAAATGACACTCAAGTGAAAAAAATAATTGAGGAGGCATGACCACATAAGAGGCCACTTGTTTCCCTAGTTCTGTGGTCGTATAAAGACATCCTTGCTCTATTTTGTGTAGCAATTCTGTACAAATTTGCCATGCTGATGTCTATTTTAGTGCTGCTGCAGCTTTATTATCTTGTGCATCAAATTGTAGACGAGGATCTGTAGAATTAAGTTATGGAGCTCCAAAACTGTAATAATCATAAATCATATGTTTCTGGATGATGTTGAACACTTCACGCTCGTTCTGCAGGAGCAACAAATGGTGATGCCTGGACATCGAGATTCAAACTTACAGAAGGAACTGAATCGCTACATCCCTACTGCCGCAGCCTTTGGTGGAATATGCATTGGTGCACTTACGGTGCTCGCAGATTTCATGGGAGCAATTGGCTCAGGAACTGGGATATTGCTTGCTGTCACAATCATCTATCAGTACTTCGAGACATTTGAGAAGGAGAGAGCCAGCGAACTTGGCTTCTTTGGCTTTTAAGAACTAATACTCTGTTTTAGGGAATCTAAGCTCTTAGGTGGTGCTGATGACTGATGAGCTTCCTGGCAGCTTTCGTGAACTGAAAGATGTAAGTAGGTTCCACCATTATTAACACACCATGGTTAGAGATTTAGTTCAGTATGTAGTCTGGTTATGGTTAGTGGCTTGCTATTTCTGTTTTCATGGAAAATTGAATAGCATGCTGAGGCAGATAAACAACTGTTGGCGAAAATAGAGATGAAAAACTCTTTTCTTTATTGTTATCTTGTTCTGTCGTCTATGTTGTTTAGTCGCGTCGCCTGAGAAATTCTGAATTTGGGGGTTTTGAGACACCAGAAATGGATCCGGACCCCCATTAATCCCTTGCCTAAGGAGGAAGGGGGCAAGGAACAGTAACAAGGGAATGAGAAGGGGGCTCCCTAGTCCGGGCGGGGAAGCCCTTGCCCATCAGAGGGCCCGTGGGCCCTTCTCGGGTTAGGGAAAGTTCCTCTCACATATCTTTTCCATTGGATGATCTTGTAGAAATGTTGGATATTTTGAAAACTGATACCCAGAAGATTGAGATGAGAAGGTGGGAGGTTAACAAAGTTTGATTGAAACAGATAATATCTCGTAATACATCTCAAATATAATGACGTGGGATCCTTTGTTTTTTCCTTAATTTGTTTTTTTTAAAAAAAAAGATAAAAAAAATAAACTTGAGAGATAAGAGAAGACATCAGCATTCAGCAGCTGGTGCATTTGATGTCTTCAAACCTGAGTCTGATTCCATTTGCAACTTTAGTAACTGTTAGCTTTTATTTATTTTGTGCATGAGCTGCAAAGATTGACCAAATGAGTGTTTTAAAGAATTAGATTAGATGTGACAGTGGCTTTTAGGCCTTTTATGATAGGTAGGCTTATAAGCTTGAGGTTTATTCCCCCCCTTTGGTCTTCCTCTCTAAAACCTAAAACCTGCAAGCAGGAAGGGCGTTTAGACATTATATGGGGGCATTAATAGCTGAAAATTCTTGAGGGGATTAGTCAAATTTTTAATTTGGGGATTAACTGATTTGCTCGTTAAGACAATTTTGGTATGTGGAAAGATGATCATGAGACTACTTTTGAATGTTGAATAGCCCCATTTTTTATTTATAGCCCTTAGCCTTAACGTTTTCTCTGAGCGGCTTGGGCATGGCGTGTCTCTTCCCCAATAATTTACTTTCCAGCAACCGTTTCTCTTAAGTACTGGATCGAGCCTCGTGTTGGGCTGAGGAGCGTATCCTTGACTGTCATGGGCCGATTGACTTGATTAGCCCACTACTGCTGGGCTTCTTTTTGACATACGTGAGACAAGGCATCATCACTAGGTTCAATACTAGTTGGATCAATAGAGTAATTTTAGCAGTCTCTCTCTTATTACTTTTATGTCCTTCCAAAAATGATATGGCTCTTAAAATTATCATTTGATCAAAATCTAATAATGAATCACAAACTTAATGGTAATTTTAAGAGCCACATCATTCTTGGATAGACATAAGAGTGGCACAAGAAGAACTTGTAGCATTATTCGGATCAATCTGGTCCAGAAAGCCGAGCATCTTATAGCATTACTTGGATCAATCTAGTCCAGAAAGCCGAGCAACGCCAAGAAATACAGGCATTGCCTGTAGGGAACATAGTAGAAGATCCCCAAGAAATAAATAAATTTTAAAAAAAAGAAAGCAAAGCATTAGATCATACAAAACAAAAATATGCAAAGGTAGAAACACCAACTCCAAAGTCGGCTAGTTTGTGTGTAGGGGGCTGATTGAATTTTCTTGCTCCTCTTGTTTTGTACATGTAGGGTTAGGGTTTTGAGACCTCTAAACTTTCTTTTCAATTCTGATTATGAAACCAAGAAAGAGTGCAGGCAGTCACAAGGCTCCTCTATATAGGCATACAAATTCAAGTTTCATTGCCAAAGTAGGACTTGAAAATCCTAATTGTCTATCACTAAACACATTTCTAAGGGATATACTCCCTATACAATTAGGTCAAACCCTTAAAGAATAAGCAGAATGGATCATTCCACAACTAAAATGACATTTTTTTCTCATAAAAAAATAGAGAAAAATCCAAGCCTATGACGTAAAACTAAATAAATTTTGGATTGTTCTACTTGCAATATGGGATGTGTCAATAAATTTAGAGAATTAGTTGAAATTGCTCAACCCTCCGCACTTATTTCCAACATAAGAACAAAATAAAAGGATTCGCACTCTAACTAATACATTTGAAAAAGTTAAAAGGTAATTATATTCTTGGGATTTCCTAGGGTTTTTCTTTTCTCACTCCACATTAAATGCCCTTCTCTCCAGCTTAAATTATCAACTATTTTATTTAGGACCAATAACGTAGAACAGCAGGAGAGCACATGCTTTAGGCGTGCTACAAATTAATTTGGATAGGAGCACTCGAGTTAGGTTCGAGTTACAGGTTGCTAACTCGTTGGTACTTGGTATCATATTATATCTATGATTTAGAAGCACTTTTTTTTTTAGATAAGATATCAACCAATATAAACACCAATATTGATGTAATCATAAATTCTGGGGTTACTAAATCTTATCCGAATAATAGTATATTATTAGGGTTTTATTGTTCCAATAACATTTCTAGCCGGAATAGGTCGAAATAACTATGAAAAAAATACACAAAAATAACTCATAATAGTCAAATTATGTCGGAGATGCTCTTAGTATTTATTATGATAAGAGTCTATGTCAATAATAAGACTATCTCGGTCTCTACCAGTTGTAATTTTTTTTCTATTCAATGCAAAAAAATTACCTTCAACCTAGCGTTTGTCAAAAAGTCTATCCAAATTCTCTTTATGAGCATATAAGAGCATTCCCAGCAGCTTCCTTGTTATGTTCCTTACATTTAAGGATCGAAACTACTTTTTGCTTCCCTATGTCAAAATATACTACAATAGCTTCCCTTAATCATTCCCTATATCATTAAAATATTTATTTTTTTAATTATATTATATATATGAGAGGAGAGAGGAAAGAGAATCATGGGGGGAAGAGAGGAGAGAAGAGAGAGAAACCTTTATTTACTTATTTTAATAATCATAAGGATTGCAATAGTAGAACCCTATGTATAGGGTTCTACTGTAGCATCTGATGGTTTAAGGAACCATATAGGGAGTCTGCTGTAAAACATTTTTTGTGATTTTTTGGACATATTCCCTACATATAGGGAACAGATCCCCTTATAAGGAGTCTGCTGGAAATGCTATAAGTTTAGGTTTCTTTACGAAATCTTTTCATATATTTTTGTTAGTTGAAGGTCCACATCAAATACAAAGTACACTGCCAGTCAATAGAAGAGGCAAAAACCACAACCATGGTGAATCTTTACGAATACCAAGGAGGATATGTAATAATAAGTGGCACAAGTTTGTGGAAAAGCTGTGAATTACGCTCCCGTCAATCTTGGTAGGAGCCCAACTACATATGAGAAATAATGGAAACAATTTTCCAATAATTGGTGAGATGAAGTTTATATAAAGAGTCTCCATCTAATTAAAGAGAATATATATATTATATATTATACATGCTGACTCATTCAGAGCTTGCGCTGTGGCCACTTGAGGGGCAGCTCTGCTCATCTACCACACACTCCTCTTCATCTAATCATGACAGCCATTTTTATTAGGATTAGACATTTGTTGGGCTTTTGCATAAACCAGAAAAGCTGATGCTATCTCCATTAAAGTTACTCCAGTAATAGATGGAGCCTTTGGGGGCGGGGGGCAGTTTCCTTTGCTCTACAGTACGTTCCACTTGGATCTAGCCTAGGATACTTTCCATTCTTCTTTTTCTTTTTTTCGGGAAATTCATCATCATGGATTTTATTTTTTTTTATGTGGGCCTAATTTAGACTCAAATATGAGTTACAAGTTACAACAAATACAATCTATCAGCACAGTAATTAAAGACGTAAAAAGGATGGAAGATTATATAGAATTCAAGGAGATGCCACCAAGAAGAACGGATATTTTTTAGGTTAACATCCAAATGTGAAATTTTTGTTGGACAGAAATCGCATGCTGTGTATGTGTTCACAATTCCAGTTAGAAGAATTTAGGCAGGGTGTAGCTGAGGCTGAGGCTGAGGCTGAGGGTCTAGGATTAGACGTTAAATTTATGTCGTACACTCGCGTCTCACGGCAGTGGAAAGATGGTGAAAGGAATCAAAGGATGACAGCTCATGCAGCAGAGCCTGATTTTTCCCCGTAAATTATAACTTTCCAGATTTTTTTCACTTTCGCTTTTTAACGGTGAAATAGCGGTTACGATTAGTAGTTAAAATCGTTAAGCGTTAACCGTTTCCGTTAACTGTTAACAGTTAATCGTTCGGTTAGCGGTTAACCAGATGGAGTTAACCCGTTTTTTTATTAACCGCTTTTTATTGGACTTTTTATTAGTTTTTTTTTTTTTTGTTAGTTTTGGGCTTACTTTAAATCCTTATTTTACTTACTTTAAACATTTTTTTCTTCTTTCATGACCATTTTAGCATAAAAATTGTTGGGTTAAAGTGAGCATTATATGTTGGACCATTATACCAAAATCTTATTGGTCACATTCTATAACATATAATATACGAATAAAATTACAACAAAATTATCGTTTTTGGTTAGGAAGAAATGAATATATAGAAGTGTCAAACTACGTCGTTTTGCACTTCTATATTATATAAATAATAAAAATATAAAACCCAAACAAAAGTCAAAAGTGGGGGGAATCGAAATCGAGACTCATGAGTAAAAGAGGCACACAATAACCACTAGGCTACAATATCTTATTGTTATTTATTATATGAAATATATATTATATAAATATATATTATATTTTAAAAAAATTCGGTTAGCAGTTAGCGGTTAGTGAGGTTAACAATTAATGGATGCGGTTAGGCGGTTTTAAATTTCACCCCTACTTTCTCTTATGAAGAAAGTTGTAAGGTTTTTCAGGATTTCTTCTTTCAACATCTATCACATCTGATCTCACCAATTAAAGTCTCTATATATATATATATATATGTGTGTGTGTGTGTCTATGTTTGGCAATGAAGAAACAATACTGTAATATATTTGATTTATATGAAAAAAATAATAATAATGTTCTATATAAAAAAAGTATAAAAT
>CM017321.1:6150986-6177092 GCA_006937295.1 Carpinus fangiana
CATTTGGCTTCAAAAATTTTGAAAATATGACTACTAAGATAAGACACAAATTAAAAAATATGACCATTAAAAAAATTACAAATTTTTAAAAATATTACCGTTAGAATAAGACAAATATTCTTAAAATAGACCATTAGAAAAATATAAACATTAAAAAATATAAAAGTTAGAAAAAGAATAAACAAATCTTTGAAAAATAATATTTAAATGAAATAGTGAAAGTGAAAGTGAAAGTGAATTGTTAAAGTAGTGAGGCTGAAATGGGTGCTCTAAAAATGTGAGTTGTTAAAATAATTAAAAGTGTACTTTTGGTTAATTATTTTGAAGAGTAAAATTTGAAGAGGCTGTTATGGATGCTCTTATGTTACATTAGAACACTAAATACTATTAGGTTTTACGTTATTGACAAATTCAATGTCAAAACTTGTTGTCATGTAAGTTTAGGTTTAGGGTTTAAGCAAGTCTTCATATGAGATTCAAAACTTGGTTCAAATTTGAGGATCAGACGAACTTGATTGCAAACCCGTTCAAAAGGCGATTAAAGGAGAGCATGAAAGGCAATTCAAGAACAAGTTCTAACTTAAAAAAAAAAAAAAAAAAAAGGTTCTAGAATACCTTGATTGCATGCCGTTTAAACCAAGACTTCAAGACATTAATATTCAAGTTCTAAAAAATTCAAAGACTCACAGAATGCCATGATCGATCGCATTGGCAATCATAGTCACCGCATAACATTCAATTGAGAAGGCCATCAAGTCAGATTCTAAAACACTCGCTCACATCCGATCCCGTTTAAACACCATTATGCAAAAACTGTGAAACCCCTAACTCTCATTCAAACCATATATATATATATATATATATATATATATATATATATATATATCAAGTGCTGTAAAAACAAGACAAAGGTAAAAGACAAACCGTTTAAAACTTTAGCCAAATTATGGCTTTGAGGTTGGCTGACCTCCAAAATGATTTTACTTTTAAAGGAATCAAATTATTATGGTGTTTAAAAAATTCGTTTTAGGCCCCAAATTGTTACAATCAACATTACCAAACCAGCCCATACGTTACGGCAAGAAAAAAGTATTATAACGTAATATTATGGCAAGACCAAAAAAAAATAATAATAAAATAAAATTAATGTGTCTCGTAGAAGCCAGTAGCCTATTATTGAAATTATATATGATTTGGGCAGGAAAGCATAATAATTGTACAAGCCATGAAAGCATAAAAACATTATGTGTCTCGTAGAAGCTAGGTCATGATATTTTTATAATATGTCTGCAATTGCCATTACAAAAATTAGTTGCCACGGCTAATAATTTCTATATGCCTAATTAATCGTTACCAAAACATATAATAATTAAAAAATAACTTCAATTCCTTCAGGTATAATCAAAGCGGCTTCATTATTTCGACAGGGAGGCGTATTGCATGCTTCTTTGATAAATAATGAAGCTTTTTCCATAAGGATGCACATTATTTTTTTATATATATATATATATATTCATAAGATTAACGGATATATTATATTATATTTATACACTACTTCCACTATTAGCTTTCATTCGATCGGCGATGCATGCTTGTGTTTGCAAATTAATGAGCTTAATTTTTTAATTAACTTCCTTTTGCAAGAGAAAGGATATTATTAATTATATATATGTTCATAATTTTTTTTTAGGGTAAAAGTTGTAATATTAGTGCTTTTACCATACTAATTCATGTGACTTTTGAATATATATATATAATAAACAGTGATCGAAAGTACCCATAATGGAGTTCAACAAATGGTTTATATAATACATCTTCAAGTTGCATGCCAAGAAAGACAGAAAGCATACTTTAGTTTATATATAAAAACTAAGGAATACTCTAATTTAAGGGTAGCTACCCATCCACCGCTTGCACGGTTGCCGGGTGGTCTATCTCTTTTCTATAAAAAAAAAATATATTTTTTCATAAATTTATTGGCGTTTGAGTTAAACGCTAGCAAAATTTACTTCTCGACGTGTAACCTAGCAAATATAATATTACATGAGAATTAAACACTACGAAATTTTCCTTGGTGTTAAAAAAATGCCCGATAGGCACGTGTATTTTTAGTGGCATGATGTATATATTCAAGAAACAATTATTTAGCAACATGACCTAACGATATTAATTACGTACTCCCATATATTTATCTAACTTTGGAAACTTGTGGTAGCTATAGATGTGGTCTCAAATGATGAAAATAAGTTTGTTTTCTCCAAATGATGAAAATAAGTAGTCGACAGGGCTCTTACTGAAGGCTTACACTAACATAAATATATTGCCATAATGTTGAATGTTCATGTCTTATTTCATACTAAAACATTGTCATTATTTTGTATGTCGGACGTGACCAAGAGCCCTTCAATTTGTCCAGGAACAACGGAAGTGACACAAATAATATAATAAATAAATCCCATTTGTTATAATATTTTATCATATTCGAATATGATAAAATAAATTGATATATATAGGCGATTAATTAGGCGATTAATTGATATATATTTTTTATTATACCAGTCATGTAAGTATAATAAAATCTCCTCATTTGATTATCATATTTACATTCATTCAATCTACCACCTATTTTGTAGTATTTAAAAAAATATTATAAATAGGGATATCTTTTGTACGTAGTATACAATATTAATCATATTTCAATTATATATGGGTGGATTTGGGTCTTGTCAAGGCATTAGTATAACTTATAAAATTATAGGTTAACCTTAGCCACCCAACCTATTTAATTAAATAAGTCAAACTCAAACTCCTCAACTCTAACCATCTAATTTTGTATTGAATTCGTGTCGGATTCTCATGGCGTATCAAAAATTGTCAGCATTATGCTACATGTCAGGTTCAAACAATGTCGATGCATAAATATAAGACTATATAAATCAACCATAATCTGACTCATTTAACTAAACATATCAAACTAATCAATCCCAACCAGACTCATTTAATTAAACGGGTCAAATTAATCAACCATAACCCAACTCATTTAACTAAATAGATTAGACTAATCAACCCTAACCCTCTAATTTCATGTTGGGTTCGTGAGTCGTGTCAAAAATTGTCAACCTTAACTTCAATGGTCAAGAATCAAGATGTAGCCTTAATTAAGTATTATCTTCATCTGTTTCTTTACCTCTCCGCCTCCACCCTTGCTATTTCTCTTAATATATTATAACACCATGCCTCCAGGCCCTCCACAAAGTGGGTGATCCTAGCTAGCTAGGAACAAAGTTGAAGAGATTGTCTATATGCTTGACAGATACATGAATGAAATGCATTTAGGGGATTGTTAGGAGAAGTAGAAAAATGAAAGCATTCTCATGGCTGCTGAAACACATACATGTGAAAGTGAAAGTGCAACGTCTTCAAACGTTTTGTATACAACGTACTATGTCAATTATCCCCACAAAATGGACCACAATTTTCACATGCCAAAATTTGGCAATTTTTAGGTGTGTGGAAATTTGAATGACCAGTTATATATATGGAAGAGTAGATAGACAAATGACAAGATACCAGACCATTAATAATATCCGCAAGCAATCTTCTGCAGGGATCGAGTGAATACAAGTAAAAATATGAATGCGGTTATTAGCAATATTTTCCACATCTTCAAATTGCAGATATTTTTTTTTGGTATCTGCGCGCATTCACATGGTTATTGCGGTTAATAAATACAGTTATTATCCATGTACAAGCGTTTTGGACCTTGAAGTTGTTAAATATATAATTTATATAAAGGGAATGCGGATGCGGTTATATACCCTAAAACTGTTATCCACGCGCATCCACGCATGCTAATAGTAGATGCAAGCGGTTAGTATCCGCTCACATTTTCACCACTAGTAGTCATGGGAAGAGAAACTTAAGACAATTACGTGATGAAATCACGAAAATGCTGCTATTATTAAATCACTACTTGTCTTAAAATCGATAAGAATAGGTAAATTTAATCAATATTTTAATATGTTTCCTCACGTGTGAGTTCAAACTCTCTTTTTAAATGGAATATTTTAAATAAATGAGGGTGAATTGAGAAATAAGGGTTCAAACTCAAGACTTTTAACTTTGATATCATATTAAATCATCACTTATTTCAAAAGTTGATAATAGAATAGATAAATTTAATCATTTAATTAATATTTTAACAATTATACGTAACAACCGGGGAATATATGAGAATGTTTTGTATTGAGTAACTGTGGTTATTTGTTGGTAGGTACTATATATATTAGTTGATGATGTTGTTTGGTGGTTGTTTGTTGGAAAGTAGCTAGTTTGTAGCTTTTGTTGTTTGCATTTGAGCTGTTGATGTAGTTTGGTGGCAGATGCTGTTGTTCCAGCGTGTTAATTTGCTGGAAAGTTGGTAATTCTTTGAATATTTGTTGCTAGTAATATATAGAAGTTCATTCAATCCAGGATTTGAATATCTGTAAATGAATTAATAATTAACCAAAATAATTATATATATATATATATGTTTTAAGTGCATGTATTGATTGATTTTCTTTTAAGGGTCACATCTTTCTGATTTCAATAATTAAGCTACTTTTTGGGTTGGGCCATCCCATGCCAGAGACAAATTTGGACACCATAAATGGATATGTTTTTTTCACTATAATCGTTGGTGGTCGTTGGGCACCATTTAATTAGCAGACATTATTAACAAATTGAACAACCAGATTGGAAACCATGCACGATTAAAAGGGCTATTTGTTTCTCAAGTTGTAACCTTGTTGGCCCCTCTTGCTACTCCACAGATATTCACGCATGCATGCAAATGTCAAGTGTTAACCCAACCACCCTCTCTAATCATTCTTAATTAATTCTTCCAACTCCGGTTATTATGTTCCATGAGTTTTTTTTCTTTGATTTATTTAACATTATTTTAAGAGACTAGAGAGAGACAAGAAGAAAGAAACTTGTTTTAATGTCATTTTCATGATTAATATTGGTCCCTGACACTTTTTGGCCCAAAAAAAAAAAAAAAAAAACTCAAATTTGAATAATAGTTTATGAAATTTAAAAATTAAAATCATTTTTTGAAATCAAATATGCTTTTTTAATCAAGCCGAAAACGTGACTATTAATTTATTTTTTTTTGGCACCAAACATCGGAAAATACGTGACAGAACTGTTGAAACAATGATGAGACTTTGATATTATGTAGAAGTTTGTGGGGAAAAACTAAATTAATTAGGGAAATAACAACAAAAGCAAGATAGCTAGAGAAAAGAGAGACAAGAAATTTACTGGTGGTTCGTTGTTTTTTTTTTTTTTTTTTTTTGACATGTCCACATAAGAGGGGGGAGGGGGATTCGAACTAGTGACCTCCGCTTCATGAGACGTGGTCCCAGACGATTGAATTCGTTGTTAAATACATACTTAAACCGCTCTAAATAACCCTAACATAAAAATATACAAAAAAAAATATTATAGCATCTCTAAATTAAAGAATAGTCAAATTGATTAGCTATTCATCTAGTGTGAACAATGAATTATTAGCCTATTCACTGTTCATACTATAAACTTTGTTTATTATTTTTTTTCATTTTCTCTCTTTTCATCTCTCTCTTCTTTTTTCACTTTTTCTCGTAAAATAATATTTAAATAAAATAAAGGGTATAATAAAATATTTGTTAAAATGTGTATAAGAAATGAGTAGCTAGTTAAAAATTTATACTTTTTCGATAACTATTTTGCTGACTTCTACTAAAGAAGTTGATGTTATATATTTTCTAAAAGAATTGATGCTAAAGATGCTGATCTTATATATATTGTAAAAGAATTGGGGCCTAAAAAGAAACAAACAACTTACTAAAAAAAGTGTTTAATTAATAAATTAATATTTAGTATCTTTAATTAATTAGGTCATTGTGGTGTCCCACCCCAATTGAATCAAGGGGTATGTTTCCGTCGCCATCTTCTTTCGGCTTTGTCCCTTTTCTAACGTTGTTTTCTCCAACGCGCTTCCCATGTTTTAATTAATTATTTATTCCAAAGCTCCATTAATTACAGACAGTGCAGTGCAGATATTTTTTGTTGTAACAATTAATAAAACTGAGAAATCATTAAATACATTAAAAAAATGAATAAATAAATAAATTCCCAGGAGTTTTATAGTTTGATGCAAGTAATCATAACTTATAGTTTTATAATATTTTCATAAAAACTATATAATATTTGTTTAATTATTTGAGATCTAGCATGGTATATATAGGCGACAGGGAAGGCTAGCTGTTCTTCTTGTCTGGTGTCGAAGTTGATATTTCTTCTCTTCTCGTTGTTATCAGCAAAATCCTGATTAATTAAGAATGCATACGCAAAATCTACTCGTTTAATTATTTGAGAGCTAGCATGGTAATTCAATCGTTTTGTTCAGCTACGAATTTTGTTTAAGATATTATTCTTGATTTTTTTTTTTCTATTAATCAATAATGTTCACATCCAACTCAACAAATATTGAACAAATTTGTTAAATATTGTAGCAACTAATCAAATGGCTAGCCGGGTATTGAACTTTATATATATATATATATGTATAGAGAGATCGAGAGGGCCTGCAAAAATAACATTTTGACTAGCCTAATGTGAGTGTTTATGTTGCGTATGGACCAATTACTCTAGTTGCTTCCACATTTTAGCTTAATGGGAAGTGCCAAACCCATGGGCCATGGTTAATAACTTGATGCTAGTAGAGAGTATTTATGATAGGTATTCATAGAAATTATTAGTTTAAATTGCTAGCAATTTAAATATGTAGTAATTCGGACGAATAAGATAACTCATATGAGACTCATTTGTTAAGTAAGTGGTCGGGCAACTTAAAATTTATTTAGGCAAATGGATCTTACTCTCACATTATCTGTTTTTTTTTTTTTTTTTTTTTTTAATGTCTCTCAAAAAATAAAGAAGTCTTATAAAAGAAAATTATTTTTTACTATGTTGGTAGAAAATCGTGATTGAAGAATTTATAGATACGCACCCAAACCATAGTAGTTTTTGTTTGTAAATATTATTGTGAGAGAAGGCTGAGAAGCATATAATATATGTTAGAATATACAAAAAAATATATAACAAATTCAATATTTAATTACAATCAAACCATAAATAAAAAATATTTAATATTAACATAATTATAAAATATGCAATAATGAATAGAGAGAGCTTGTTGAGGCAAAAGTGAGGAGAGCGTATGAAATGATGAGTTTGAGTCGCAGACAATTAACGCACAGTGGATTAACGAAACACCGTCTTATTCCTGGCCCACCAACCACGACATTCACTGCCTATTGTTCCATCCTAAGAGGCATGCCCCGTGATGCCTTGGGAATTTGCTTCATGCCCCACCTACCCACCCACCCAACTAATATTCTACACTAAATCTTTTAATTTTGTTTATATTATTATTTTATTTTATTTTATTTATTAAAATGGTTAGTGACATCATACTTTATTTTTAATTGAAATGCTTTATTTTAAATGCCAGCTTAAATAATTTTGGCTGAACTAGTTACAATAGTGCTTAACAAATTTGTTGAACCTCAATTATGTATAAAATTAACGGGTAATTTTACTTTAAACTTTTGAATTACCATACGATTTAATAAGTCCTTCTCAAATTTTAAAACTCGTCAATTTATACATTTGAACTTTTAATTACAATCAATTTGAACATTTCATTAAATTTTAAACGTTAAAAGTGAGACAATGAAGCTTATATTCCTAACATTTTTATAAAATTCTAAATTTATCCTTAATTCCAAAGTAAAAAATATAAAAAGAAAATTATAAATATTTTGATCTTTTTAGGTATTGCCATTAGAAGTTAATGGCTAAATTTGACAGATGAGTTCAAATTGATTACAATTGAAAGTTCAGGAGTTTAAATTAAGAGGTTTTAAAGTTTTAAAAACTTGTCAAATTATGTGATAAAATTAACTACTACAAAAATGAAACACATTCTCCCTCCTTTTTTATAATAGCAAAATAAATAAATAAAATAATAAAAGTGGACTGGATAGCTAAAATAGAGATGTATTTTTTTTTTCTTAAAGTAGATAAAATAATTAAAAAATTATTATTATGTAGCTAAACATTTTTGAGCTTGATACAAATAGTATAAAGAAATTGCGGCCATTTTTGTGTGTATATATATATATATATATATATATAGATATCTTCTATTTTCTACACTTAAATAAAAAAACATTAACAGATAACATAAAACTTAAAAACATTCTTAGCTATTTTTTTACAAATATAATGAATTCACTGTCAAAGTTGTCTACAAATATATGTCCCAAGCGGTGAAGACATCTCACCACCACCCCCCAAGGAACTCCAACCGCCCTTCCTCCGCCAGTGCTGCTGACCTGAGTGCAGTGAGTGGTTGTTTTTTGCTTGTAGTTTTATGTTGTATTTCTGTACTTTTTGTAGTAGTTTGTTGTATTTTATGTTTTATTTGGGTTACGGTTTTTCGAGCCCTACTATGCGGCTGCCAAAGTGAGGCAGCCCAGTGTAGGCCTTTTTTTTTTTTTTATCGGAAGACTAGTGTGGATCAATTTTTTTTTTTAGACCAGCGTCTATCTTTTTTTTTTAAATAAAAAAAAATCTGATTTTTTTTTTTGTTTTTTGCATTCTATAGGTTTGATGAAATGTTTTGAACTGTATTTTGAAATATTCGAGTGATATTAGCTAAATTGTCATGAGCTAATATTTGAATTTTAATGCCTCAAAACTTATTTCTGGATTCAAAACTAAAACCTAAGGGTGAAAGGTTAATCCTTTAAGGATGATCATCCTAAATTTGGTGCCAATGCCTCAAAAATCGTTTGTGAATTCAAAACTAAAACATATGGGTAGAAAGTTAACCCGTTAGGGATGGTATCACCCTAAAGGGATTCAGTCATCATAAATTTGGTGTTAAATGCCTAAAAACTCTTTTATGGATTCAAAACTAAAACCTAGGGGTGGAAAGTTAATCATTTAGGAATGATATGACTCTAAAGGGATTTGGTCATCCTAAATTTGATGCTAATGCCCCAAAACGTTATCTCAATTTTATGTAGTTTTGCTGATACCAATTCATGATCAGTAATTCATGGAGGCCAGTGAATTTTATATATAATTTAATCAATTTTATGATAAAATGATTTTCAATTTTAAATTTGGTAGACACTTCCCCCTTTAACCTCTTTCTTATTTAATTTAAATTAAAAAAAAAAATGGCAAACGCTTGGCAGCCAAAAATCTCTACTCCTGTTTTTCTAATTTGATCTAGGTTGATCCTGTGGAGAAAACCTTTTTAACCGGTGTTCGTCCTTCAACAGCTCCTAACTGGTTTACTGCAGTACCGTTCCTGCAACAACCTCTTAATTGTGGTTGTTGCCTTCACCGCTTAGAACTCTTTATCGACTCCTTTTGTCACTTGTTATTGCTTAGTGCGGTCCTTGGAAAAGCCCAATTTGTTTATAATTTTTTTGTGATAATAAATGAAACTATTGTCTGCTGTCTATTACTATTATTATTATTACTATTACTATGTACTGCAATTTGTTTATTTGGGTTTTGTTATTGGATCCATTGTATCCCGTTTTCTTTATTTAATTAAAAAAAATATTAATAATTGAATGATGTATTCAAAATTTTACTAAATAAAAAATGAATTTTACTATTTAACCGTCAAATATAGCCTGCATTTGGCACCACAATTTTTGAGATTCCTAGTCGTTGTAGCCTGCAGGGACGTTAATCATGCGGTGAAATAGTGAACACACTAGGATCTCTAGGCATGGCAAATGGCTGTGGAAGGTGGGCTCCACGATAGATGGTAGCCATCAATCAATTTGCAGAGAAGGGACCCACCTCCACCATCCATCTGTATACCAATAGCATTCCCCACTGTACAACAAGAACATCCAATGTATGATTTTGAGTTTCATGTCCTACTAGTACTTATATTTTTCAGTACCTTAAAACTGTTTACCTTTAATCCTTCCCGCGCTTTAAAATCCTACCTTTTTTCCCCACCTCCATCTCCGGCTTCAATCTGATGTAGTCAAAGTTTTCTGCCTGCTTTTCAACTTGATTAAAATCTCATCTTTCAGGGGGACTTTTTTAAAGCCCAAACAAAACCCCTTTTCTTTGATTTCTTCCTCTTAATTTGTCTTCTTCGTTCCTCGAAGTTCATGCCTTGGCTTCTTAGATGGATACAGTGAAACCCAAATCATCAGGCTTCAACAGCAACAAGAGCAAGCTAGCGCGTACTTTTCAGAAAGTTATCAACCTTCGGACGGCGACCAGGATTGCCTCTAACAATGGGATTTGCATGCTCACGTCGCAAGCCAAAGTGAAGGAGGATTTTTTCACGGATAGAAAGTCGCAGCAGTTTGACAAGAATGAAGATACCAAGAGCCGGCAGCAGAGAGCTGTGCTGGAAGCTGTGGTGGCCAAGCTTTTCGCCGGCATTACTTCGATTAAAGCGGCTTATGCCGAGCTCCAAATGGCTCAGCATCCTTACAACGGCCAAGCCATTCAGGTCGCCGACCAGGCCGTAGTGGACGAGCTGAAAGCGATTTCCGAGCTCAAGCGCGGCTTCTTGAGAAAAGAGCTCGATCTTTCCCCCCAGGTGACTCTCATGCTGGCGGAGATTCAAGAGCAGCAGGCCTTGATGAAGACGTACGAGATCACCATCAAGAAACTGGAGGCGGAGGTTGAGCTCAAAGACTCCGACGTCGTTTCGCTCAAGAACCACCTCAACGACGCCGTTGCATTCAACAAGTCCTTAGAAAAGAGGCTCAACTCAAGTGGGTCTTTGTCAATGTTTGACAGTCTTCGGCTCACGCGACTCAACGTGACCCATTTCGTCCAATTGCTCCACCACGCGCTGAGATCCATCCGAAGCTTCGTGAAGTTGATGATTCGTGATATGGAGTCGGCGAACTGGGATCTCGACGCCGCCGTCAAATTCATCAACCCCGACGCCGTTTTCACAAACCCAAGCCACCGGTTCTTCGCTTTCGAATCCTTCGTGTGCGTAACCATGTTCGAGGGCTTCAATTTCCCTCAATTTGATCAGTCTCAACGACAACCTCTCGACAAACACCGTCACCGCCTCTTCTTCGACAAGTTCAAGAAGCTCACAAACGTAAACCCCAAACATTTTCTTTCCCAGAACCCAAACTCGTCGTTCGCAAAGTTCGCGAGGTCCAAGTACCTCCACCTCGTACATGCAAAGATGGAATGCTCTCTCTTCGGCAACCTGAACCAGCGAAAGCTCGTGAACGCCGGCGGGGTCCCCGACTCCGCGTTCTTCATCGCGTTCCTTGAGATGGTGAAGCGCGTGTGGCTTTTGCATTGCCTGGCATTCTCGTTCGACGAAGAGATCACCGTTTTTCAGGTGAGGAAGAACTGTAGGTTCTCAGAAGTCTACATGGAATGCGTGGCCGAGGAAGCGTTGGTCCTTTCCGGCGAAATCGCCGGCGAACGTGACAATGGCGGTGGCGGTGGAGGTGGCGAGCTCCGCGTGGGCTTCACTGTCGTGCCAGGGTTCAAGATTGGAAAAACCGTGATACAGAGTCAGGTTTATTTGTCTCCGACAACTACTCCGGCCAGCTGCTAAAAATTTTTGTAATATTGCATGTCAAAATGACAGACAATACTCACGCGCCATATCACACGCTCCGCAATCAGATTCCGTAAAGTTAGTCTGCTACTTCTTTTGATATAATTGGAGTTTTAGATCATATAATATGTATATTGTATCAAAAATCACAATGGTATTAATCAAAGGGCCCGCGTGAGGAATTGAAGAAATTGACCCATCAGTGTATCGGAGAGAAAACGACACAAAGTGGGTTGCTTTCGGTGTATATATATATAAATGCTTCTTAAAATTAAACTACTCTCCCAATTACAACGTTTGTTGTCTGGGTTCAGAAGATATGGGCGGCGCGTGGGTTCATGTCGGGGTATTTGGTAGCTGACACGGTGGAGAGAGGAAGCAAAGGCTTCTGAAGCCACGCGTCGAATTGGCTTGGGGGGATATGGTCTGGATTTGGATGGTAGTGACAGGGGGGGTGGGGGAGGTAGACGTACAGGTGGCAGGTTGTGAGGAACAGAAATTTATGATTTGGGAAGGAGAATTTTAGAGTGTTGTGTTTGTTACGTATATATGCTTTCGGTGGCAAGTTGCATGAATTAAATGAAGTACCATTATACATAATCATTACAAGTATGCTTTAAGAGCATCAGTTTTTGTGAATATGTGTATAAATACAAATGAATGCCCCCACCCTACAAATATTTTATATAAAGTTTATGTGCATGGTAAAGTTTAGTAGTAATTATTTAATGACGATCTTTGTGAAATATTTATATAGTAATATACATTATTCGTGTCTCCAAGAGTAACTCAATCGGTCGTAGACCACGCTTAATAAAATAGAAGTCACTAGTTTAAATTCTTTCTTCTTATTTCCTTGTGTGGAAATGTAAAATAAATATATATGTATACATTACTCATAAATATATTCTATTTTTAATAAACATCTATTAGACGATATAGAGAGTTCTTTAAGGACAAAATTTTTTTTCAAATCAATCCGGAAGAAATATCATCTGACTCATTTAGAATAGTGCTGAAGCGTATATAAACATTTAAAATGTTAATCCAAGTTAATAAACTGTAATTAATGACCTTAAGAATTTAATGCACGTTTTAAATGTTTATAGAGACTTGACACAATTTTAATGTGTTGGATAATATTTTTTTTAGACTAATTTGAAATAAATTTCTGTCATTTCTGGATATTAGGGTATGTATGTTGAGATGTCGTTTTTGAACCTTATCTTTAAAAAAGAAAAAAAGAAAAAATTGGTTTCAGAAAGTATTTTTACGTGACATCAATGTGAAAATTGATTTTTTGAAAAGCGTTTTTTTTATATGATCCACATTTAAGTATACTTGGTTATTTGTATTTTATATTTTGAATTATTTGTTCATATACTTACTATTTTGAGAATAGAAAACAGAAAATTCAAAAAAAACAAAAATAAATAAAATAAAACATGTTTCCATATGATCTCTATCTCTGACAATGCAATTGACAGAACATAATATTGGTGGTGATGCTTCGCAAGGTTTATATTGTGTTTTTTGTGGTGTCCACATTTGGGCAGACAGACTATTGGGTATAGTTTTGATGAATAAACACCACTAATTTTGTATTACTGTTGGGTATACCAAACACTTTCTATTACTATTGGGGATTCTTCTTCATGGTTGATTTGTTCTTCTTCATGGTTGATAAGTCCAAATCCCACTCAATTGGTTTCCGACATGGTGATGCAAGTGGGGAAATGTTATGTATGTTTTTTTGGTTTTAGATGGATATTATTTTTTAGGGAAAACTACATTTTGCCCCATTAACTACAATGCGTTAACACTTTCCTTCCATGAATTGCTAATTGTGCTACTTTGCCCCCATGAACTATCATTTTGTGTCCAAAAACCCCTTCCATTAGTCAAAGCCGTTAACTCAAATGATCAACCCGTCCTTTTGCATCACTTTGCCCCCATGAATTACAACGCATTGTCACTTTACCCCGATGAACTATAACGCATTGTCACTTTGCTCTCATAAACTATAACGCATTGTTACTTTGCCCTTATAAACTACAACACATTGTCACTTTGACTGTTTGAGTTAACAGCTTTGACTGACGGAAGGAGTTTTGGGCACAAAATAGTAGTTTATAGGGGCAAAGTAGCACAGTTGACAATTCATGGGAAAAAAGTGACAACGCATTGTAGTTTATGAGGGCAAAAGGTAATTTCTCATATTTTTTAAAAAAATCTAAAAATTAGGTGAGAAAAATAAGAGTCAGTTTTTTTATTTTATTTTTTTAGAAAATAATATCCACATAAAATCAAAATAAATATATTTTCTTTTAATTTCTGAAAATCAACCTAAAGGTGCAGAGTTGCGATTATGTATAAAATAGAGGGCTAATTAGCAAATAATTATGTAGTTTGGGTTAGTTAGGAAAACAGGGGAGTGGGGGCATTTGGGTGCAGTACAACTCTGAGCGTGGTTCACGTGCCCTGCATCATATGCCTGACTCAACCATTTTAGCCTTTTGCTAATGTCTCTGTACTCTATACTCTGCACCTTCCCAGCACAATTTACGAGAACTTCCCTTCCCTTTCCCCTTTGCTCATGGCATTTGGATTTTGATTCTCAAACAATTTTGTTATTTCAATTGTTTGTAAATGTGAAAGATTTTTATAGGGTCTAATTGTTCAAGAAGGGTGGATTGTTTAAGAGTTGTTTGGACATGTCAGTTGCATAAAGAGAATCGATAACAAACCGAGTAATAAAATTGTAAGAATCTTTATTCAATGTAAACAACTTAAGAAAAAGAAGCAGTGAATTTTGTAAACATTGTATTATGCTTAGTTAAGTAAATCAAATACGGTTGAAATAACAGGAAGTTATTAATCATCCGCTAACGGCCAACCGTCTATTGATTGCTTAGTCAGTTAACAAATTTTACTAACTACAATTAGCGATTTTAGTCAATAATCACAAATTATAAATCCCCTTTTACGCCTAATAAAAGGAAGAATTTCTAGAAGCAGTGAGTTGTGTAAAGAAGATATATGAGCATAGGTTAATTACCAACACATGTGCACATGGGAGAAATAAATGAGGAAGATGGAGTTAAATGGAGACTTGAATATGGAACAATCATTCATTCAAGTAAGTTGTCGATTTTTGCAGGCAATGGGGAGAGCACACCCTACTCAATTGAGAAATAATTGTCGTGCAAACTTGCTTTGTCAAAGAAAGATGCTCTGGCTTTCCCACTTCTGGTGTGATTTTCAATGTGAGGCAGCCCGGCTGTGTGTTCATATCTAACCTAGTTTTCCATCCCCAACGTCTCTCTCTCAAGCTCAGTACAAGCCACATTTTGAAATTTATTTTGTATCTGTTAGGTTACGTGGAGCATGGTTTTGTATTGATCCGATTCGTACCTGATTCGGTTTGACATTGGGAGCTTTACGGTTTAAATGGGTTTTTTTTTTTTAAGCACTACCATGGAGGCATGGAGCAGAGGCTTGAGCCGATAAAAAAAATAAAAAAATTGGCCGTTTTGATGTTTTGACCCAATTTGGGTCATATTTATAGTCTTATATATGACTACCGTTTCGTACGGATGTATCATTGATGCCTCTTGTATTATCTCTCTTGAAAATAGTGATATTTCGCTTAAACCCTAAGGACAGCTCTTAGTGATGAACCATGTAAATTTATATTTTGTGATTGTTTTATTTTACATTCTTTTTAATTTTTGCGTCTCATTAATTCTGTGAAATATGATAGATTTTCTTATAATATTATCTCTACCTCCCTTTGAATAAAGCCAATAAGAGCAAAATATAGCTCTTCTAATATTATCTCCACCTCCCTTTGAAAGTTTTTATGTCTCACTTTCTTCTTCTCTAAATCCCCTTTACATTTATTACTTTTATGTTTTCTTTCAGAGAGGTCACCTTTTTTTGTCTCTCTACTTGGTAATTCTTACAGCTTGGTTACAGTTAGTAAACAAAGTGGGAACATCATTTTAGCTGTTTAACCTTTTGTATATTTCGGCCTTGAGGGATTAATTACTCGCAATGTCTACGGTAATTTTTTGTTTTTTAACATGTCTGTACAAGAGTGGAGAGAGAGATTTAAACTATTGACATTCGTTTCATGAAATATAGTCCCAGCCGATTGAGCTACTTATTGAGAACATATCTACAATAATTGCATAGGTGGAATTGTAATTACAGTATGTGAACATTGATATGTTTTCCTCTTTTTATATTAAACATTAATTAAAAGTGTGTGAATTTAAATCCTATTGATGAAAGATAATTATTTTGAAGAGGAATGCTACACTTATTTTTATTTTTTTATATAATTTTTTGGGATAATTACTTTTTTTTTTTCCCATGAACTACGATGTTATATCAATATTCCTCATAAACTTCCAATCTTTCTGCCCAACCCCATTAGACTACCATTTTCTTCCCAAACCCTCCTTCTGTCAGTTAACCACGTTAAAAATCTTGAAATGACCCAAATGCCCCAACTTTATATACAAAAATTACATATAATATCCTTAAAATTAAACAATTTTTTTAAATATATATATTATTATTGTATCGGTACCAATTTCAAAAAAATTAAAATTAAAATTGAAAAACACTTATAATTTAAAACAAATATATTTATATTTTTTGTTTTAATTTTTTATATCTTTTAATGAGATTTAACATCTAAAAGAGAATATTACGTTTGATTTAAAGAGTTAACGGGCGGAATGGAGGTTTTTGGAAGAAAATTGTTGTCTGATAGAGTCGTGCAGTAAGGTTGGTAGTTCATGGGGAAAAAAAGTAACTATCCCTAATTTTTTTACACCCATGAGTAACTTTTAAAACCAACATTGAATATGAGATGAATCTTTTAATATGAATATTTTAATGATAATTTAAAAGCCATATATAAATATAGGAATACTATGCAAAAAAAATAGGAGCAAGTATAGTATAGTATTATTCTATTTTAAAACTTTAGCATGGATATTGCCAAGAATAGTATCGAGCCCCGGCTCTTACTAGCTACAGCAGTTGAACTATTCATTATAAATATATATTTTTTTTTTCAAAAAAAAAAGAAAAAGTTATTAGTAACAATAATGTGTTGTTGCTAATAAGTTATTATTCGGAGAAACAAAAAGTCGTCACTAATAATTCATTTAAAGCAGCAACATAGAATGTCGTTACTGATAATAACTCACTGTCTTTAATGATTAGTTATCAACGACGATAACTAAGTTGTTCTAATAACATTACACACACACATATATATATATATATATTTATGGGGCTTTTCTCAAACCTCAAAATTTTGGTAAGGGAATGGATTTTTTCCACCCACCTTGCAAAGGAAATGGAAGGAGGTCTCCACCCCAACGCAAAGATGGTGGGGGTAGAAGAGGCTTTGGCCTCCACGTGAAGTACCTCCATCTCTCTCTCTCTATATATATATATATATATTATGTTCGAACAGAGAGAAGCTGAAGCTTAAGCTTATATATTCGTTTCGTTTAGAAGGTAACTAAAAGTGATTCGTTTCGTTTAGAAGGTAACTGAAAGTGATTGGAGAATAGAAGAAGCTAGCTGTGTATATATATAGAAGTGAACTAGGTTTAGAGTTTATTGGTTCCCGTCCCGTCCCGTCTTTTAGCATGTCAAAAACAGTATCGGTATCGGTAGTAAGGAGGATAGGTTAATGAAAACCAACAGAACGAACGAGGGGTTAGGATTTGGGAAAGAAACCCTAATAAGTATGCTTCCAATTTGACCTAACCGGGATCCCATTCCGATAGATACGCACTTATACCTCCCGTCACGTCAAAAAATGTCAACAAAAATCTTGGATCCCATTCCGATAGATACGCACTTATACCATTATATATGGGGCTTTTCTCAAACCTCAAAATTTTGGTAAGGGAAAGGCTTTTTTCCACCCACCTTGCAAAGGAAATGGAAGGAGGTCTCCACCCCAACGCAAAGATGGTGGGGTAGTAGAGGCTTTTGGCCTCCACGTGAAGTACCTCCATCCACCTCACGGAGGAGGTGGAGGTGTAGCCTCCACCCATTCCGTGTGGGTTGGAGAACCCCCTCCATGTAGGCCTCCACACATTCTTGTGTGCAAAGTGAACATCATAGATGTTGCCTCCACCCGCTCCATGTAGTCTTCCTCTGTGAGGTGGTGGATGAAGGCTGAGGCCTCCACCCTAGCTCATCTTTTCACTATTTTTTTTTTTTTTTTAATCATCGGATATAATTAAAATTTGCACAAATTATAAATATATCGTATCCTCTTTATTACATAATAATTGATGACTAGACAGCTTACAGATGACAGAAACTCCAATAATTTGAATGGAAAAACTGGGAAGAGATTGATTTTTTTAAAAGGTAAAAACTCTTTAACTATTTAAAAAAAAAAAGAAAAAAGAAACCAGGAGATTTTTAAATGAGTGAAATCCTAACAAACAATTTTTCCTAGGACAAGGAACTCATACAGGGCACTATTATATGTTAAAAGATAATTCCTGTCTTTATTCAGCATTGTCTTATTAGCCCCATTTCAGGCCATAAAACCTCGGTGAAAATTCCTTTGATGTTGTCAATGTCAAACACAAGAGACTGGAGCTAGAGCATATAAAACTAAATTGGAAATTTTGCTATAGAATTTACAGACTTAATATGCAAAACAATAATCCGAGTAACAATGCCAAAAGAAATTCACTCAAAATTTAAAAGGAAAAAAGAAAAGAAAAAGAAGACACCAGTGTACTGTTTCATCTAATGGGGGCATCCTACTTCAGTTGAAACATGTTTCTGTTATCCCTTGCACATCTTTCCCAAAATCAAAAGTTACTTATCCCAAGCAAGAATATGCAAGAAGATACACCTGGACTACCTGATGAGTATGATGGTTGCATTAGGCAGGCTGGACAGCCTTTTATGTGTATGTGCAGCGATTATTTAGACATTTCTACCCATGAACAGATGGGGGTAGGTCATGTCAATCCTTCAGGTTGCTGAGCTGATGTAAAAAAATTCTTCTTTCCAAGTAAAACCCATACAATCCACACTTCTCTTTCATGTTTATGTCAGAAAAAAAATCCAAGCTGTTGATGTTTTCCAAAATGGCCACCAAATGATCAGAGAAAGAAGTCATATAAAGTTTCTCCCACCAAGTTACTTCAAACAGAGATGAAAATCATCATCACCTTTAATCATAGACCAGTAGCATGTTATTCTTCCTGATTGGCTTAAAGCAGAAGCACTGAAGTTAGAAAAGCCATGGAGGAGGATTTCAAGGGGAACTTTCATCTTCATCACTCGGGGAGGATGTAGGATCTGAAGCATCTGCAAGAGCGTCAAGCATGTTTATGACCTCTGTTGTGTCATCCAAATAGTACTTGGCTTTACTTGGCTTCTGTCCAACAGTGCACGCAAATACGGACGTATTAGAAGAGAGGACACCACTGTTAATTGCATTGCCAATGATCTCAAACATGTCCTCATCAGATCGGTCATCACCGATACACAGTACAAAATCAGCCTGCTTGCCTCTCTCCACCATTGCTGTGAAAATCTTTTCTGCAACCAAACCTTTACTGACTCCCTAAAACCCAAGCTATATGTTAGATTCAAATATCATGTTTTCTAAGCAGTAGATGTTCCAATTTTTTACTACTAAGGTGTATATCAAATCACCGAAGCTGGCAAAACATGTCTACAGGGAACTCTTTTTTGAAAGAAGAAAATACATCCAACACCAGAATTATAAAGCAAGGTCAATTTCAAGTAATATAACGAAAGTAAAGCACAGGATATATATATTATGTAGAAGGAACTATATTTTTAGATCTACTGAATAATTTTTATGCTTTTAGATTAACCCTTGGTTGAGTAAACATAAACAAGTAAATCTTCATCACAGTTAATCACACTTCAATAATGATGTCATGTTACATTATTGAACTGGAAATGCATCCAATTGTTTCTTGCTTTGTTCATCATTAAATTCGCATAATAACAGTGTAAAGAGTGTCAGATGGAAAAATGAAGGCAATACTCCATAACCGCATCTGACATGTGTTCCAACATAATGGACGAGTAAGACAACTTTTTATTCGTTAAAGGCTGGAAGAACATGGTTTAACGCTTATTCTACAAGAAGTAAGAAAATAGGAATAGACATGGCAATTCAATCATAAGATGTTATAATGGACAGGAACTCACATTCATATTTGAATTCCAAAAAATCTAAACTAGAGTTTAGATATCTACCTGCGGCTTCACTTCAACAATGTACTGGCCACTTTTGACAGCAACAGGTTCATTTGCTAGCACACTTTCTAGATGGTCCAACATCTCCTTAGCCTGGCCAGATCCAAAACCAGGGTCTGCATCCCGATGGTGCCAAACCAAGGCACTCTCCTTAGTTTCAATATAAGAACCATCAGTGGATTCGGTATACAATTTCATAACAGGCTCAGCTATCTGTGTCCACCCAAAATCATTGCTCTGGCCGCAGGTTTCCCAAGCCTCTTCCGCTGGCCACCTAATATACCGTGCAATTTAGACACAAAAGGCAAAAGCAAACAAGCGTTAATGTATAGGAGAAATAAAAATTAGCATACCTCATGAAGTAACCATGTTCAGCAGCAATTCCAAGTTTCTTACAAGGAGAAAACCACTTGCCTAAACTATCTCTTCCTCTTCCGCTGACAACAAACACTGTGTTTTTAACATCACTGGAAAGCATCTTTATGATTGAGATAACCTCTTGACTTGGGGACTTGTTGATGGAAGCTTGGGGCATTACGGTACCATCATAATCCAAAAGTATAGCCCTATTTCTGGACCTTGAATACGCAGATACAATGGATTCAATAGACAACTTTCTGAAATTAGGATCCAGTGCCACAACCCTGAAACCAAAGCTCAAACCAATTCCCCAACAACGTCTTCTGAAATGGTCCTTGCAAGTCCTTTCCATATCTTGGAAAAAGCTCCTTGCCCAGAATGCCACATCATGTGTGCTCACATACCTATAATGCTTCTCATGGCGCATTTGCTTCTCAGCATCAGCCATTGAAATTGACTCATTCATTGCCTCAGCAGTTGCTTCAACATTCCATGGGTTGACCCGAATTGCACCACTCAGTGAAGGCGAACAGCCAATGAACTCTGATACTACTAGCATGCTCTTCTTAGGCACACTCAATTCTGAACTTGACCCCGACCCAGAAATGCCCTGCCTGCAAACAATGTACTCATAAGGTGTAAGATTCATTCCATCCCTCACAGCTGTGACCACAACGCACTCAGCAATAGTGTAATATGCTGCTCGTTCACTGAGAGAAACTGGTTTGTCAATGAAGACAATCGGTTCATATCCAGGTCGGCCAAAATTTTTGTTAATCCTCTTGCAACTTGCATGTATTTCAGCCTGTATCTCCTCAAGATCTTTCCCTCTTCCCCTAGCAGGGTTTGCAATCTGTACTAAAACTGCCCTTCCTTGCCATTTCGGGTGCTGCTTCAACAACTGCTCCATTGCCAGCAGTTTCAAATTGACACCTTTAAATATGTCCATATCATCAACCCCAAGCAATACAGTTTTTCCTTCAAACTGTTGCTTGAGTTCTCCCACCCTCCACTCCTTATCTGCGAGTTTCAAAACAGATTCAATCTGTCCCATGTGAATACCAACCGGCATGATTTTTATCCCAACAGTCCTTCCATAATATTCCAACCCAATATAACCCCTTTTGGACTGATACTCCAAACCCAGCATTCGGCTACAACAAGACAGGAAATGCCGAGCATAATCAAAAGTGTGGAAGCCAATGAGGTCTGAATTCAAAAGTGCCTTGAGGATCTCTTCCCTCACAGGCAGAGTCCTGTATATCTCTGATGAAGGAAATGGACTGTGGAGAAAAAACCCCATTCTCAGCCTATTGAACCTCCTCCTCAGGAAGGTAGGCAGCACCATCAAATGGTAATCATGAATCCAAACATAGTCATCATCAGGGTTTATAACCTCGATCACCCTTTGCGAGAAAATCTTATTTGCTGCCACATATGCCTCCCACAAAGACCGATCAAACCGTCCACCATGATTCGCCGAGAAGGGAAGCATGTAATGAAAAAGCGGCCACAAATGCTGTTTACAAAACCCATGATAAAACTTTAACAAAATATCAGGCGGTAAAAAAGCTGGAACACACTTAAACCTATCCAACAAAAGCTGCGACACATCATCTTGTTCGCTGGGATCAACCTCAACCCTCAGAGACCCTACATACAGAACCTCCATATCTTCAGGTAAACCATCCTTCAGCTGTAATAACAATGAGTCCTCATCCCAACTAAAACTCCACCCTTTATTATCAGGCCTACGCTTAGCTTTCACAGGGAGCTGATTAGCGACAATAATGATACGGTCCTGAGCAAGCGAGGATGGAACGTCCGATGATACACTATTGGCCTGATCATCGTCAAGCTCAGAAATAACCCCCGGAACCGTCATTACACGGGGAAGGCGCTTCTTTTCGCGACCCATTACCGGAAAGTTCCCAGAAGCTAGATCTAAAAGATTGGTATACGATCTAGACATCATCTTTTAACCAATTCTACGGTACACCCTCAATCCAAAAAAAAACTTTCACAAGATCGCAAAATTATAAACAAAACCCACAACTGCTTTTGTCCGAAAAAGACTATAACTGGGCACGATCTGAAATGAATATCACATATGCAGCATCATTACAAAGACTAAAAACTAATTTCATAGAAACAAAATAAAGCGGGTTCTTTACAATCAACCGTTAACGCAAACTAATGAATGACATTGAAACATAGCAAAAGATCTATCAACGCAATTCCTACACATTAAGGTTCCATTTTCGTAATCCGTAGGACAAAATTCAACCAAAATATCAGAAAAAGATCCCAATAAATTGCAAATTACACCATCAAATACACTAAAAAACGAAAAAGAACGAAACTTCAATACTTACCACAGCTCCGAAACAAGAAAAATTGGATCTGAGAATCAAAATAAAGAAAGCAATTTGGCGCTTTCAGCAGCAAGAAATCTAGGGTTTCATTTGGTTCGGTTTGGTCCTTTCTTTCTCCCAAGAGTCACCTTCCAATCCCTCGCTCCCTCTCTCTCTCTCCCTCTCGCTCTACAATATACAATGCTTCTTTCCTTAGGAGGAAAAAGAAATAGTTACTAAAAATTTTAAGAAATTAAAAATATATATATATATTAAAAAAAAAAAAGGAAGAGGATAAGGTCGGCCAGTACACTAACCAGTAATGCCAACTGGCATCGACGAGTCTTTCCTTCACGCGCCCTGTTACTCCCTCCAACTAGGGCATTTCCACGTGTCGATCTCCTAGAGCGCCACATAATCGAAGTGTTAGCACGTTTTGAAGAGAAACTGGGTCCCAACGCCGTGTCTGCCTCGCAGAGGCTCTGACCCCACACGTCATCGTTTATCCATATTTAAAAACCACAAATCTCACATCCGCTACGTTTCACGGTAAGCCCTCATAGCAACCAACCAATTCTCGCCACGTAAACATGGTCAGGCTTTTGGGGAAACTGTAGGGTGGACCACGGAGTACCTGAATACGCCCATAGGCCCGGCTGCCACGAGTTTCTGTTCACGTTATTGCCACGAGGCGGAAGGCGATTGGAAACCTGCGGATAAGGTGTACCAGGCGATGACCTGGCTAATGTGATGACATCATTGATAACGTCATGTGGAGACGTGGCACCACGTGTTTAAGATTGTTTGTGTGTATCAGTGTATATATATATACACAGAGAGGGAGAGAGAGGGGAGGGGGGGATTTGTAATGACATTTCTGGTTGGCGGAAGGAAGGAGAAAGGGGAACCGTGAAATGTCGTTTTCATCCTCGTGGATTTTCCTTTATGGCCACTTGGTTATTGATGGTTTCCTCTGGAATAATCCAAAAAATAATAATAATAAGGGTATGATATTTAATGCATTTAAAAAAAAACTCCCCAAATCAGAGCAAATTGTGTGCGTTATTTGACTCGCACGCTGTCTCCTACCTAATTTCCCTGGTCAGGGAAGCAGGTGATTGTTTGCTTTGGAGTAAAGCTTTTCGGCAGACACGGAGCTTTTTGGCAGACGCGGGATGCCTTTTCAGCGGATACTGGTCATCCCGCGTTTGTCAAAAATGCTTATTAAACCAAAAAAAAAAAAAAAAAACTACAAAATTGTCTCTTTTCCTAACAAAAATTACAAAAGTTGGTATAATAAAAGTATATAAATTAAAATCGATATAATGTTTTGAGATATTAGTATCAAATTTATGATGACCAAATCCTTTTAGAATGATATCATTCCTAAAGGGTTAATCTTCCACTCCTAAGTTTTAGTTTTGAATCTAAAAACGAGTTTTAAGACATTAAAATCAAATTTATGATGATCGAATTCTTTTAGGCCTTTAGGGTGATACCAGCACTAAAAGGTTAACCTTTCACCCTTAGGTTTTAGTTTTGAATCTATAAATAAGTTTTGAGGCATTAGAGCAACCACATCAAGTTATGCATCTTTAAATATTTGGCTACTTTTATCCGATATTAATTTTATTGTGAAACCAAATTACTTTAACTATCACGAAACTTACTTTCATGCTCACATACATGAAATTATTTTTTGTGCCTAATTGCATATTTAATTCAAGAGATTTCATTGATAAATGCATTTAATTCATTAACCGATGAACGTCAATTAATGCAGTTGTGCATTTGAGAAAAGATGAGCGAAGAAAATAAAAATTGACGGGGAGAAAAAGTAAAAAGGAAAGGAATAAAATTATGGAGGAAAATGAATAGAAAAGAGAGAGAGAAAAATGAAAAGTGGTCCTAAAATGCAATAAAATAATATGATAAATATTTTAATATTTGCTTTTGGTCTCTTTAAATTTAAAGAGGATGTATAAAGAGTTTGATGTGGGAGTCTTTTTGTAGATTTTGTTAAAATTTTAAATAAATGTTATAAATAAAGAGCTTGATGTAAATGTTCTTAGAACCCAAATA
Organism: Carpinus fangiana; assembly: GCA_006937295.1. Lineage (NCBI taxonomy): Eukaryota > Viridiplantae > Streptophyta > Magnoliopsida > Fagales > Betulaceae > Carpinus > Carpinus fangiana. The sequence goes on from CM017321.1 coordinate 6,175,761, forward strand.
TTAGCTCATGAAAATTTTACTAATATCACTCAAATATTTCAAAATATAACCCAAAAAACTTCCTCTTTCTCATGAAAATTTCATCTGCAAAAACATAAACATAAACACCAATAACCAAAAAATAATAATAATAATAATTAATTGACGCTGGGCTCCCAAAAAAAAAAAAGAAGAGAAATTTGGCCGACGCTTTTGGCAGTGGCATAGCAGCACTCTTTGCTTTGTGAGCATGTTGTGGTGAAACTTTCTCTACTTCTCCAATTACATGGAGGACAGGTGATTGTTTTTCTTTGTCTACCTGTCTAAATTTTATATCCTAAATACTCCACTCATTTTTCATACTTATCTCTATGAAATCAAAGCCTACTTTTTAACTTTCTATCTATTTCTATAGTAAATAACTTTTACCTGTTTTCAATATTTAAAAATTCACTTGTTTAATATGTGTATGGCTTCCATCTTATTTGCCACACAATAAACAGGTGAGAGTTTAAGTATTTTCATGGAAAAGTACACTTTACTCTCTAAAGTTTGAGGCGATTTTTAATTTGATCTCTAATATTTTAATTTTTGCAATGCAACTCTCAAATTTTCAAATTTTTACAATTTGACCAATTTTATTTCAAACTTTCCATATTGTCCATAATTTTTTATTTTTTTATCAAAAAAATTTTTTAAAAAATTGGGGTGGCCATAGCCACCTTTTTGTTCATCTGCTCGTTTTTACACCACTAATTATTATTTATATATTAAAGAAATAAATATGGGCAATATCATAATTTTGGGATAAAATTAGTCGAATTGCAAAAATTTGAAAGTTTGATAGGTGAATTGCAAAAATTTGAACATTAGAGGTCGAATTGAAAATCGCCAAAAACTTTGGGAAGGTAAAATGTAATTTTCCCTATTTTCATTTAAAATAAAGGGGAAACTTCAGAAGACCCACCAATCTTCCACCTGTTTACACAATTAACCCATGAACAAAAAAACTAAAAAAATCTCACTTACTCCCCTTGATCTTTCATTTTTTTCTCACTTAAAACCCTTTTGGTGTGATCTGCCTATTATACATTTCACTCCAAAACTACGCCGTTTTGGGGGCAAGCCCAAAACGACGTAGTTTTGTCCAAAACGGTGTAGATTTGGCCATTTTAAGATTTTAGTTTTTTTTTTTTTAAAGAAGGAAAATTATAAAATAAATAAATAAAAAAGAAAATCGCCTTGCCCAAAAATGGGGTGGCCGGACCACCCCCAAGGGCCTGGGGGTGGCCAAAGCCACCCCATACCGGCCGTAGGGGGTGGCTCCAACCACCCCCTACGGCCACCCCCTAC
>CM017321.1:6177097-6221043 GCA_006937295.1 Carpinus fangiana
AAAAAAAAAAAAAAAAACACTAAAATGGTCAAAACTATGCCGTTTTGGGCAAAACGACGTCGTTTTGGGCTAGTCCAAAACGGCGTAGTTTTGGAGTGAATGGTACAATGGGCAAATTACTACCAAAAGGGTTTTTTTTTTTTTTTTTTACATGTCCACACAAGAGGGGGGAGGGGAGATTCGAACTAGTGACTTCCGCTTCATGAGACCTGGTTCCAGCCAATTAAGCTACCTCTTGGGGATACCAAAAGGGTCTTAAGTGAGAGAAAATGAAAGATTAGGGAGGGTAAGTGATAGTTTTTTTTTCGTTCATGAGTTAATTGTATAAACGGGTTGAAGATTGAGGGGGTCTTTTGAAGTTTTCCCTAAAATAAACTACATCCAGCACAACAAAATATTAAAACATTTAGTGTTACTTACCAAATAAAAATAAATAAATAAATAAAGTAAAAGTGGATAAATAAAATAGAAAGCTAGATATGGGTGTTATGAAGAACTTTCTAATATATACTATAATATATATATATTTTTGATGGCACTTAAACCAAGTCCTTCAAATATAACCAGAGTAAAGTTCAGTCCATTTTACATGACGTTAGTTTATTAGATGTCTTTAATATATACATAATGTTATTTAGTAGATTATTATACAATTAGAACAATGTATCATTAAAAATCGGTCATTAATTTATTTTGTTTTTTAACAAATATTAATTCAATAACAAATTTTTACGATCACGTTATCAAATTATATTATATGACAATTGTACTCGAGATTACTCATAAAATATACAAAGGCATGCATGCAAAGTTGACGTGGTACCTCCACCAAGAAGCACTCATTCCGTACATCCATTGGCATATTCCATGGATATGTCGACTCCCACTACTGGTCGGAGTTATACGTGCATTAAAGTTTTGAAAAAGCAGCCAATTGATTAATGCCCATTNTAAAAATCGGTCATTAATTTATTTTATTTTTTAACAAATATTAATTCAATAACAAATTTTTACAATCACGTTATCAAATTATATTATATGACAATTGTACTCGAGATTACTCATAAAATATACAAAGGCATGCATGCAAAGTTGACGTGGTACCTCCACCAAGAAGCACTCATTCCGTACATCCATTGGCATATTCCTGGATATGTCGACTCCCACTACTGGTCAGAGTTATACGTGCATTGAAGTTTTGAAAAAGCAGCCAATTGATTAATGCCCATTTGGACCTAATGTATGATTCTCATCAGACTATCCTCCTCTTTTTTTCTTTTCTTTTTTTTTTAAAAAAATTTTTAATTTTGCTTATCTTTTTTATTTTAATCCTATTTAACTGCATGTTTATTTTTTAATTCGAGCCGTGAATAGAAAATTCTCAAAAGTTTAAGGGCAACTATATTCAGCTCAACAAAATAGTTATTTTAGCTAGTCTATAGATTTGCTGAGTTATTACGGTGCTCTACAAATTTATTGAACATTGTAGCTCCATAAATCATTAGTTATCTTAATAATAATAATAATGAGTAAAAAACAATCTTGTTATCTCTATTTTTTGGGAATAAATAAAGTAGAAAAATAAATAATATTTTAAATAAAAATGAAAATAAATAGTTGAAATGATGAGCCAAATGTAAGTGTTTTGAAAAAGCTGATAGCTAAAATAAAAAAAAGTAATTCTTTAACTAAAATTTAATTAAATATTTGCTGAGCTAAATGTGAATGCTCTTTATTCTCATCGCAAACATATTTGAACCTTAAAACTTTTCTCATGGAAATAGAGCAATTATTTATGAGAAATGTTATTTCTTCTTCTCTTGTCCATCTTCCATCTATCTTCACCAATTTTTTTTTAAAAAAACTAACCATTGGATATTTAAGATATATATGTTGGAAACACAGATCCGATGATTGATTTAAAAAGAAAATGAATGAGAGAATGAGATGGACATGAACATATAAATATATATGTATGAATAAGTGTCTATATATTCCTATTTTATGGGGGGTTTTTCTGAGCTATTTCTATTTTTTCTAGTTTCATAGAATACTCAAATAATGTTACACTTAAATGTGAAACGAAATCTACCAAGTTAAGCATGACAACTCAAAAAAAAGCAGCGTAGGTCCTAGAAAAGCAATAACGTGTAGCAAGTATGAAAAAAAACAAGACTAAACATAGTTTTTTCATTCACTCAAAATCAACGCTACGTACTAAACATAGCTACTGAGGTATGAATGAGAAGAAATTATGTGTGTATTACTTGCTGATAATCAATTTACATGATGGGGTATTTGTACAAAAAAAATTGGTCATATAGCCGTTGTAAATTAATGTTGTAATTTTCTATATATAGAAATTGTTTACGTATAAGCAATGTTAACATTGCTGGTCAGGGGTTTGCCTTTTTCAATTGGCTTTTGACCATTGCACATATTTATTTCCTGAAGATGATTATGCAGATAAAAGATATGCGATGCATATGTTGTTAGTGTAAGTGACTTCAACAACAGAGGCTGCGGAGAAGCTGTTGAATAAAATGAATAAAATTGGAGATGAAGTTAATTCAGAGAGGAAAAGTACTAGAGAGCTAAACAAATAAACCTAAAAAAAGTTTTAAATTTATGTGGCAAAGATTTTTAAATTAAAAAATTCAATTCTCTCTGATTTATTTGTCATTCACGATCTGCCTCGTCGGTTTAAAACTTTTTTCTAAGTTGATTTGTTAAGTTTGTATCATGCCTCTTATCATTTCCCTCGTTTGTTTGGCACCTAGCAATTCTCTCGGAGAGTTTTCTTTTCCTCGTTCCCAAGTTGTTGAAAAGAGACGTTCCCCTACCCCTTAAAGGCTTAAACGGCGTCAAAAATTAAACCACTGCAAACGTTTGCTTCAGAGTTNGCATGCATGCAAAGTTGACGTGGTACCTCCACCAAGAAGCACTCATTCCGTACATCCATTGGCATATTCCATGGATATGTCGACTCCCACTACTGGTCGGAGTTATACGTGCATTAAAGTTTTGAAAAAGCAGCCAATTGATTAATGCCCATTTGGACCTAATGTATGATTCTCATCAGACTATCCTCCTCTTTTTTTCTTTTTCTTTTTTCTTTTTTTTTTTTTTTAAAAAAATTTTAATTTTTTTTATCTTTTTAATTTTAATCCTATTTAACTGCATGTTTATTTTTTAATTCGAGCCGTGAATAGAAAATTCTCAAAAGTGTAAGGGCAACTATATTCAGCTCAACAAAATAGTTATTTTAGCTAGTCTTTATAGATTTGTTGAACTATTACGACGCTCTACAAATTTATTGAACATTATAGCTCAACAAATCATTAGTTATCTTAATAATAATAATGAGTAAAAAATAATCTTGTTATCTCTATTTTTTGGGAATAAATAAAGTAGAAAAATAAATAATATTTTAAATAAAAAATAAAAATAAATAGTTAAAACAATGAGCCAAATGTAAGTGTTTTGAAAAAGCTATAGCTATAAAAAAAAGGTAATTCTTTAACTAAAATTTAATTAAATATTTGTTGAGATGGATGTGAATGCTCTTTATTCTCATCGCAAACATATTTGAACCTTAAAACTTTTCTCATGGAAAAAGAGTAAATATTTATGAGAATTGTTATTTCTCCTTCTCTTGTCCATCTTCCAATCTATCTTCACCGTTTTTTTTTAAAAAAAAACTAACCATTGGATATTTAAGATACATATGTAGAAAACAGATCCGATGATTGATTTAAAAAGAAAATGAATGAGAGAATGAGATAGACATGAACATGTAAATATATATGTATGAATACGTTTCTATATATTCCTATTTTCTGGGGTTTTTTCTGAGCTATTTCTATTTTTTCTGGTCAGTTTCATAGAATACTCAAATAATGTTACACTTAAATGTGAAACGAAATCTACCAAGTCAAGCAAGCAGCGTAGATCCTAGAAAAGCAATAACGTGTAGAAAGTATGAAAAAAAAAGAGACTAAACATAGTTTTTTCATTCGCTCAGAATCAACGCTACATACTAATAATACCATGAGAAAAACTAAACATAGCTGCTGAGGTATGAATGAGAATAAATTATGTTTGTATTACTTGATGATAACCAATTTAGATGATGGGGGTATTTGTACAAAAAAATTGGTCATATAGCCATTGTAAATTAATGTTGTGATCTTCTATACACGGAAATTGTTTACGCAGAAGCAATGTTAACATTGCAGGTTAGGGATTTGCCTTTCTCAATTGGACAATGACCATTGCACATATTTATTTCCTAAAGTTGATTATGCAGATAAAAGATATGCGATGCATATGTTGTTAGAGTGAGTGACTTCAACAACAGAGGCTGCAAAAAAGCTGTTGAATAAGATTGGAGATGAAGTCTAATTCAGAGAGAAAAAATACTAGAGAGCTAAACAAATAGACTCAAAAAAAGTTTTAAACTGATGTGACAAAGATTTTTAAATTAAAAAAATTCAATTCTCTCTCATTTGTTTGTCATTCATGGTCTGCCACGTCAGTTTGAAGCTTTTTTTTTTTTAAAAAAAAAGTTCATTTGTTAGATTTGTGTCATGCCTCTTATCATTTTTCTCGTTCGTTTGGTTCCCCAGCAATTCTCTTCGGAGAGTTTTCTTTTCCTCATTCCCGAGTTGTAGAAAAGAGACGTTCCCGGACCCATTAAAGGCTTAAACGGCGTCAAAAATTAAACCACAGCAAACGTTTGCTTCAGAGTTAAAGACAACGTTTCAATTAAAATAAATCTGGACCCTTCAATTTTTTAACAAAACATCTGAACCCTTCAACCTTTTAACATCTGAACACTTCACTACAGCACAGAAGCCGGATCAAGCCGGATCCGAATGCAAATGGCAAGCACGAAACCAAGCCCTCCCCCTCCTACGCTTCCGAAATCGGGAGCCATTTCTAAAGGCTACAACTTCGCCTCTACTTGGGAGCAGGTATCTGCGTTTTAATAGAATTGCGCTTTATTGCTTCATGATATTCATATTCGAATTTGAAATCTTGCTTTGCTAAATCTCGATCTGTGCATTTTTGTGATCGAAACCGCTTCCTCGTTTGATCTTTTGCTTTGCCGGTGCAGAATGCTCCTTTGACAGAGCATCAACAAGCGGCAATCGTAGCACTGTCTCATGCGGTTGCGGAGCGGCCTTTTCCGCTCAATTTGGCTCAAGATCATGTATCTCACTCGGATAATGCCTTGTCTGTCTCCGTTTCCGTTAAGGACAGTTCTGTCCGAGATTCCGCTCCTACTATTCAACCATTCTTGGTCAATACAAACCAGGTATCAGATTATCGTTTGGTTCCATGATAAATGAGGCTCGCATCTAAAGCTTTTGGTTTGATTCATTGCCTTTCCTTTATGTTGCAGTTTTACAAGTGGTTTAATGATCTTGAATCGGCAATGAAGTCAGAGGTTTGTGGCGATTTCTCATTGTAGCATATTTGTCTGCATAGGATGTATGAATAAATGCTTATTTCACCTCATTCTTTTCTTTCCCTAGACAGAGGAGAAATATCAACAGTATGTAAACTCTTTAACAGAGCGCATACAGACATGTGATGGTTTACTTGGTCAGGTTAGTCTGGATCCCTAAGCTGTAATTCTTCTGTTTGGATTTGGATTTGGATTATTAATATGCCTGAGTTCCCTTTTGTGCAGGTGGATGACACTTTACATTTATTTGATGGACTACAGCTGGAGCATCAAGCAGTAGCTACAAAGACAAAAACTCTTCATGATGCCTGTGACCGGCTGGTGTGTTTTTCTCCCATTTCCTATACTTTCTTATTTGATGTTTAACTTGCCTATAGAGTTGGCTCGAGTAAATCTCAATGTCACTTCATAAGTTTACAAATCTTCTGATAGTGTTGCTGCACTCTCTGGAGGTTCAACAAAAAACATGAGCAAAGACTGATCGAATTTGAAATACTGGAGGCAGTAACCTTTGTTTAATATGGTTGACTTATTGTCTCACTTTTCTGCTCATGTTGCAGGTAATAGAGAAGCAAAGACTGATTGAATTTGCAGAAGCACTTCACAGTAAGCTCAAGTACTTTGAGGAATTAGAGAATGTAAGGTTTGAGTGCAATCTTAACAAGAGTTTCAGTTTGTTTTGATTTTTTTTGTTAGTTGAAGAGACGCACAATAGAAAACATTACTGAAGTAATGGGAAAAGATTTGGAACATTATTTTGATATATAGCAACTAGCAGCTTCCTACTTATAAACGTCACTCTAGCTTATCCAAACTTCTACAAGGTTAAAAGAAAAACACTACTCTAAATGTTGGATTCTTGAGTTATCTCCAAATTAGGTTGGTCATTCATATATCTTCTGTGGCAAGATATGTAGTAGCTGCGTGCATACAATATCAACAATGAAAGCACCATCTTCATTAAGTATCTATTTATTAGCAAAAATTGTGTGCAAAGAAATTCTAGAAGGTTCTGTTCATTTAAACAAAGTATAACTTCCTTTAAATTAAGTATGGCGTCCTTTGAGGTTTTCTTCTTGTAAGGAGTTCTGGGGTGATGAAGGTTCAATTCTTGTGAAAGAGTATATGTGAAGTTAGTGCTTGATCTAGGGTTACGCTCTTTTGGTTGACCATTGCTTTAAGCTGTATCCTTAGTGGGGAAGACTTGATTGACCGGAAATACTTTCTAGTAAACTGATGTTTTATGTCCAAAGAGGATGGGGAAGTAGTTGCTAATTTTCTGTTTGTTTTTTCGTTAGTGGAAGAAGTTTGGCTTTTAGTTTTTGCACTTATTCAGGATGTTTTTATTTATATCTAGTTGTGATTGTTAAGGACTTGGTATATAACATTAGTCATCTTAAATTTTGAACATCTCTGACATCCCTAAGCCTGTTATTTTAGCTGACATGGATTGAGTTATATCATGTAGTGTTTGTTAGCCTCACTTGTTACTGCTGACTGGCTTAATCTCAATATCAATAACATCCCTGACCCTATTTTTTTTAACAGAGTATTATTTGTAGCCGTGATCACCTGTAAAATCATATAGTCTAATTGACCATTAATTTTTGAATATTGCTAATGTCACTAACCCTGTTGTGAGCATTTATTGGTAGTTGTGATCATCTGTAGAATGATGTAGTTTTTGTTAGCCTCAACTGCTAATGCTGAACAACTTAATTTGTTAAAAATGTCTTCCTTTCTCGGTTACTTTTGGTCTCTGTTTCTAACATTAATATCATTTTTGAACAATCTATTTCAATGTCTCTCTTTTGTCGGCCTTTTTAGTATAACAGATTCTGAGTATAACATTTTTTTTTTTTTTTAATTTAGTATTTGTTTTCTTTTAGTATCAATCAAGCTTGAAGTAAATTGAATATCATTTGAAGTTTATATGAAGCACCTGTATACTTTGCCCGTGGTCTTTGACCAAATGGCTTCTCCACTTTTCATAAAGAAAGGTTAGAGGGTGAGGCTGTGGGTTGAACCTCTTATGGCTGGATGGGTTGTATTTATCTGTATGTATAAACACATAAACTTTACATACTCTGTTCAGATAGAGTTATTTTTACAAGTTTGGTTATTTGTTTTATGTAGAGATTACATACAAGTTATGCTTTATAAAATACCAATTTGCAATAATGTATTGCTCTGTGTGCAGATTTCATCCAATTTTTATTCTCCAAATATGAATGTTGGAAACGAGAACTTTCTCCCCCTGCTCAAGCGGCTTGATGATTGCATTTTGTAAGTGGATGATTTTCAAAGTAAATGTTTTTCAGTAATTCTTTGGTTCTGACATTACTCAGATAAAAACAATGCAAGTTTGTTGTTGGGCCTGAGAATTATTTGTATTTGTAGGTAATGAAAAATGAGAACTCATCATTATTTGAACTCTGTGTGTATTTTAGGTATGTTGAAAGCAATCCACAGTATGCAGAATCCAGTGTTTTCTTGCTCAAGTTCCGACAACTGCAGGTACACAAGTGATTCTGATGTTAATATTTATAAGGTGATTGATTGGGTGAAAACTAACAATTTCCATCCTTTACTATTGTGTGAAACTTCTGCTAGTATGATTTGTTTTGATGTACAATAATCTTGAAATTTTCATGTTTGACAGTCTCGAGCTCTGGGCATGATACGTTCTCATGTACTTTCTGTTCTCAAAAGTGCTTTTTCTCAGGTGAAGTCATATGCAGTCGAATAATTGTAACACGTGCGTGCACACACACACACACAGAGATATATATATAGAGATGTAGGTAGTTCGCTGAGGGCTCAAGACTCAGTGATATTGTCATTTCCTTTGACAGGTCCAGGCAGCAATCAGATCTAGCGGCAACAGCAAAGCAACTGTTTCTGAAAGTGTTGAGGCATCTGTTATATATGTTCGTTTCAAAGCAGCAGCGAGTGAGGTAACCATTTTCTTTTGGTTCAAAATAAAGCTGCTATTTGAACAGCAGATTTATTACAGATTACCCACTATGGCAGTGAGTGGAGTCAGGGCATTAGAAATTGCACAGTTCCTTTTAAATTCTTACTGGGATCTCTCTGATGTGGGAATCAGATGTGTCCTATAACTTGATCTTTTTTCCTGTAGAGGCAACTTAAGGCATTATGTTTTGCAGCTTAAGCCAGTGCTGGAGGAAATTGAAAGCAGATCATCTAGGAAAGAATATGTTCAACTTCTTGCCGAATGCCATAGATTGTATTGTGAACAGCGGCTTTCCTTGGTGAGCTGATGATTGGTTGTTTTGAAAATAATTTTTCTTATTTCATTGGTCCGTTGCTTTTAATCATTTTTATTTTTTGTTTTCCTGAGCAGTCGGTTTTAATCATATGTTCCTTTGGTCTTATGCTATCCAGGTTAGGGGCATAGTGCATCAACGGATATCTGAATTTGCGAAGAAAGAGGCATTGCCATCATTAACTAGATCAGGATGTGCATATCTAATGCAGGTAGGGTTGATTATGATAAACTGATAAAAATAGAGGTTGCAGTCAATCCCATATGTACTTGTTGATTAAAGTGAATACTAAGAATTGCATTTTTCAAATATGGTTCCTTCGCCAATTCTATTATGCGCTGGTGTCTTAGGCCTTAAGGTTTAGTGGTTGTACTCAAATCTTGGTTGGACAGAGTTTTTGCATATTTTAGATGGGTGAATGCTAATGAATTTTCTTCGAGGACTGGATTTTTAGTAATGAATCTCATATTTATATTATTTTATTTTATTTTCAGTCCATCTATGCAGTTGATTTGACTCTTCTTAAGTTAAAGTTTAAGCAATATTTGGTTTTTGTGACTTCGGGCCATGTATATGGAATGGACAATTCTCATATGATTTTCTTGTCTGTATGCACTTATTAAGAAATAATAAGAACTTTGACTCATTCACAATTTTATGGGGGCAAAAGGGAGTAACCTTCATCAAGTCAAATGAACCTGGTTCCCACACGTTTTCACCCTTTATTCCATAATGAATGCGAGCCCCCATGAAAAGGTGCTGCAAGGTTACCATTGAGTGACAATTAGATTGGAGTTCCTTGCTACACTTCAATATTTTCCTTTTAATTTCTTTGCTTTCTTATTTCTTTCATTTATCAATAACCATAATTGTTCGTTAGTTCCGTTTCCTTTTCTTTGGGACACTTTGATTGACGCTGATATAAATTGCAGGTCTGTCAACTTGAGCACCAACTGTTTGATCATTTTTTCCCATCTTCTTCGGAGGATGTTTCAAGTTTGGCTGCATTGATAGATCCTCTGTGAGTTTTCAAGCCTAATTTTTCTTTCTTTTTTCCCCTTTTCTTTTCCTATCATTTTATTTTCTATTCTATTGAGGTTAACATGAAATGGCCTAGTTTAGTGTTTTCACCTATGCCAAACTGCATAGCAATGAGTGAAAAGTAGTTCTCCCTAGTTCCGCAGAAGAAAAAACTTCACCTTTCTTGTGCCAAAGATGGACAAAACTCTGGTATGATATGGTGGTGACCTGGGCTCAAATCACTATGGAAAAAAAATTTCCCTTTATAGGATTAGGTTTAAGGGGGAAAAGTAGAAGCTTCTTTTGTGAATGTCTGTACAATGTGTACAATAGAATGTAAGGTTCTTCTTCTTCTTTTATTTTATTTTTATTTTTTTTAAGAAATTGAGTTATCATAAAAAATGTAAGGCGCTCCCAAGTACCCAGGAAATGCACAAGAGAAAACATATTGCTAGAAGAAGAAAAAAGAAAACGAAAATCTTGAAAACTTAGGACTAAAGGAGAAATATGAGCAGCTGTCTACAAATAAAGAGTATTGAAGAAAAAAGACTTTAGCTCCTATATTATCCTTCCGCTATCTTCAAAACTCATATCATTTATTTTCCTCCAAATACACCATAAAAGACAAGAAGACACCATCTTCTACGCTGCAGCACTTTTGAGTGTTATCATTAGTCCACCAACATGCATACAAGTTGATAACTTATCTAGGTATATAACCCAAGAAAGGCCAAAGCAACTGAAGAAAGCATTCCATTAGGCACATGCCGCCTCACAATGTAGAAGAAGATCCATAGACTCCTCATTTTTTTTTTTTTGGCACATGCAGCACTTATTGATCACTATGACATGCTGAATCCTAAGATTTTCCATGGTAAGGATATTTCCTAGGGTCGTCGACCAAGCAAAGAAAAGTTGGCCTTATAGTTAGCCAAATACTCTTTCAAGGGAAGAGAGCCTTTCTTGCAACCCAAGATGCTATAGAAAGATCTAACATAGAACAATTTTGTTTTTTTTTTGGGGGGGGGGGGAGCAGGTTGGGTGGGTTATGGGTTATAACAATTTCATTTTAATTATGAATTTTTTTTAAAAAAAATTAGGTATATGGACATGTGTCAATTTAATAGGGGCGCTGGCATGGATTTTCTTCAATTTTTGGATGGAGGCATCATCCATGTTTTTATCCATTATTGAGGGACTATTTGTGATACAAAATGAAATCGAGAGAGTAAAAAATAAAGTTGTTAAACCAAAAGGGGCGAAAAAGTATTTAACCCAAAAAAAAAATTCTTCCATAATCCCACTCCTTACGACCCAAAAGACTCATTAAAACATTGCCCATTCCACAAATTGCTAAATTTAGAGTCTACCACAACTCTCCAACAAGCCTTTCTCTCATGCACATTGCGCCATAGCCATATCCCTAAGAGAGCCCGATTGAACAACAAAAAGTTTCGAATCCCTAAACCTCTCTCATTGACTGGGGAACAAACAAGGTGAAATTTGAACTCTCTCCTAGCCCACTCCAAATCAAGTCACGTTGAAGCTTCTTAGTGCACTTTGCAAAAGGCCAACTGGTGTTCTATCTTTTCAATAATCCCGTCCCAAATAGACTTGGCCTTAAACGAAGTCCCCAACAGGTGACCAAGACACTTCTAAGGCAAAGAAGCAACCCCACATCCCAAAATACCAGTCAACATCCACATTATTAACATTGTTTATAGGAACCAACTCCGACTTAGCCAAGTCGATCTTCAAACCCGAGACAACTTCAAAACATAAGAACAAACACCATAGATGACTAAGTGATTTGGGTTAGCCCCACTCAAAATCAATGTATCATTCGCACATAGGATGTGAGAGATGTCAATAACCCCCAACATCCTTGTCCCCAAAAAGAAGCCAGCTAACAGACTCCCACTCATAGTAGCATAAATCATCTTCCCCAAAGCCTTTATCACAATGGCAAATAGCAAGGGAGATAGAGGGTTCCCTAGTCTTAGGTCATAGGAACTACTACAAAAACCAGTGGGGGAGTGTTGTGCACCAAGACCAAAATGCACCAAGGAAATACAATGAGCTATTCATAAGCACCATTTCCCCCCAAATCTGCTCATCCTCAATATGTACAACAGAAAATCCCAATTGTCATGATCATAAGCTTTTTCTAAGTCCAATTTGCCTAGAACACCCGACTCCCTGATTTTATTATACTATCAAGGCACTTATGGGCAATAATAACCAGGATCTAGGAGTTGCCTACCTTGGATGAAAGCATTCTACGACTTGGAGATAATCTTTCCCAACACCATCTTTAGCCTGATTGCTAGAATCTTAGCAATAATTTTGTAACCACTAATCACTCACCAGACTAATGGGGTGAAAGTCCTTGGGATCAATAGCCCTTGGAATCTTCAGGATGAGGGCGATGAACGTTGCATTCAAACTTCTTTCAAACTTACCTTTAGCATGGAATTCACAAAAGACCTTCATAATGTTTTCTTTTAATACACTTGCTTGGAAGAAAGCCATGGAGAAATTGTTAGGACCTAGTGCCTTGTCATCATTCATAGCTTTCACTATCTCCAACACTTCACCTTGCTCGAATTCTCTCTCCAACCAATTAGCTTTAGCCTAACTAATAGAGTCAAAAGAAAGGCCATCCAACAAAGGTCGATTTTTTTGTAAAAATGTATATTATTCTTACTGATCTCCAAATGGTTGGCAGAAATGGAGTCAGCAATCAACAAGGAGTCAATTAAGTTCCTTATTCTATTTGAGTTGGCTATCTTATGAAAAAATTGCGTACATTTGTCAGCCTTACTCAACCATGAAGCCCTAGATTTCTTCCTCCAACTCACTTCCTCCAAGAGGGTGGAATGCTCTAACTCGTTCAATGCTTCTACCTTTTTCATTCTCACTTCATCACCTAAAGGGGCCTTCTTCAATGATATCAAAAGCATATAGCTTTTCTAGAAGGATATTTCTTCCTCCCTACATTGCCAAACAATTCCTCATTCCATTTACTTAAATCAACATTCCAAGCCTTGAGCTTGCGGGCCACAATGAAGCTTGGAAAGACATGAAAGTGGTAGGAGTCCCACCACTCTTTTCACCCTCTCCACAAAACCCTCAGACTTAAGCCACATGTTTTCAAATTTAGAGTACCTAATACCCCTTTGAAAGTCACCACCGTCAAGGAGGACTAGAAAACGATACGAGCACAGCTTAGGAAGCCTTCTTTGGGTCACACCAGGAAACTGAGCATCCATTTACACTGTCTTGGTTGTGAAGGATCTTTGATCACTCTCCTTTTGGGTCCAGTAGCCAATACATTCTGTGATCCTTGCTGTGTTGGAGTGGACATATGATTGCCATTGTGCAATGATTTGAAAAGCTGTTTCCCTCCCTTTTTCTTTACAAAAGTGTGCGTTATTGCGGGGATACCTTACTGTACTGTAAAGGTGCAACATCCTTCCTAATATCGAGATTGGGTTAGAGGGTATGCCTTTATAAGATGATTATGGAGGCTAGTTTGTGCTTCTCGTGTTATGCTGTAAGTCAATGCTGTAAGTCAATCCTTGTAGAAGCCTCCCCTAGTGAGATGGATATTTGTGGGATTTGTGATCGTTGCGGATGTTTAACGTCAGTTGTTCTATGAGGGGTGATGCCATAAAGGAAAAATCATGTTTTGATTGGGAAGTCTTAGAGAAGTTATAGGTAGTTGTTTATACATCTATTGGTACTTTATTTGGGGAACTCGCCCTTGGAGTTCAATACTATTAAGGGAGACTGTCAAATAATCCTTGTACATTTTTAATTTTGGGTTTTCATGGAAACCAAGAAATAGAGAGTCTATTCGGTAACACCCCTTTAAAAAAATTTGTTTGCTTCTCAAACGCTGAAAACTCTAATTAAATATCTATTATCCACAGAGATTTTCAAATGTCACTCCCACCATTTACACACATTTCAAAACAATGCACAAAACCCCATTTTAGAAAACATAACACTTTTTTTTATAAGATACTTCTAAAAAAATAAAACCGCCAGGAGCTTTCGGGGCCCTGTGGTGACCACCAAGAACTTCGGGTGGCCTTTTGGCAGCCGCCAAGAACTCTCAGTGGCCTGTAGTAGTTTCCCGATCCGGTGGCCCATGGTGGCCACTAGTGCTGTTTGGCGCGGACTTTGTGGTGGCTGCACAACTGTAGATTGTAGATTGTAAATTGCAATAGTTTTTTTTTTTTTTTATTTTTTATTTTTCATAAACATTTATCAAAATTT
Source organism: Carpinus fangiana (assembly GCA_006937295.1). Classification (NCBI taxonomy): domain Eukaryota; kingdom Viridiplantae; phylum Streptophyta; class Magnoliopsida; order Fagales; family Betulaceae; genus Carpinus; species Carpinus fangiana. Next base: position 6,191,165 of record CM017321.1, read on the forward strand.
TACCAAAAGAATTTTCATTTGTGGACCCCATTTGCAAAAAAAAATTCAAATGTGGCCCCCACCAAATTAATTTTCAATTTTTGCCTTTTTCAAAACCCAAAACACTGCTCCAAATTGTACCAAACCAACCCATAATTTTCTAGGTTTGTTTGGCAACGTTTTGGAAAACTCTTCTCAATTTTTAAACGCTGAAAAAAACTTCTCAAACAATAGTTATCCAAAATCCACGCCTCATGGAAAAAAACTTCTCAAACAATAGTTATCCAAAAGCCACGCCTCATGGAAAAAAAGGGGGGGATCCCACCAAAACACTTCCCAATTTTTAACTTTTCAAAAATTGTTTTCAAAACCCAAACCCAAAACCCTTTTCAAAAACTTTACCAACCAAACCCACTTCTTTTTTTTCTTTTGTCTTTTTCTTTTTGGCCTTTCATGTGTTTAAGGGTGATCACCTTTAGTTGCTTGTAAATTTTGGGATAGTAGTTTTCTTGTTTAGGGAGACCACCTCTTTTTTATTTATATGTTCTTTCTTCCTAATTTTTCCCTGAGAATTGAAGTGTTAGATAACCTTTGGAAAGTTTTCTGGCATGTAAAATTCTTTTTTTTTTGCCCTTAGAAATTCTATTAATGATTTCTGTACTTAGAGCTCTTTTTTTTGATGTTGAAGTTATTCAGTGAAGATTTTGTTTGTTTATTCTTATCATAAGGTTATATGAAATTCTTATGACAATGATAACTGATCCTGCAGGTCTACATATTTGTATGATACACTCCGCCCAAAACTTATTCATGAAACAAATATCGATTTTCTATGTGAACTTGTTGATATCCTCAAAGTTGAAGTTTTGGGAGAACAACTAAATAGGCGGAGTGAATCGTTAGCTGGGCTACGCCCTACATTACAAAGAATTCTAGCGGATGTTCATGAGAGGTTGACTTTTCGTGCACGAACACATATTAGTGATGAGGTGCTTTTTATTCTTCATCTGTTGTTCATATTAATTATTCAATGCATACACCTGCCATTTTTCAAAAAGTTTCAAAATGTTCCTCGTTGACTGGCTTTCAAAGCTTGTTCACTGATTTTGGTGCATTTATTTTCTATTATAAAGTAGAAGAAAGTAGATATACTTCATTTATCCATTTATTTTCTTGTTTTATTTTTTTACTATAAGTAGATATACTATAGACCTATAAGGATAGCTTAATCGGTTAGAGACCATGCCTCATGAAATTGAGGTTACTAGTTCAAATCTTTCCTTCTCCCTCCCATCAGGACCAATTACTTGTAAAAAAAAGAACTACTATGATGTTGTACTTTAAAAATGAGTAGTCTTTTTATTTAACCGAGTACGAGGATCATGTTAGACCATTGATGCCATTTTTTGAGGCTATTGTTGGGGGAACAAATGGAAATGGTAAACTTGATTCCTTCCTGTATGATCATTTACATGGTGATCATTATGGTAAACTGAATACTGTTGACATCTTTGATGTTTTTTAGAATCTTTGTTTTCTGCCTGGGAAATTACTGACTCAAGATTGATTACAAAGAGAATCGCAATGCTATGCTACTATGTATGAATGAGTTTGCAGACTACATGTCTAGAAACCATAAATGTGCTTGTGGAGGGATCAGAATGATAGTATTAGTTTTCTGAAGTTGCTATGTCACTGGATGTTTGTGACTTCCACTACTTTTTTTGGTTGGTGAAATTCCTAAAAGGCTAAAACCTCTCAAGAGTTGCTAACAAAAAAAATGATTGGGGCACTCTGAGGTAGCTGCTATACTAAGATCTTGTTGCGTCTTATGTAGATAGCGAACTATATGCCTTCCGATGAAGACTTGGATTACCCTGCGAAGCTGGAACAATCTGTTGAGAATAAATCAGAAACTTCTACTGTATGTGCCTTACACTGCCTCCTTTTTTAGCTTGTACTAAGAAATGTGGTTTTAGTACTTATGTTGCTTGGTAAAGATTCATTTGTGTAGTTCTGTTGTCCTGCATATCAAAATAAGCGTCTGCTTACTAATTTGGAAGATCTAATCTAATAATTTTAACTTTCTTTTATTTCTCCTACCATTCCCTTGGGAAAAATTTCTGCTTGTAATATGGCTTGCTGACAACCTACAAACACACACACACACACACACACACACACATATATATGTACTTCATTAACTGAAGTCTGAATTACACTGTAAGTTGGACACCAGCTGATTAGGGTTGGGCACGGGTTGGATTGGGTCAGGTTTGGGGGTTTTTGATACCCAACCCGCACCTAGCGGGTATTTTAAATTACACCCGAGACCCGGCTGTAATGAACTATTCACTGAAATTGCTTACCCGCAATCCAACCCGCCTTGGCCGGATATCCAAAAAAAATCCAGTACCACAATTTTATTGACAATAACCGGGTTGGGTGGGTTATGTCCACTTCTACTGCTGATGTCCAACTTGCAGGATTAGACCTACTGATGTGGTTGGAGCTGATCATTCTCTCCAGTGGTTGTGGTCTGAGTGGAGATGTGTGTACACACACACCACATTTTATTCACTGAAGTCTGAACGACCATGTAATTTGGACACCTGGTGTCCAACTTGCAGGAATGTTAAGAGTTGCAGATGTGGTTGAAGCTGCTCATTCTCTCTATTGGTTGTGGTCCGAGTGGAGAGATGTGTGCTATGCCACTTGTGGATCATCTATTCACTTTTTAACTCCCTGCTATAAAAGCTTAAATCCTTCTTGAATAACATTCTTACATATTGATTCCTGCTTGTTTATCAAATTTTAGGCTGAGGAAAACCCAGATGTATATAAAACTTGGTATCCACCACTAGAGAAAACTCTCTCATGTCTTTCAAAGTTGTACCGCCGCTTAGAAGCAGCAGTTTTCACTGGTTTAGCACAGGTATTTTAATCTTTGGATTGTAAATTTTGCTATGCAAGTCTTCTTTTAGATTTCTTTTCTTGTTTATTTTGTTTAAAATTTGGCTTTTTGGATTTTTTTATCAGGAAGCAGTAGAAGTTTGCTCCATATCTATCCAAGTGAGTAGTGAAAGAAACAATTATCTATTCAGTAGAATGCAATACCGGGAAGTCGTTTGTGCATTAGTGTCATGTAACATACAATATTTATGATGTTATCCATATCAGTTGAAAATCAAGTTCTTACATTACTGTGTTATCTTTGGAAAGAAGGGATTATTTCCTTCATAGATTGACCTACTTTTAATGATTTTTATTCAAGCGGGTCAACAAAAAACCACGTTTTGTGTAGCAGTTTGCTATGAGTTTTGTAATTTGTGCTTCCTGCTATCTGCTACAGAAAGCAAGCAAACTTATTGTAAAGAGATCATCACCAATGGATGGGCAGCTCTTCCTTATAAAGTATCTGCTTATTCTAAGGGAGCAGGTGATCTCTATTTTCTCTCCTTTTTGTTTCCCTGTGTTATTCTATTAGACGATATTATTTAAGGGATTACTGATAACTTGTGGTCTTCCAGATTGCACCTTTTGATATTGAATTTTCAGTTACACATAAGGAACTTGATTTCTCCCATTTGCTGGTAAGTATCTCTGAGGCTAAAGCTCTCCTTTAGTTGAGATCATAATCTAGTGTTTCTTGTATCTGCATCTGAATAAATCACATGCTTGAGCACTCCATCTGTTAAGCCTTTTTTTTTCCCTGTTTTACCATTTTTGCATAGTGAATAAATTGCATGCTCTTGTGCATTATAATTAAACTTGATGATCTTAGGCTTCCATGATTCTTGTCCATTATTTGTATTGGAGTTATTTGTTAGAGGATTAGTAAACTCAAGTCATTTGGTTCTATTGGGATTGAACCTCAAATCCAGTCTGGACTTTCTTCATTTNGATTACTGATAACTTGTGGTCTTCCAGATTGCACCTTTTGATATTGAATTTTCAGTTACACATAAGGAACTTGATTTCTCCCATTTGCTGGTAAGTATCTCTGAGGCTAAAGCTCTCCTTTAGTTGAGATCATAATCTAGTGTTTCTTGTATCTGCATCTGAAAAAATCACATGCTTGAGCACTCCATCTGTTAAGCCTTTTTTTTTCCCCTGTTTTACCATTTTTGCATAGTGAATAAATTGCATGCTCTTGTGCATTATAATTGAACTTGATGATCTTAGGCTTCCATGATTCTTGTCCATTATTTGTATTGGAGTTATTTGTTAGAGGATTAGTAAACTTAAGTCATTTGGTTCTACTGGGATTGAACCTCAAATCCAGTCTGGACTTTCTTTATTTTATTTAGCTTCTACATGTTTCGAGTACTTTTACTTTGTAAAGGTCAAACAGAAATCAAAATGGCTGTAGCAGGGTGCTGCTGCAATCTATTCTGTTGATTCTTGAATAGATTTTTATGTATTAGAAATGAAAAAAGTGGTTGAGTTGTTGGCTTAGTAGTTTGGTCTCCGGTCTTCATTTGGATGCTTTTTTCCAGAGGTAATTTACCAGAAAATAATCTCTTAAATTCCCTAAAGTAACATTTACATAGAATAATTAAGCTGAGATGGCATAAAAAGGCTGAACGTATTAACTAACCATCCTTCAAAGTGTTGTAGGATTATTTTCTGAAATGTGGTGCATTAAAGGTTGAAAAAGAAAAAGAAAAAAAACGTTTTTGATCAGAGTTCTCTGGGTAATATTTCTTCCACCGTTTAGGTTTGTCATTTGATCAGATTTTTTCCTGATTAGAGAAATTCTATTATCTTTCACTTTACTAGGTTCTTATTTTGGTTTAATTCTACTGTCAGGAACATTTAAGACGTATACTTAGAGGTCAAGCCTCGCTATTTGACTGGTCAAGATCAACTTCGTTGGCAAGGACTTTATCTCCCAGAGTTTTGGAAAGTCAAATAGATGCCAAGAAGGTTTGTGACTTTGCCTTACAACACAATCTTTATATGAGTTGCTTACAGCATATTTCTTGGTCCACTCCCATGGTTTGTTTGGAAGGCAAGAGAATAAATTGTGTTCCTGAGACAGGTCATTCAAGTGTGCTTCATAATGAAGGCATAGAACTTATATTCTTAACTCATTCAATTAAATTTGTATATATAATTTCATTGATCTTTTGCCTTGACTTTTAGCTTGTAATTAATATACTATTACACTTGATGGTGATACTGATTATGCTTTCTGCAAAAGCTTTTGTTACTGAAACCTGTTGGTGCCATTAATTTGCGCATCTTTAATTTATCAGTTGGTCACCTGTTATGTGCTGTGGATACTGACTATGCTATCACCGACTTATGACTTTATGTGACCATGGTGATTGGTAGTTTCTCTTCCAATTATGATACCAACTACTCCAACTAATAATTTTAGAGAATAACTGAATTTCTGTGGATGGCTGATTGTCATTTTTATTTCGTGTTTGGTCGATACTGTTATAATTGTTGGAACTATTTCTTTGCATTGCTATTTTCCTTACTTCCGGGTAACTCTAATATGTGGCGGGTACTCATTTATTTGCAGGAACTTGAGAAAAGCCTAAAAGCAACTTGTGAGGAGTTCATTATGTCAGTCACTAAGCTAGTTGTGGATCCTATGCTTTCATTTGTTACCAAGGTTTGTCTATTTCCTCATTAGGTATGTTATGCTGACTTCGCTAGTTAGCAAATTGAGAGATAGACCCTAAATATTTTGGCTGGTAATTTATGACATGACACGCGAACTCAACACAAAATTGGCAAGTTAAGGTTGAAGAATCTTACCCGGTTAATTAAATGGGTCAGGTTAGAGTTGATCTATATAATCTTATACCTATGCATCAACACGACTCGAACCTAACACATGACACTTAGGGCTGACAATTTTTTACATGAGCTCTGAACTCGACATGAACCTAATACGAAATTAGCAGGATTGAGTTCAAGGATCTGACCTGTTTAATTAAATGTGTTGGGTTAGGGTTGACTATTGTAGTCTTGTACCTATACTTCAATATGGCCTGAAGTGAACACGAATGCCACCCGCAATTAAAAATCAAAGTGTCTTGCGATATTGGGGAAGGTCCATCTAATGTGCATGTATCCAAAGAAGAAGTGAGAAAATTTACTTCTAAGAAAAGAAAAAAAGAAAAAGAAAAAAAACCTGATGTGACTTGGCTTATTCCTGGGGAAAGATGTGAGAAAATTTACATTGTTATGGAATAGAACACCTTGCCCCTCTTCAATTCCAATTTTTTTTTTTTTTTTTGGGTACTTCTAAGATGATTTCATAGAAGTCTACAAATTTTGCACAAAACTATCATAAAAATCTGTTCCACTACATGATTTCTAACATTAAGTTGCAAGTTTACTGTCTAACCATTATAATTAGTAGTAAGTCGAACATCAGACATTTAAATTCTCTCATATATGGTATATAACCTGTTTTCCATTTATTGCTTATGAAGAAGAATATCTCTCATATAGAATGTAAATGTTACCAATTTGTTTTGTAGGTGACAGCTGTGAAATTTGCACTATCCTCGGGCAATCAGAATCAAAAGCTAGAGTCAGTTATGGCCAAACCACTCAAGGATCAAGCTTTTGCTACTCCAGATAAGGTGGCTGAACTTGTTCAGAAGGTATGTCATGAAGTTTTATCGATTTATGACATCTCAATAAAAAAAGCTATTTGTTGATTTTAGGTAAGCGAGGAACATTCTATAAATTGTTTTCCCATTTTCTCTTTGCCAATGCAAACTATATTAAACGTGAGGGTGTTGCATGATAAATTCTTTTCAACCATGTACATGCTTGTGATAGATGTCGTATGAAAGGATTTGGCATATCATGTTTGAGTTCCAGGGTCATTTTGTTTGGTATCCAAATGGACATTGTCTAAGTCATGTTTAAGATGTTCGAGGCTCACTTGTGTTGATTCTGTATTATTGGAACAGGTAAGCGCTGCTGTGCAGCAAGAGTTGCCGCCAGTTATGGCAAAGATGAAGCTTTATCTGCAGAACCCATCAACACGAACAATACTTTTCAAACCAATAAAGTAAGTTTATTGATTCACGTTTTGTCTTTCTTTCCTGGGTTATTTTAAACAGCTGTCAAGCCTATATATATGCTTTGATTATTTGCTCGTAACCTGAAGTTGATTAGGGATATGATTAAAATTATTATTATTTTTTAAAATTATCCTGGAAGGCTATCTGGGAAGATACCCACATATGATTAAATTCTATAATCATTGTAATTGCATTCTTTTTATACATATCTTCGGGTGAATAAAATATGTACCATAAGCATCATTTGACTATTTATTAATCCATGAAATATGACCATCCATCTTTGATTCTGTCATTGTAACTTATGTCAAATTTTCTTCTTGCTCAGTTTAATGAATTTATCATAATCTAGCGCTTTTCCCCCCTTTTATTTGGGTAAATGCAGGACAAACATAGTGGAAGCCCATGTACAGGTACAATCCATGTTAAAAGCAGAATACTCCCCTGAAGAGATACAAAACATCATCAATATGGTGTCTATACAGGATCTGCAAGCACAACTTGATAATCTCCTGTAAGGTAAACTTGCAATGCCCGTTGAATTACTTAATACCTCCATCTATCAGATGATCTTGACATACAGCGGGGCATTAGGTTTGCCACTATGGATCCTTGACGTTGGTGATAGGTTTATAGGAAATTAAAATGTTCATTATCTCCATCAATAATTACTCGTCTTATAGCCAATGTTGCTTTTGATAATACTCGCATGACATTTATAAGTCGGTAAGGAGATGGAATCTGATTAATTTGATTGCTTTGAGTCTACTCACATTTTATAAAGATTCAATTTTATGTCGAGGCCTTCCAAATAGTAATACAATTTTAATAGAAAAGGAAAAACTAAATCTTCTGTTTAATAGGCATAAAGTTATGTTGACATACCAATCTCCCAATATAAAACTCAGGCATTGTCTTATGTATTTCTCTTTGACGGTTAAGGGTATGTTTGGTACCCCGAATGGTTATTCCATTAGAAAAAAGAAAAAATTAAAAAAAAAGAAGCCTTTGTTAAGTTTAGTTTGAAAGAATGTTTAATAAAGTAGCCTTGGTATTAAAGTATGTATATACTCTTGACATTTGGAATAAAGTGAATGACTATTCTTAAAATTGATGAATAGCTATTCCTCTCAATCATTCCTTCACGGGCCAAGGAATGGCTATTTCAAGGCTATTTTATTTTACATTCTTTTATTTTCAATGAAGGACAAAGTTATTTCTTTTTCTAGTGGAATATCCATTTTGTGTACCAATCGAAACCTAAATGTTGCCGCGACATCTTTTAGAAAATCACAAAAAGGGAAAAGGAATGATGATGACGAGAGAAAATCTCTTTTGGACGTGGTGGTAGGGATTCCCCAGCGACTCCCCTCACCCTTGTGAAGGTGGTTTGTGAAGAACTCTCTTATCTTTGCAACCATCTCCTCCCATTTCGTGGAGGCCGTTGTGGGGATGGGATGACAAAGTAGGCCACTCCCCCTCCCGACCTACCTATTATATGGGAGTTAAGGTAGGTTTTGAGGGAACCCTCCTTGAGAAGGTGGTGGCGCTTGAACCTCCCAAGTTGGTGGGTTTCGGGGAACTCCACCCTTGAGATTTATAACCGGTATAATCTTACAATTATACCGGTTGCAAATACGTATAATTGTAAGATTAGCAGAAGTATCAAGAACATACCAAAAGGAGAATAAAGCCGTTATTTGCAACCGGTATTTCAAATGGAAAGAACAAATAAAAAATACCAGTAATTCTTTTTATTTTTTTGGCCATACCAAAAAATAAATAAAAATTATAGTTTCAACATTTTGAGTAGTACTAAGCAGATATGTATTGCACATACAACTTCGGATATGGTTGGAGCTGCTTAGGCAAATGCTATCAGAAACACTAGTAATTGCTTTCTTTATTTTATTTTGTAAAATTTAGGAAACCAAATTACTTTTTGTTTTTCTATTCAAATAAACTCCACAATAACTTCACTTAGCCTTATCATTTCCGTATACTAGTTAAATATTATTTCAAACAAATGTCACACAATAGAGATAGAAAAGGAAAAGTGTAACACCCCGTTCCAAGTGGTATGTTATTGTCCGCTTTAAGCTTAAGTTCGCACGGTTTTGTTGTTAAGTTACTTCAAAAGTTCTCATACCATTTGAAGAGAGCATGCTCTATATAAGTATGTACATCTCATTTCTCACNGATATGTATTGCACATACAACTTTGGATATGGTTGGAGCTGCTTAGGCAAATGCTATCAGAAACACTAGTAATTGCTTTCTTTATTTTATTTTGTAAAATTTAGGAAACCAAATTACTTTTTGTTTTTCTATTCAAATAAACTCCACAATAACTTCACTTAGCCTTATCATTTCCGTATACTAGTTAAATATTATTTCAAACAAATGTCACACAATAGAGAGAGAAAAGGAAAAGTGTAACACCCCGTTCCAAGTGGTATGTTATTGTCCGCTTTAAGCTTAAGTTTGCACGGTTTTGTTGTTAAGTTACTTCAAAAGGTCTCATACCATTTGAAGAGAGCATGCTCTATATAAGTATGTACATCTCATTTCTCACATTCAGGCAAATATCGGACGCCACAAAAAACCATTTAAATATTCAATTCAAAATTCTTCAAATAAATGCTAGAGGAATCAGGAAAGGGGGAGGAAATTTTTTTTTTTAATTTTAATTTTTATAATTTTTTTTAAAGTTTTTACCCCATTTAAAAAAAGACCCGTTGTTATGGTAAAAGATTTGCCTGCGTTTAAAAAAAAAAAAAAAGAAGGTGGATAAACATTTTAGTAAAATTGGTGTCAAGAGCTTTGGCAAAGGTTTTTAAGGGAAAAATAGAGAATGGCCCATGCAGGTCTCGAACCTGCGACCTTCGCGTTATTAGCACGACGCTCTAACCAACTGAGCTAATAGGCCAGATGTAAGGGTAGCTACCGTTTTAATATAAAACAAAATAAATATTAGTGTAAGCTTTTCTTTTTACGTTGGCCAATGAATATGCTTTCCAAAAAAACTGTTGGTGTTAACAAATAACTTTTCTTTTTACCCTTTTAAGAAAGTAAAAACGTTAACAAATAACTTCAAAAACTTTATTTTTTCCTTTCTGGAAATGACAATATTTTAAGATATTACCCTTATTTGAATTAATTTAAATCTCACTTCTACTGAATTAAGTGTTTTACATGTTCTATTATGTGTAGCATAAAAAAAAAGTATCGTTAGGAAAATAAGATCAGATATGGGAGTACATGGTCCCATGGAGGAACTAAATAGAATTAGGATCTTCTCATTTTTATTTGAGCTTGATAATATCCAATTCGTTCTATTATATGATATTTTTATCAACTCAAAAAGTGAAAAGACACAAATATCTCTCTAATATAACTGACTGGATATTATTTATTTCAAATGAAATAGAGAGGATTCTGTTCCAACTGAATAGTGGTTTCAAATTAAGTATGTGAAGGAGTTATATCATTACTTAATTATCTAGTGATAGATTATGGTCATCTAAGAGAAAATAATATAAAAATATAAAACTTTTTTTTTGTGGGGGGGGGGGGAATGATTTTTCTGACATTTCCGTTTTTATGACAAAATTTAAAAAAACGTATTTTTTGAAGAATAATTTAAAATAGCCCATACGTATATATACTGTAAATTACTTATTATAGTGTAAGCTTTTTATACAAGAAATGGTTCATAACAAAATATTGCTCACGTGGCTTTGGTAGCCTAATGTGTGTACAAACGGTTATAATTAATAATTATAAGTTCTAATCATTAACTGTAATCGTCTAATGTAATTATTAACTCTAACGATTAACTGTAAGGGTGTAATCTACTACAATTCTCTCACTAAATGTTAAGAAAAAAAAATCTCAAATACTTTCACTCCTCTCCGAAAAAGAATAAAAAAATTCTTAAAAATAAAATATTAAAAGTTGGTAGTTTTTTTTTTAAAAAAGCAACTAAAGTCTAAAGTAAAGAAAGATAATATTTTTTAATTTAGGTAAAATAAAAAATAAATTTACTCTGTTGAATGCACAATTAATAGTAATACATTACAAAAAGCGTATTAATTTCTTGGCTACTCATGAAATTTCTTCGGTCAAAGTAGATGACTAGATGCCGTGTCAAATTTGTTTTCGGTCTAAACATGGGCGCTTCTCATGAAATTTCCTTCTCATTTGAAATCAATAATTCGTTCAAAGGAAAATAGCAGCCCAACAAATAAAAAATTAAAAAAAGAAAAAAGAAAAAGAAAAAGAAAAGGAAATCAACGGCCCGGTAATGTCTCCCATTTCCCAGAAAATTTCATTCGCACCGACCTACCTACTTAACAGTCAAGCCACTTTCACCTTTTTTTTTTCATTTTTTTTTAATGATTTTTTTTTTAACATGTTCACGTAAAAAAAAATAAGAAGGAAAATTCAAACACTTCATAAGGTGTGATTCACATTCATCTCTAATTTATTTGGACCAAATAATATACAGTTAATTATAATAAAAAGATATTATTATTTTATTATTTTAATTAATTAAATATTATTCAGATCATAATTTTGTTATTTTTGACTAACTTGACTTAAATGCCCTAAAAAGAAAAGTCTAAATTTTTTAAACCGTTAATAAAAAAAAAAAAAAGGGTAAAAGTAATTTTTGCTAATACTTACAAAAAGTCCAATATTATTGATAGGACGAGAGAGGAATGGAGAAAGCGTGCAAAGAAAGAATGTTTTGTTCCAGAAATTAAGATGGAAAAATTACACGTGTGGTCTAAGCTGAGGTGTCAGATTGAATGAATTAATGATGTTTACTTTTGATATGTCTACCCACGTGATGCCTTTGACTAGAGAGCTCCAACGTACTTTTCATTTCTACAGGTCCATTGATCCAGACAGCGGAAAAGAAAACAAGATAATAATAATAATAATAAATAATAATATAATATATGCCATGCATGATGCATTATTTGAGTAATTTCCAAACTTTTCATTCCAAGCTCTCGGCTCTTTTCCTTCTAGCTCGGCTGTATGATAATATTGGTCTAGTTATAATATAGGGGTATTTATATATTTTTTTTATTTTTTAAATAGATAAAAATATTTATCTACTATAATTAATTAAATATTATATAGTTCAAATGAAATGAAATAAAAATGATCATAATTTTGGCTCTACTCATATGCTTGCCCATACATTTTTCTTTTTTCTAATAAAAAAAAATAACTTTTCAAGATTTCTGATTTCCTCAAGGTGTTAAAATCTTTGAGATTGCACAACAAATGGGGTTTGGAAGATTCGATCTGGTTGGGAAGAATTTAAGATTAAATAAGTGGGTTTTTTTTTTATAGGAAAAAAAATCATATACATTTAGTCTCTAGGTTTTCATCTCATATGAATATGAATATAGTTAATTAGTTATTGGGTTTTCAATTTCAATAATACAATCTTTAGATTTTGGCCAAGTTTAAAATAGAATTATCTGTTACTTAATTATCGTTTAAGTTCATGGTTTGTCATCTAGCACTTATGTACGTCTTATTTGATACGTCATCAACACCTTAAATAATGCAACAGATCGATACAAACACAAAATTTGAAAACTTAAAAAAACAAACCCATAATAATAAAAGACTTTAATAAGTTATGTTACCATGACATTACATTGCGTTGGGTTGTTGAGAATCTTGGGATGGACGTTGGCACGTCAAATAACATATGACAAATTATTAACTTTGACCGTATAGTGATAAAGTGGTCATATTTTAAACTTGAACAATTAAAAGTTACAAAACCTAAGGACCATGCATATATATTCTTGAAATTGAAAACTTAAGAACTAAATTCAAATAAGATAAAAACCTAAGAATTAATAAAGAATTTTTTTTAATCCAATAAAATCCTTTTACCTTCTTCATACTTCAACCTTTCAATGGAAAGGCCAGAAACTCTTAGCTGTTAAGCATAGCAGTGACCCAAACAGGGCGTATACTTGCTTTGTCCACTTTTACTTAACCAGCCACAAACCTGAAGGCCCACAGCTGGAGAGAAAATCAAGGTTGCTGAAAAAAATACCCTGCCCAAAGATTCACTTGTAAATGTCTCTACTTTCCATTTGCTGACTTATATATATATATATATATATATATATATATATATTCTTTGTTCATGATCAATACATACATTATCGTAAAATAATCCAAGGTTGTTTAAATTTTCCAAGTGACTGGCGGTTTGTGGAGCCCTTATGTTGCTTCAAACTTCAAAGAACCAAAGTTGCATTTTATTAAAAAAAGAAAAAGAAAAAAAAAAAAACACCCCTCTATTTTTCCAAGAAATTCCAGGTATGGAATTTATGTTTTGTTTTAAATATTTGTTGTGTTAGAATTATATGACTGGTGTTTATCTTATTGAAGTTGAAGGGAAGATGATTTTGTTCGATATTATTATTAATAATTTGGATGGGATTTTACTATTTTAGTCATCAAACTAGAATCTTGCCATGAGGAAAAGTCTAAACACCAACAAAAATGGTGTAAGCCTATTTGATCAAATATGAATAATTTTCATATTTCATTAGTATTGCTAAATGCGAAATTAGTGAGATTAAGGTTGATGAGTTTGACTTGTTTAGTTAAATGGACTGAGTTAGAGTTAATTTATATAATCTTATATCCATATTTCAACACAATCCGAACCTTACATAAAGACTAACAATTTGTTACGGGTCTTTCTATATTAGGCTCGCCATATTAATTTTATGTATTATGTTTATATTATGTTAGCATAAGTCGGCTAACCCTAGTCGTATTAGGGTTATGATATTGTCTTTATTTTATTCCATATAAGGGTCTTGATGACTCAGCCCTAGAACTACTATAATAGTTTGCCTATTTAAAGGCCATTATGTTCTCAATCAAATATATGAGAAATTTAATAAGATCATGACAAGAAAGTCTGAGGAAGGCTTAATTGGGTCAAATATCCTCTTCGTCCCACAGATAGACTATAAAGAGAAGATGTATGGAAACGAAGACGACTTAAACCAAATTTATCTCAGAATTGATTAAACACGACATTGACTCTACTTCAAAGCTGCCGACTCTATCTAATTAGTCATTCTTGATGGCTGCAAAACACCCAATTTTCCTACTTAATTGATCACTCCACGTGATGACCATCTATTTTCTCTCGTTTTCCAGTCAATGCTAAGACTCAAATATATCCACGAGAAAGTAATGGTAACTTTCTAGCTTATCTTTTGGTCCTTGTGCAAGTCTACCCTCCCACAAATGTTCTGCATAAAATTGAAAGCCACTAGTAATATATATATATATATATATATATATATTTGTGCTTAATTACCAGTATGGTCAAGACTCTTTTACCACTTGAATGAATCTGATCAATCGGACCAAATATCATTTTATAGACTAAGTTGAAAAAAGTTCATCCAACTCGGTTTGAAGAAAAAAATATATATACTACACATCATTCTTTTAACCATTTCTTTTTGCAAATTTAATAGGCTTGCCATTGAATTTGTTTACCGATCATGTGGGTCCTAAACATATTCAATGGTAAATTCACCCAATTACTATGCGGATATTGTTAAAAGATGATTGAGAGAATGATTTTTTTCATTTCTTATATATATATAGTTTACTTTTTACAATATAATTTTCTTAATTGTGAGCTTAAGAACAGAACAAAAACAAAAGAATTTGATCCTAGTAATACATGTTATAAGAACATTATTAAAAGTGTACGGTTATTTTCGTTCTATTAAATATTTAACACAATGCAATAGACAAAATTGCCCTTTTATTTAGGAAAACAATTGGTGTACGTTTTTCAGTGCAAGGGTATCTTTGTTATTATATATCGTTTGACAGAATAATAGCATCTCACATAAAAACTCCGGTGATGGACGGTTGGGTTGTGATGGGATAAGCCTACGAAGACGCGTTTTCGCCCTCTTTTTTTTTTTTTTTTTTGGCACAAATTAATTAAAAGTAAGTGGGAGACCATTAATTTCTTGAGTTGTAGTTTTCTGAATATTATAGTACCATAAATTATGAGGGAGCTTTGGCCGGGTCTTTTCTTTTTTAATTGTAGCTTTTTTTTCAAATGATTTAGATTGCATGTCTGATCGATCACCTACGCTACTTTTCAATGTATCAACACACAAATATTGGAGAAACGTCCTGTCATATTCTGCCTAATTTTTATAGGGCTACCCACTAAAAAGGCCTAGTGGGGTTCCGAAAACCCATTAAGGTTGCAACCCTCTACCCATTTCAGATCAAAATCAAATCTTTTGGCGTATGAAAATTAATAATAATAATAATAATAATAATATATATTTTTGATACGTTACACTTTTATATCCAAGAAGAAGATAGAAGATAATTAATTTCCTCTAACTCTGGAAAAGAAACAAGAAAAAGCTCTCAATGGATGGATCCCAAGAGAAGGAAATCGGAAATGAAAGAAACAAAAATAAATCAATCAATAAAATCAATAAAAGCCGTACTATATCTATACATTTCTACTATTACAAATTCTATAGTAATCCTGCAGCTACGGCCCTAAATGAGGCAAAATTATAAGATGTTTCAAGGAGAAATTATGAAACCCAGTCGACAAACTTGATGATCACCAAGAGATTAGTGGCCGACGCCGGGGCTGGGGACAGACCGGAGAGACCGATCATTAATAATGCCGACAAGGTGGCGGGCGACGAGCTTTTCATCCACCACCACCCCATGGCCCTTCTTGCTTGGGGTAGATGACGGCACCTTGCCCTTCGGAAGGGCACTCAGAATCAAGCTGTCCCCCAAAGAAGCCACCGATCGCTTCTTGCTTTCCTTCGCATCCAGCAGCTTTCTGCCTTCTAAACACGCAGCAAATGCAGAGAAAACAACCAAGAAAAACAGCAGCGACGCAGTGCTAATCCGAGCCATGAGAGAGAGAGAGAGAGTTCGTGGGTTTTGTTGTAGGAAAAAAGGTTTTAGCTAGTGGGGAGAAATTGGAAGGGGTTGGGGCTTGTTAAATAGTGGTGGAGGAGGGGGAGAATTTTCTGAATTTCATACACACCGTGTCAGTCAGCGGCGGCGAGAAGAGAGAAGGAGAGAGAGAGAAGGAGAGGGGAAAGCGTGGGGATCAAGTTAGTGGTGGGTAAAGTCAAGAGTAAGAGCTTTGAAATTTGAGCGAAGTTGAGGAGTGGGATCAGTTATAGTAGCGTTGAGATTTCATACTACAAAGAATGTGGGAGCGCCGCGTGGAAGGCTGTTAGGTGAGGATGAGCTAAGCCGCCGGCCATATTTTTCTTGGTTATTTCAAACTTCATGCACCGTCAAATATCCGCACCGTCGAATATCAAACACCCACCCAATTTTTAAGAAATCAGTTAAAATTACATTTTAATAAAATAAAGATTATTAATTTAATTTTTTTTTTTTTTTGTATAAACATGTCAAAAATAAAATAAAAAATCTACACCCAACATTTATTGTAAGCCCTTCGGCTCAGCTTAATTAGCTGCAGCTTGCCACTACAGCTACTAATAGCCAATTTGAAATTTGTTTTTATTAAAATAATAATAATAATAAAAAATTAAGGACTTTTTAGATCAAGATTTTTTTAAAAATTTTTAAATTTTTTTTTTAAGTTTGGAAAAATTTGTTTTTATAAAGTTTTACTAGTTTTGAGAAAATCTTTTTCAAAATTTAAAAACTCGTGATTTCATTTTCTCGACATTTTAATTTGATGCAATTACCGTTAGGATTTGACTTTAAATAGATGTTAAGATTGATGAAATAACATTTATACCCCAAAACTTAAAAAAAAAAAAAAAAAAAAAAAAAAAAAAAAACTGAGAAAGTAGAGAATATTTTGGCATTTTTCATAGTATTTGTTAGGAATTAAAGCTAAATTTTAACGGGGGGTAAACTACATCAAATTAAAAATTCGAGAGACAAAATTGAGAATTTTTTAACTTTGAAATTTTTTTCTTAAAACGCGTGAAAGTTTAGAAAGCCTTTAGCAAATTAATCCTTTAAGTTTTTAATCAACCTATTTTTCTTTTCTTTATTTGAGAGAGTTATTTATCTTTTAAAAATATTTTAAAACTCCTTAAGACAAGCTCAAACACTTTTTTACTTTAAAAAGAGATCACAGCTGCATTATATGAAAATTTTAAAAATGAAATTATTTTCTTCTAATTTCTATAAACAAAAACTCTATTTTTCAACGGCTTTGAAGTGCTGGGTCCACTTTTTTCTTCAAAATTATGTTGATGGGAAACAGAAATGAAGAAGTTTGATTGACTATGATAAGAAACATTAATTAGACAAGCGTGTAATCACATAAAGATCCGGATCCCCATGATAAACACGACCAACTAATTTAATTAAGTGATGAGTAAATGCCAATTCCTTGTTGGTCCTACTTAGATTATTAGCATTTAAAGCTTATGAGACCTCCCAAAATCCTTGTCCTTCTAATATAATAATAAAAATGGTAAAGTTCATCCACTCTCCTTAAACTACTATTCAATTGATAATATCATTTAAATTTTCAATTGTGTTAATATTTCTTTCAAATTACTAAACATTATCAATGTTCTCCCCCATTGATGAAAGTTATGAAACTACCTTTATTAATTTTTTTTTTTTTAAAAAAAAACACTAAAAATTCTAAAAAAAACCTAAAACTAAAAAAAAAAAAAATCAAAAGGGTGGCATATTTAAAATTAAAAAGAAAATTATAAGAAAAAAATAAAAAATTTCTTTTTTTTGTTTGTTAGTTCTATAACTTTTTTAACTAACAATTTCCATTTTAAACAAATTAACAATTTCGTTTTCTTAAAATAAAAAAAAGTTTTTTAAATTTTTTTATTTAATTTGTTTTTTTAAAAATCATATTTTAAAAAAATCATATATTTTTTTTAGTTTATAGGGGTATTTTTGTCATATTGAAAATATATAGGAGTATTTTTATCTTTTTGCTTTTAAGGGAGACATTGACAATGTTTTAAAGTTTGGGAGACATTGTTACAATTAAAAGTTTAAAAAAATATTGTTAATTGGGTGGTAGTTTGAAGAAGGTACAGTGTACTTTCCCTAATAAAAATATACAATTGATATAATATATCCCATGCATACTGTATGTCCATATAAAAGATACAATACCATAGATCGAATCGGCTGAATACCACGCCTTATGAAATTGATGTTATTAGATCGAATTTTTCTCTCCCATTTTTCTTCCCTTGCATGAACATGTCAAATAAATAAATATATATTATTTTAAGCAAAATCTTTACATAAAAATAAGATGTAGCCCTTCAAATGAACTCCATTTGGCTAAGTGATTTCATAGTTAAAAATTGCATTTTTAAATAAAATTGCCAAAACTGTCTTTGAGAATGTATTTGAAAAAATGACGGTTTTGAAATCTTTAAATCGAATGAACTCTTATACCAGCAAATTTTAAAAAGTGACACTTATCTTCCTCCAACTACACCATTTGTTAGCGTTTTAGCATTAAAATGGATGGAAAGCGCACACGTCTTATTATTATTTGAACTGCACATGTTATCTCTAGAAATCGTTTAAAATATATATGGTTGATAAGTAGTTTTGCCATCTCCAAATTAGTAAGGAGGTGTGAAACCCTTAATTTTTTAATTTTCTATTGGGTTCTTGTCAGAATCATGGATCATGTAAAAAATTACTGGTAATCATTATGTCGCGTATTGCGTTCGGATCGTGTTGAGATACGGGTATAAGATTATATAAATTAACCTTAATCTAACCTATTTAATTATACAGACAAGACCCTTTAACTCTAATCCTTTAATTTTATCTTAAATTCGTTAATGTTGTCAAAAACTACCGTCAATATAGCAAATAACCTCCAATCAATTGAGAGGCTCACACACTTACATAATGTTTGGTGAATGAAGTTTAATAATTAAATGATTCAGTCATTCTCCATTATAATTAAGAGTGTGGGAATGAAAAACATTCGTACTTTTGCTCATTAAATTCAGTGATGCGAGCTGTACCCCTATATTTCTAGGCTATATACCCTAAGTTGTAAGTCTAATTGTCAGATCCTCCTCACATACATACAAGATATCCATCTCAAAAGTCTCAGATAAAGAAAGAATTTAGGCCAAAGTGGGCCACTTGGCACCTACCTTGCTGCCCAAAATTGGCCAAGTGTGTGATCAATTGTTTTTTAAGCCGAAGCTATGAAGAGCCTGTGGGTTGGCAAACGGCATGAAAAAGTCAATAGCGTGAAGTTGAATTAATATCTCATCCAAGCTTAGCCGCAGGGTCCCCCTCAATTTGCCCAAAACGGTAAAGAGCAGAATAATTGAGGTTAAATCACCTTTTTTAAATGATCTTCCTTCACTCACAACCACAACATTTGCTCTGTTTTCACCGCTATTGCATTCCAAAAAACACGCCCCAGATCATGTTACCCTCTTCTCATTTGTCTCCTCTTTTCCAGCTTTTATTCTTTAATTACCAGCTTTCCCATTGTGCCTACTTTTTCCCTCGTTGGTGACTTTATTTATTATTTTATTTTTCAAGAATTTAATATATTCTTGTGATAAGGAAATTTTTTTGTTTTGTTTTTGTTTTATGGCTCTTTATTAATTGGAGCAGCATAAGATCGTAGGGTTGAAAAGGTGGACAATTATTAATTGCTAACCGTTTTTTAAAAGTAGTTAAGAAAAATCATTAACCGTTAACCGCTTATATATATAAAATATATGAAATGACGTCGTTTTTGTGTTTAGGGTGCTATCATATGTAGTACGGTACTATTGTATGTAGTAGGGTATTATCATATTACCATAAAAACGACGTCGTTTTGATTTTTCTTTAAATTCTTTTTTTTAAAAAAAATTCTTTAAACAATGGTTAGTAGTTATTAAGGTTATTAACCTCTAACTGCCAAGGCAATTAACTGCATAGGTGCGGTTAGCAGATATAGTAAATAATCGCTAACCATAACTACCTTTTCACCCTTACTTAAGAGAACAAATTATGAAGCTCATATGTTCTAAGCAGTCCAGAGTCCACTTGCTCGGAGTAGGTGAATCCCACAATTCCTCTATTTTTAAGTGATTTTTTTTTTGTTGTTCGTTTTTGAGATGAAATGGTTCTTTTTTTAAAAAAATAAAAATAAAAATTCATAACAAAATAATTGTCATTTCAGGCTAGACAGAGACTCAGAACAATCCAGACATGAAAAAAAGCATCATTCATCTTCTAGTATCAAATACTATCAGTCGTTTCTTATTGAGGGCAAACAAGGGACATAAATTATTTTTTCCTTATTTTTTATTTGACCTTAAATTTGGTTTTAGCACCTTAACCATATCCCAAAGGACATTCAATTAAAAAAAAAAAACACAACAAAGATATTGGTTGGATTGAAAATCTTGCGACGGCCCCCCCTCTTTCCTGCTGGTTGTTGGAATGTGGACATCCAAATTAAGGCAGCCGTAACAATAAGAAGAATTAAAATAATAATCACTCCCGAGGTGTTCTTAATTTTTAATTCCATTAAAGTATCTCTGATTGGTAGTTGCAGAGATCCCAACTTCGTAACACTTGCACAGGGTTGTCAATGGACTCTCATTGTTATTTTATTATTCTTTTTTCTTCCCTTATGACATCTAAATATTTGTAGATCGTAATGGAATAGATGCCATCGAGTTGTTTACGCTCCACATAAATAATATCATAAATATATTAGAAGACTTTTTTCAAGAAGAATATGAATTGTGATGGAATAGATGCCATCAAGCCATTTACGCTCCGCAGAAATAATATCATAAATACATTAGAAGACTCTTTTCAAGAAGAATATGAAAGCACTTTCTTTGCAAGATGTTGAGTTGTCTCATTTGCATTTTGTGAACAAAAATACCCTACACTATAATGGAGAGGATCCTAATTCACATGACTGACCTTATATTTATATATGGTTGACGATTTTTGACATGACCCGTAAATTCAATATGAACTCATTATGAAATTAGCGGATTAGGGTTGAGGTGTCTGACCCATTTAATTAAATGGGTCTGGTTATAGTTAAATTATATATTCTTATATCCATGCTTCGAAATGATTTGAACTTGATACACGGATATGGGAATTCGACACAAGCCTAATAAGAAATTTACGATTAGGGTTAAGAAGTTAGATCCGTTTAATTAAATGAGTCGAGTTGAAGTTAACCTATATAATCTTATATTTATATTTCAATACAACTCAAACCCGGCCAATGAATAAGAATAGCTACGCCCAATGTCCATGTAACCACAAATTGTCTTACCCTCTGTTTGGCTGACGCAGCAGAATACATGTAATCGTTAAGTGGGATATCAAGTAAGATTGAGAATTCCCCTTCGATTGTCCCAACAACTCCGAAGAAAACCTTAATGAAATAGATGATAGATGCCGATTGAGACTTGTTTAATTATGACAAGTCTCCTATGAACTTGAGATTTTATTATTATGCTAAAACATTATTATTAGATAAGTATAGCATATTTATATTATATTTCCTACTGTAATGTCAGTCACATCAATATGACTTTAGCATGACAAAATTGATATGATATCCGAAATTCATATTAAGATTCCTCCCTCAAAGGTCGACATAAATAATGACGTGTGAATAGTAATAATATTCAAACATCATTATTTTATGAATAGTAATGTTTAAACAGTAAAACACCACATTTTAGTGATTTTTTAAAATGTCATTAGCCCAAACGTCACTAATTGCACCCCACCTACCTTTTTTTTTTTTTTTTTTTTTTTTTGGTGAAAAGAGATATTTTTTTCTACCAAGCAATTAAAAGGCTTTCACCTAGCTCAGAGAAAAAAGAAAAAAAAAAAAAAAAATTGCTTAAACTTAAGCCAGCAATATTGCTCCCTAGAATGTTACCTTTAAGGCTAGTAGCAACTAAAGATGTTTGATAGAGTTATAGAGAGGTTAAAAAAAAAGAGAAGTGTATAAAAAAAATAGTGGTTAAAGTAAAAAATTATACTTTTTTAGTAACCATTTTACCTATTTTTCCCGGAGATGCTCGACATCAAAAGGGTCTAAACTGCAAATCTTGACTTTGAAGTTGGTAGAGTTACTAGTAGAACTCTGTAGAAGTATTTCTTTAATTAGTATAAATAATTGGTAAAAGATCTGTTTAGTCCTAGATTTTAGTGCCAAAAGGTCAATGATAGCCGTGGAGAAGTGGGATCATATTTTAATCAGTATTTTCAAGTTAAGGTTTAAAATAAATGATCATTTATTCTGTAAAATAATGGCCATGAGTTCATACTTTTCTCTGTGTTATATTTTCGAGTAATTTTATAAGTTAATCTTATATCTATTTTAAGTCCATCTAAGAATGATGTGGTTATTAAAATTATCATTCGATCAAAATTCAATAATGATCAAACACAAGTCTAATAGTAATTTTATTAGTCACATTATTCTTGGATAGATTTAAGATAGACGCAAAAGAGACTTGTAGCATTACTCTATATCTTTTATTTAAGTTAATAATTTCATATACTTTACCTCATTTATTGGGCTAAAATCTAAGACAAAAAAACGTTATAGTAATTATTAAATGATAAAGTTTATTATTAAAAAAATTAAATTCCTTAGGTTAAGCTGATCATGAAATTCATCACTGTTTAGGGAGCTGAAGAATAGTGGCTTGACTCCTGGATCAGGATTTTTTACAATTTTAGAAAAATTGTAAATTCTCAAATTACAAAATTTAGGCCGTTTCTTAGCATCAAAACGCTTAAAAAATGTCACATATTATAAAGGTGACATGTTACAATTAAGAATTGAGTATATTTTCATCATGTTTTTGCTTTCTATGTTGTAAAAAAGCTTTGACCTAAAAACCGTCTTTCAAATTTTTTTTTTTTTTTTTGAAGAATAAGCCTTTTTGCAAAAAATAAAAAAGAAAAAAAATTTGGGAAATAAATTCTTTGTGGCTGCCTTGATCACATACCACATTTTTAATATGTGATATTTTTCAAGCATTTTGATGCCAAGAAACGGCCTAAATTTCATAATTTAAGAATGTAGAATTTATTTGAAATTGTATGGATCCTAATCCTTGACTCCTAGGTGACCCATCAATTCTCAATCTGTTTTCTTTAACAACCCTCTTAATTACTACTGATAATTAAACAATTAAACAATTTTTCTTTTAAAGAAAAATAAAAATAAAAATATCACAGCTTTATGGTCACATTCTTAAAAAATACCATCCCATGCCGAACATTTTTTAATGGTCACGAATTGCACAATTTGCCAATTATTTAATTTGGGGATCAAAATATGGTTTGTTTGTTTGGGATAAGTGAAAGTCAGCAACCACTCTCAAAAGAAGACCTCATCAAGGGGACAAACCTGGAATTAAATATTATATCTTGGGATTATATTTATTAGTAAAAGATTCTTGATGACAAGCCCATATGGGCCTCCTCTCCGTTTTTGGTATCCTACTCCCATGTCCCATTGACCCGTCTAGCTTGTGACTTTTTCTATGGGGTTTGATTTCTTTTTCAACACTACTTAGAAGGACATCAACACGTCCCTAATCCTAATCACCTTGACTAATGCTTCTGTGGGAGTCATCCAATATATAACTAATACAAGCATTTTAATATTGATGCAGGAAAAAATAATAATAATTAATGACAAAATTCCGTGTTAATTCAAAGTCTTACTGAATAGGATAGAAATTGCAAGAAAAAAAGAATGTGAAAGAAGAACTCAAAAAGGAATTGAGTTACACAATTCAAAACGAAGGAAAATGGATTGAGTCACACAATTCAAAGAGAAAGGAAATACGGTAGAGTCTCAGCACTAAGAAAGAAGAGGAAAAATGCAATACATACTCTAAAGTGTTTACTTTTTGATGTGACAATGAAAATCATCATTGGATAGTACATTTACTTTCATTTGTTATTTTGTCCGTCGGTGATTTTTACTGCCACATCAGAGAGTGAATACTTGGGAGTATGTGTAGTACTCCTCAAGAAGAAAAGTCTTACCTAAAAAAAACAAGAATAACGCTACTTTTCACACTCATTTATTACTGTCATTTAATACCGGCTGACATGACGTATTTTAAGTGATTTTCTATATAAGCCACTTAAAACACATCATGTAGCCGGTGTAAAATGAACATGACAAATAAGTGTGAACTTAGTCAAAGAATAAAACATGTTTATTCATCAACTCCATTTGCATTTGAATTCGCTAGTATTTCACTTAAATAAACCAAATCACCGATGTCTAACCCTAATCCTAATTTGAGCCAAACCCATTATTAATTACAAAATAATGAACTCGTCGTATCCTCTTCAAACAATTTTTTAAAAAAGAAAAAAGAAAAGGCAATCCTACGACGTGCATCAGGCATCCCTCGTGATTTGAATTATCAATATCCAAGAAAAAAACAAATGGTGCCATGAGGACCACCCGCGACAATTTTAAACAAACATAATGTATGTCCTTCCTCGATCGAACAACAACCATATGGTCGCCATTGTTGACTTATAAGCTGATAATTAACCAAACACAGATATAAATTGCCCACACGGATGTTTGAAAAATAAGGTAGCCCACATGCAACAGGAGTACTGCCAGTTTGTTGAATTGGGAAGGGTGTCGGCAAAACTGGATCTGCTAATATATAAACAAGAAAATTTTGCTGGGCGCAGTGCTTACAAAAGGCCCTTGAAATCATCGGCCCTTGTCAACGGTTGAGGTGTCTGCCTCTTACAACAAGAATTATCTGTTGCATGCAGTAGCCGAAAGTGCTTCCCTTGTCTGCAACAGCTGATTGATGAGACGAGACAATATATTTGACTAGAAAAATATTCTAAGCCGACAACCAGTTTTCAGTTTTGTCGCTAGCTAGCTTTCAGAGCATGTTGAAAATGTGTTGGAACAATTTACCGTCACCTCTGCATATATACAAGCCATTGCATGTTTCGGCTACTTCTCAAATTTCATTTGATCAAACTACGTAAGCTATGATGATCATTTCTTGGGTTTGATATATATATAATGGGGAAGGGGTTTTATTTTATTCTTCATTGGTCATTATTTGGCACATGCATTCCATACCTTTTGAGACACTTCTTTTGTATTTGCCTAGTAAATTGTATAATTGTTATATAACTTGATGAACGATTAGTAAAAATAAGTTCTTTGATGAGCGATTTTTACAAGTGTTGGTTTAAGCACTAATTTTTATTGCCGTGTAATCCAATTGTATGATAATTATATAAGAATCTACTAAATAACATTACTTTAACATGCCTATAAACGAAAGCCATATCAAAAGGTTTTGAGCAGAGCTACTATATCAAGTAATATTGTGTGAAACTCTATTACCGCTCTACTAAGAAAAAAAAAAGGGGACAGAAAATTGCCGTTTTGCTCATGGTAAAGGATAATTCATCAGCTCTATTCTTGCACAATACAAATTTTATTTTATTTTTTTAAATTTTTATGAATAATATATATTTTTCGAAAAAACTTGGCCCACCTACGAAAAAACAGACTTGAATTTCATAGTGGATCCTTGATTAAAAGTACAGCAACGCCACCAGTAAATAGGATCGAGGCCTATAGGCCAGAGGACCGGAGCCCAAAAGGATTTATCATTTCATTTGCGATTAGAAATAGCAATTTAGTTAGTATAAAAAATGGTATCTGTGATAAGAGGAGTTGGGCTTACATTATTATATTCATGAGTGGCAAGCCCAAGCTTCGACCAGTTGTAGACTCGTAGTGGAAAATGATCATCTTCATTTTAAATTCCTTCAATTTCCTCCAATTAGTGCATTTAGAAAGGCAAAATTATCCAAAATTTTTTGAGGTTAAAATTTTTGGACAACACTACCTTTTTAAATGCACTAACGGGAGGAAATTGAGGAGATTTGAAATGGAGAGTATACTTTTCCAGTCGGTAATAGCCTAATGATTTTATCATTTAATCATTTAATTAATGTTTTAACACTACTCCTTACGTGGGAGAAGGATCCTCTTCATTTCAAATTAAATTGAGAGGATTAAGTAAGTGTAAAATGAGAGGTAATATTGTCTTAACATTTAAAGACAATATTTACAATATTATCCCTCATTTAATTTACACTAAATTGATACTCTACATTTCAAATGAAATGGAGAGGATCCTATTCCCCTTATGTGTATCTTTTAATAATTGTAGCTCAACACGTGAAATATTTAATTGAGATTTTTTTTTTTTTTTACATGTTTGCACAAGAGAAATGTGAATTTGAATTATTGATCTTCAGTTTATGAGGCGTAATCTCTAGCCGATTAAGCTACCTCTTTGGGACACATGTATAATTTCGCTTAATTGAAATGGAAAGTGATCAATAATGTAGACAATGTTCAAATTAAGGATCTTTGTTATGATAGTATCCAGTTAAATTACCACTTATTCCAAAAATTTAAGGTAATAGAAAATAATTAATTTAATAATTTAATTAGTATTCTAAAGTACTGAAGACGCATATATATATATATATATAAGATTGAAGAGATTCTTTAGAAATGGAAGAGGAAAGACATATCTAATTTCAGACAGAGAGATGTATCCTATATCCCCCTTATCTATTATATGACTTGTAAATAGGTCCAACAATCGTAAAGAGTAAAAAACATCTTGGTTCAGAATCTTTGGTTCCATTATTACTATTGACAATAGAGAAAAGAAGAAGAAGAAGAAGAAGTTAAGATTCTCCCCATCTGGCCAAGAGTGACATAAAACAAGCCCCAAGTAGAAGTGCAAAATTAGCTCCAAGTTGGAGCCTAAAATTGGTTAGCATTTTAGGATTCATGAAGTCAGCAGCAAGAAGATCAACAAGTGCCATGTAAATCAGAATTCCAGCAGATGCTGCTAAGAGGCAACCTTGAACAATGAGTGCTGTTGGGCTATTCTTGTTGTAAATGTTTGATATTCCTATGCCAACAGCTACCCCTGTTGGGGTGGTAAGGGAGAAGAACACTACCATAATTGTGACAGTTTGACACTTAAATTTCGCCTGCAAAAAATAAAAATGCCTCCATTGATTTGAAATTTTGAATGCATGGTCAAGCAAAGTTTGATTTTGATTTCAATTTAGAAAGAATATGTGTTAGAATATAAATTAAATGATTAATTTATATTCTTATAAGTTTAAGCTTTTAGGATAAGTGATGATTTAACATGGTATTAGAACAGAGGTCCTGAATTCGACTCTAACTCTACAGACCTATTGGAGTTGGTATGGGCAATCATCTTGAATATCCTACAAATTAGTTGGATAGTCGGGCATATGAGGAGGGAGGCAAACAAAGTGGCCATCGCGTAGCGAAACTCGCACTTGGCCAATCTTTAGATCAGGTATGGATGGAGGATAGTCCCATGTGTATTCAGAACATTGTACTTGCCGAGTAAGATTCTTTGGTTTGATTTTATAAAGACTCATTTCCAAAAAAAAAAAAAAAAAAGAGATAAATTTAAGAATTAATTGGAACTACCACTTTATCATTTTAAACTAATTATTGAATAAAAATGTAATTTATAATATTTCTCTATTTTAAAAGTTTTTTGAAGAGTACCTGAGAAATACATCCGCCGAGTCCCATGCCTTCAAAAAACTGATGAAAACTCAATGCTGTGATGAGAGGCTTGATTGTCTTTGGACTTCCAGAAGCACCAAGCGATACCCCAATAATCACAGAATGAACCAGAATACCCAACTCCAAAATCTGTACAATATATATATAGAAACTAGAGATGGGGATATATATTGTGTTTTATGTGAGTTCGTATCTTGTTATAATTATGGGCGGTAATTTGTGTTTATGTGTTGGGTTTAAGAGCTATAAGACATATCAAAGTATATATATAAATACTATGTAAGTTAATCATAATTCGATTAATTTAATTAAACGGGTCAGATTCTCCAGCTCTAATTAGCTAATTTTGTGTTAGGCTTATGTCAGATTCATGGGTGAATTAAAAAATTGTCAACCCTTATATTACATGTCGGGGTTCGAGTAATCTTACGAGTATAAGACTAAAAGACTATATATGTCAACCATAACCTAACTAATTTAATAAAAATGGTCAGACCCCAAAACTGAACTCTCTAATTTTGTATTGAGTTTCTATTAAATTTCCAAATCGTGTTAAAAATTATCAACCCTGATAAGGACTAGCTAGCAAGTGGTATTGGCTCTCAGCCTAACCATTTAATTATTTATTTTCAGTTATTGTTGCCTATTATGAGTAGTTGGGAATTAGGATAGACTTTAGCCATCGACTTTAAAAGGTGTGGTCTCTAGTCAATTGAGCTATCATTTAAGGGTAATTACTCTTTCATTTGAAGGGGTGCCATGTGAAATTTATTTGTGGAGAATTATAGTCCCCATTCAGCTAATTAAAACAGATTTTCAATTAATTTATTTCCGATTGGTCTTTCGAAAATTAGAGAGGCACCGCTTGGTAAACAAGACAAGCCGGCTATATTATTTTATATACATATAAAAAAAAATTATAAATTTTTCATACAAATCGATGAAAATTTCTTCTGGACGTATTATACAAGGTTGTATCTGAATATTAGATGTAACGCTTAATGAATGTTTTAATACTTTCTTATAAAAATTTGTGCTTGAATAAATAATATTGTTCTAATAGAATATTAATTGACAAAACATCCTATTCGTACGACACTAAGGTTTTCTGTTTTTGAAAAATTGTTTCGGTGTAAAAAATGATTTAGAAAAATTGTTTTCCGTATTATCTAAGAAATGTAAATCGTTGTTAGTTGCAAAGTTTAATTTGGGCAGTTGGGATTGAAAATGATTTCTTGCAATTGTCAAATGATATGCAGCCGCTATGCTCTAAAATAATTGCTTGAACTCAAGCCGAGCTCATGAGCTATTTGGAATGAGATTTTCTTTGGTCCATTTTGAATTGGAGGGAGATCCAGTTCATAGTTAAGATATTTTTAAAGAGATCTAACAACCACAAAGATGCTATGTTTCCTATTTATTAAAAAAAAATAAATATTATTTAATGTTTTTTAAATAAAAAATTATATATATATATGATATGGGCTCACCATGGTTTTTTTTTTTGAAATAACTAAGGAGTATTTTTTGCTTTTTTTACGAGAAAAGGGGTATATTGTAATTTTCTCATAGCTCGGAGAAATATTACTTTAATTAAAAGTTTGAGAGCAACATTGCAAATTCAATAATAGTTTGACGGATGTTTGTGCAATTTTCCTTTTATATATATATATATATATTGTTTATTTGGCTTAGTGGGACAGAGATGGAAAGGATAAGCTATGAGAAATGAAGACTGGGGACTTGACATACCTGAGAAATTATGCGCTGCCGGATAAGTTGCGGTGAATCCAATCTCTCCAACACAAATGCAGCACCATGATGATCAGTGTTAAAATAACTAGAGAAATATGAGAATAAACTGAATGTTGTATTTCTGTGTGTTTTGAACTGTATACAAAGGGGCCTATTTATAGTTGAATAAGGCCGTATAAACTAGGAAATACAATCAACATAATTACAGGGAAATCATATCAACATAATTACAGGAAATCAAATCAACAATTATTAACATAATAATAGGAAATCATGTCAATCAGTAATTAAGGAGATTATCAGAATATATTCAGAATATATTCTGAATATATTCTAACATC
>CM017321.1:6223195-6295328 GCA_006937295.1 Carpinus fangiana
AGACGAGTCCCGAGCGGGTCCCGAACAAGTCCCGGGCAGGTCCCGGTCAAGTCCCGGGCGAGTCCCGATCAAGTCCCAGGCAGGTACCGGTCAAGTCCCGAGCAGGTCCGGGGCGGGTCCTAGTCAAGTCCTAGGCGAGTCCTAGTCAAGTCCTAGGCGAGTCCCAGCCGGGTCCTGGACAAGTCCCAGGCAGGTCCTGGTCAAGTCCCAGGCAGGTCTCAAACAGGTCCCAATAAAGTCCTGGGCTGGTCCAGGTCAAGTGCTGAGCAAGTCCCTGGTGCCTGGGCAGCTGTCGGTCATGTCTCGGGCGGGTCCCATTAAAGTTTCAGATAGGTCCTGGTCAAGTCTCGACGAGTCCCGGGCAAGTCTCGAGACTTACCCATAAATTTAAAGTTTAATATGATTTAATGAATATATATATAAATTTTGTGATTTTCCGTACGCGCGGTAAACACCGTAAAATGTTTTCGGTAGAAAACATTTTCAGGGAAAATGATTTCTCTGAAAATATTTTCCGACGGAAACCATTTTACGTCGAAGTAAACGGAGCCTAAGTGTAGGGTTTGAAGGGTATAAGGTATTGGTGATAATGACTGTTTTTTTTTTTTTTTTTTTTTGAAAACATGTTTTGATGCAATATAAAGGGTAAAGATTGTTTGTGTTTTTAGAAGTATTTTGTATTTGGCTTGCTTGTTAATGTTTTTATCTTTTAGAAGAGAAAACAAAAAACTGATAGCAAGAATTTTACAAATTCATAAAAAACAAGGATGATACAGTGATTTTGCTGACAAAAAGTGAGATTTTAAACCAAATTACACAAAATGTATTATATGGGAGTCTATTTTTAAAAAATTGCGATTTGAAAATGTAAACAAATTTATGTTTTTTTAATCATAGGCCAAAATGAGTGTTTTTTAAAATACACAAATTTTTAAAAGTTAAACGATAATTTTACCAAACGTTCAACAAAGTTTTTAAAAATCATATTTTTAAATTGCACGTTTTGAAAACGAATGCTACATAGATGTGAAATTATGTTAAGTTAATGAGAGACAACAAAATTAGAAGAGTAGGTTAATAAAAAAGGCTATGGGTCAATATTTTCTCTATATTTTGTTCATCTCATCTTATAAATCAACCATTAAATTTGTAGACGTATATAGACCTCATATAAATCAATGGTAAATCTCACAAATTTAATAGTTAATTTATTAAATTTGTAGGAGAATATAGACAAAATATAAAAAATTTATTGACCCACGAATTTCTCATCACTTTATTATATATTATATATATATGATTACCTGCCAATCTGCAGATTGGCACCCACAATCAATCAGGAGCAACTCACAAGGACATGTGATAAGTATATTTTTTACATATGATTACCTGCCGATCTGCTACATTCATATTGGCATCCTAGGGGTGTAAACAAGCCTAGTTTGAACAGCTTCTCTTGTCTAGGCTCGATTTGTTTAAATTTTGCTCGAGTTTGAACTCGAGCCAAGCTTAAGGACGAGCCAAAAAATCGAGCTCGAGCTCGAGTTCATAATAAGTCGAGCCAGTTCTAGAGCTTGCTCTTTTATTTAATTTAATTTATTTTTTATTATAAATTTAAACTTTAAGTATTCTTAAACGGCTCAAGAAGCCAGCTTGCATATGAGCATTTGTTTAGTCTGGCTAGCTGAGTATGAAGCCTGAGTCAATATAGCAAGACACTTAGTTTCAAAGAGAAAAGATATGCATTATTTTATAAAAAAATGACGCATATTAGAAAAAAAAACTTATCAATTTTTAATATTAATATGAGCAATTATGTGAACACCTATCAATTCGAACCTTATACGAACTGCTCACGATCTTAATCAAGTCGAGCCGAGCTTGCTTCGTTTAAATATTCGAGTCAAGATTCGTGTTTATGAAACGCTTCATTTAATATTTAAGTCGAACACAAACTGAACTTATATGAATCGAGTCCAAACTCACTCGCTAGCAGCTTGCTCTCTTAACACCCCTAGGCACCCACAAGCAATCAGGCTTGCTCTCTTGCGTATTTCCACCTCACAAATTAAATACCTACCTATCCCAGTCCTCTCAACCTTAATGCATGTCCTTTGATGGAAATTCCAATAGCATCCAAATTAAATACCTACCTACCGCAGTCCTCTCAACCATAATGCATGTCCTTTGATGGAAATTCCAATAGCATCTTCTGGCTTTTAAATGTATAAATTAAATAATTAAATACACTTTTAAAAAAAAAACAAAGGTGAGAGCTCGATAATAGATTTTAGATTTTTCATAAGTAGCTCCTACCATCATTCTCTGAGCCATAAGCGGAACTCACAAAAGACATTCGTCAATACCATTGTCTTAAAAAAGATTGGCGAAACTTATAAACTCATACATCTCCCGCTTCTTTGACAAATGTGGGACGAGCCCATTAGGCATCTAACATATTTCAATGGGGCCATTTGGTCCCGTTTAGGCATTCTCCATTAATTTGTCAACATATTGGGAACTACTTTTTAGTATTATGATTACTGTGGAAAAGTCACTGCACATGCATTTTCTTTTGTCATTTCTCTCTTGTTGCGAATTTGTCCCAAGAGATGAGCAGCTGAGTAGCATAAAATGCGGGCTCAGACAATGAATTTGGATTTTGTTTTCTCTGTTTAGTGCATCTACATGGGTGTGATTCTATCATTTCATTTCATGCACTACAGGGTGGAGCTAGATAAAAAACTTATTGTCAGGGAGTAAAGACTCTTAGTCTTTTACCACTCCTATGTCCCTCATCAACCAACATGATGTGAGTTGGGAATAGCCTAGCCTCCACATGTTTTGTTCAGCAAGGAAAACCAAAAACAAAAAAAAAGAAAGAGAGAAATTAAATACCTCCTCCTAAACATATAAAAACAAGTGACATTATGCTATGTCATTGTAAAAGTGTACTTGATAATCATTTTAATTAATTATTTTAAAATATTTTAGACTAAGTACGACATTAATGGATTCTTTTTTCACTTAGATTTGTTCACTTTAACTATATATAATTGAATGTAATATTTGTGGTTTTCTGTTATCTTTTAGTTGAAATTGAAATATGTGTATTTATTATAATATTTATTTTGAGATAAATGAACTTTCAGTTCAATTTGGATATATAATGTTCTTGTAGACCAAAATCAATAATTTTGAGTGGTTACGTACTCGCCAATAATGAAACTTATCATGATAAATTATTAGCGTTTAGTGGTTCAATGTGGATAATGCTGTTGTACACCAAAAAATTATGATTTTGAGTAGTTACATACTTGTCTATTGTGAGACTAACAATGATAAATTAATATGTTATTTTGCTTTATCATGCGTAAGAGTAGGGGTGTTCAGGCGGAGCGGTTATAACCGCCTTGCCAACCGCTAATCGTTTATAACCGCTAACCATTTATAACCGCTAACCATTAACCGCTTTGTAAAGCGGTTATTAAAAATCGCTAACTGCCTAGAGCGGTTGCGGTTAGTGGTTTTAGGGGTATGAAAAAGCGGTTATAACCGCTAACCACCTTTATTTATATATAATTATATAAAAATATATCTATTAATTAAATATAAAAAAAAAAATCCAAAATGGCATCATTTTGGTTGGAGAAGAAGATAAGGGTTTCATCTTCTTCTCCCAAAGCCGCAACCTCTCATTCAGACATTCACACAAGCCATTTAATGGATTTGGACATTATGACAATGTATGTGAAATAGGCCCAAAAAATAGCATGTTTTTCTGCCAATAGGGCAAAATAAGCCCAAAAAATATGGTAAAATAAGCCCAAAATATATGAAAAATGAAGGCCCAAAATATTAAAAAAAAAAAGCGCAAAAGCTAATTTTTAAAAAACCGGTTATAACCGCTTGTTAGCGGTTTGAATAACTGCTAACCGCCAGTTATAAAATAACCGCTAACCGCTAACCGCCTAGGCGGAGGCAGTTGCGGTTATTAAAAATCCGATAACCGCCTAAAGTGGAGGCGGTTGCGGTTATTGCAAATAACCGCCGATTATAACCGCTTGAACACCCCTACGAAAGAGTTTATTGTGTGTTGCGGGCTTTAGCGTGAATTTGAGATAAAAATTATGTGTAAGAGTGTATTCTGTATTGCGGATTCTAACATGTGTAATTAGATGAACATCTTATTATTATTATTTGGGGGAATGATGAACTTATGAGAGCATGTTTTTTGTTTTTTGTTTTTGTTTTATATAGATAATAAATCTTGTTGTGATATCCTTAACTTTGGACAATCATGGTATGTCCCTTTAATTATCTGCCATCATAATCCTAATGGAAACTAATTATGAATACTAGTATGAATTTCTCAATATCATTTAGTACTAAACATATGGGATTGATACCTATATAATAAAATATGTAAATTTTTTTTTACATATTTTATTATATAGGTATCAATCCCACATGTTGATAATATGCATTGTATTACAACATGATACATTGGTATGTGTGATATAATGACCATGAGCTTACTATATAGACTTGATTCTATGGTCAAATAGTATGAATGTGTTATACAGGCCTTGGATCCAATGGTTATTTTGTGACCAGTGCAGCCTTAACGGGCAGGTGACTACAAGATGTAGATCATTAGTAGCGTGGACCACCAGAGGTCGGACTCGGTCGAGCTGCTAATATTATGGAAGGTAGCGTACAATGGTCGGGGCATCGGCATTGTATTATAGGTCTCTCAGGATAGCGTCAACCTTACTGAGAATGGATAATATCTTGGGTAGACCATATATGATAGTTATAACTTATAAAACATTAGTTTTCTACATCAAAATACTTAAACGATTGCCGTCAGAAGTACACCACCTTTTATCAACCAAGCAATATTTTTAAGGTGTATTAACGGAGACAATACATCTATTAAATGTTTACTAAAACTAAACGTTTATTTCTGCTTAATAATAACGGGCTCTTATCATACTCTATCATGGGGTTTACTTACTAAGTTGTTGGACTTACACGGTTATTACTCTTGTAGGAAGCCTGCTTCTAGAATCAAGGAGTGCTACAGTTGCCACTATGGACTTTGCTTAAAAAAGATCTTCGCATTGCTATCAAGTTTGCTTAAGTTATTATTAGTTGCTATGTGTTTATCATTTTGAGGATTATACTTGTATCTGTAATGATAAATAGACTTCTTAGATTTATTTCATCTTCCCATGCATTAACTCTAATAATGCTTAGAGTGGTGGTTTCCCATTTAGCCCCCAATTGGTTAAACTGAGGTAATTACCAATAACTCTGCCATATTTAGGGGCGTTACAAAATGTTATTAATCAATGCATATATTTGGAGGTTAGTGGGATCAAATATGTCATTTTTGTGGTTTTGTGGGAGGAATATTACTCGTGGCAATGACATTGAGCTCTTGGTTGAGATAAAACAAGTGTTGTCTCTCATTCTCATTTTTTTATTATGAATAATCTTGGTGAGGCCTCTTGCGTATTGGGCATATAGATTTTACATTACATAACAAGTGGTGTTCTTGGGTTGTCTTAGAAAACCTACATTGATTTTGTTTTGAGTAGGTTTCATATGACATTGAGCTCTTGGTTGAGATAAAACAAGTGTTGTCTCTCATTTTCATTTTTTTATTATGAATAATCTTGGTGAGGCCTCTTGCGTATTGGGCATATAGATTTTACATTACATAACAAGTGGTGTTCTTGGGTTGTCTTAGCAAACCTACATTGATTTTGTTTTGAGTAGGTTTCATATGCAATCTTACTCTCTTGGAAAGGCATTTAGTGTGAAGGGCAATATATTTTTCTCTAAATTCTATTTGCCTAGATCATGTGATTGTAAGTATTTGTTATATGTCATACATTCTATCGGTGTAATCTAAACTTGTTACTTACAAACACATTTGGATTAGGTTTTGTTTTGGAATGCCTATTTGCGTTTATTTTGTGATCAAATGACTTATGCTATTTAAGTGGGAAATTATTGCGTTTATTTCCTATTGGGTGGACTGGCATAATAATTTGATTATTCGGTACATAATAAGTCGGACTATTCTGTAAGTACTTGAGGGAGGCCAATACTCTTACCTTAAATATAAATGGAGTTGGTCTATTAGACTTCATTTAGGTGATCAGAGAAATTAGGGTTGAGAGACTAGTCTTCTCCACACACACACTCACAGAAAGTGATGTAGCTATCAATTTCGTCGCCTAATAATGGAGGTATATTTATCTTTTCCATTTGTTCTTCACATGCTACGGAGAAATACAAATTTATTTAATTTAATTCCAACACCAAAGTTCGAATATGCCTGAAAGATACAACCCAATTTCAACCACCACTCTCAAACACTATCCAAACTCATAATATGCTTGAATGATACAACACAATTGGGCTTCTCACTTTGTGGTTGCCATTTTCTTCAATCCATACAAGTGCACCAAATGAAAGTTTTCGATTCTCTCCCACTTTTTGCTTCAAAGTGATGTTGTAGGATTGCTTGTCATTCTTCTTTCCAAACACCAATGTTTTTGGTGAGACTGTTACAACATAAGCCTCTAGTCCTGTTACCAAAGCCTTGTAAACGGCAGTCCCTTTACCCACATTCGTTACCGTTCTATGAAACTGCACAAGTACCTGTCTTGTTTGATCTTCATAAGAATTGATAAGTGAAGGGTAATTTAGATGCAAAGATGAGTTCGAGCAGCTATACTTTATTGATCTGATAATTTTGGCCAGTTATTCTTATACACTCTAAGGCTCTGTTTACTTCGACGTAAAATGGTTTCCGTCGGAAAATATTTTCAGAGAAATCATTTTCTCTGAAAATGTTTTCTGTCGAAAACATTTTACGGTGTTTACCGCGCGTACGGAAAATCACAAAATTTATATATATTCATTAAATCATATTAAACTTTAAATTTACGGGTAAGTCCCGGGACTTGCCCGAGACTCGTCGGGACTTGACCAGGACCTATCTGANATGAAAGTTTTCGATTCTCTCCCACTTTTTGCTTCAAAGTGATGTTGTAGGATTGCTTGTCATTCTTCTTTCCAAACACCAATGTTTTTGGTGAGACTGTTACAACATAAGCCTCTAGTCCTGTTACCAAAGCCTTGTAAACGGCAGTCCCTTTACCCACATTCGTTACCGTTCTATGAAACTGCACAAGTACCTGTCTTGTTTGATCTTCATAAGAATTGATAAGTGAAGGGTAATTTAGATGCAAAGATGAGTTCGAGCAGCTATACTTTATTGATCTGATAATTTTGGCCAGTTATTCTTATACACTCTAAGATAACACAATTGATTGATGTAATCTTGTGGAGTTGCATCATAAACCAAACCTGGGTCAAGTACTTTGTTTGGATCAATGTGCCCGGCTCCCACGGCTAGAGGAGAAGCAAAGTCAAATTTGATATTTCTGCCATTGTCTTGAATTGGGTTCAAAGTATTATCAAATGGGTTTGCAGTGGTCACAATTGCAGACCTTATAGCAGCAGGGCTCCATCCCGGGTGTGCAGCTTTTAGAAGAGCAATAACCAGCAGCATGAGCGCATGCAAGAGATGTGCCAGATCCTATAATGTAGTCACTTTTGAGGGTGCTTGAACCCAATTGGGTTGCTGTGTTATTTGGAATTGAAGCACCTAAAACTAGATAGCCAGGTGCCATGACATCTGGCTTCAGGATCCATGGAAAATACTTTGATGGTCCTCTCAAAGAAGTAGGAGCCACAATTGGTGCAGGTTAGTATCCATAATTGTCTTTTTAAACTCCATAGTAACATTTGGTGGATCTCTATATTTTGCATAAGAAAGCAGAACTTGTGCATCCTCTAAGCTAATCACAAGACATGGACAAAGAAATTTTGTTAATTTTGATCTATGTAAATCTCCTGAGACAAGTACTGCTCCCACTATGTTTGAAGTGACAATGGAATCAATTGAACAACTAAATTCCCAATATCACATTAGATGATGCCATTAGGAGCTTTGGATAATGATGCTGAGGAATCACATGTTGAAAATGTTTGATTGTACACTAGTGGAAGTTGTTGCAGCATTGTTTCACCTGGGAACAATGACCATCCAGTTAACCCGTTTACCAAAGTCAATTTTCCACCAAACCACCGATCAATGGTTCCTGATGCAACTGTTAAGGCCCAAGGGATTCCATTACTTAAGGTTTTATAGTGTGGACCATTATTTCCTGCTGGGGTCGAGACTAGTATGCCCTTCTCCATAGCAGAAAATGAAGCTATTGCTATGGGATCCTCGTCTAGATTAAGATCCCTGAATACTAGGGCAACACAAATCACATCAACACCATCAGCTATGGCTTGATCGATACCTGCAAAGACATCAACACCAAACAAATGATAAAAGAATGTTAAATCACAACTTTTCCTAAAAGGTCAAGCGAATAGGAAGAGATAAATTTAATCGTTTAATCAATATTTTAACACTTTTACTCTCGTGTGGGCTTAAACTTCCTTTTAACACGTGAAAGTTTTAAATTGAAATGAGGGTGAATTGTGTGGTTAGAATTCCAACTCAGGACCTCTATTCTAATACCAAGTTAAATAATAACTTAACACAGAAGCTGAAGCTAATAAGAATTGATAAATTTAATCTTTTAATTAATATTTTAACAAAAAAAATAATTCTACTTTTTCACAATATGCAGTTGCTTTGCTCTGTTCACTAAAAGACTACAATTTTTCCTTTCTTTTCTTAGCCACCAAACACATACCTTTTAGCACCAAAAACAACCTAGCTAATTCACCTTCTATATATATATATATAGCAAACGCATATATTGAGAGAATAATATATATATGAGGCCTTACTCCAAGAGACCTTATACACTGCTATCCTAGCAAGTTGGGGTGGGGCAACACCTTTTGCTGTTCCATTAGCATAGCCAAAGTAAGACACCCCATGTGCATAATTTCCAGCCGCCGCGCTATTGACGACACCATTGTCCCATGGCCCATAGTGTCCCTAGCTGAATCTTTGTCAAGCAAACCGCTGGTTTTATTTTTTAACCCCTTATTGAAGTACCTAATTAACTCCAATAATCTTGGAGTTACAAAGTGAGGAATAAAATTCTTCTCCACCCTCACACTTCCCCTTCCACTTGGTAGGAGGTTTTTTTAGTGATGTTATAATCTTTGAAGCTTGAGCTTTTCAGGCCACACCGGAATCTATGATGCCGATGATAATGTCTTTTCCGTAGTTTGAGGCAGGCCATAGACCAGTGAAGGCATTGAGGGAAAGGTACTCAGGGGTATGAGTGCTGGCTAGATTGACAGTCGTATCATTGTAAGCTGAGATGAACCATGGGGCGTTGTTTAAGGTGTTTAATTCATCAGGTGATAAAATAGCAGCAAAACCATGAAGAGCATTTTCATAAGTATACAAAATCAATGGTGAGGATCGATTGTCATGCACTGATTGATCAAGGTTTGCAATCATGGAGGAGTACCAATAGTGGTGGCTAGTGAATGGCTTGGGCATAAATAAGTTGTCCATGCAAACAATATATGTGGATCTCTCCACTGAGACTGATTTTGCGAAGGGTGTTAACAAAACCCAAGCAAGAGCTGAAAAAGATAGAACATGAAAAACACCACTCACAAACCTCATACTTCCTT
Organism: Carpinus fangiana; assembly: GCA_006937295.1. Taxonomy (NCBI): domain Eukaryota; kingdom Viridiplantae; phylum Streptophyta; class Magnoliopsida; order Fagales; family Betulaceae; genus Carpinus; species Carpinus fangiana. Next base: position 6,232,895 of record CM017321.1, read on the forward strand.
GTTTTGGAATGATTTGTTTGCTTAAGATTGTGAACATAATTCTAGGAAATGGAGAAACCAAAACAGAACACAAAGGTTAAGTACTCTGGTTTGAAAATTGAACCTTTCTTGTTGACAAAGTACAATCAATTTGCTATCAAGTAACTCTGCAGGCGGATTAGAAAATATGTAGTTACTCTTGAGACCAACTAAATATCAGTTTGCCTAATCTATTTAAAAAGATAAAATCGTGCAGTACGATGAGTCTTTAATGGCTAATCCAACACGAGGTTAAGAAACAAATTATATTACTAGAAAATGGACAAAAGCTACATGACCTGTTGCGCTACTTTCAAGCCAATATATAAGACTTTTTCTCAAGAAATGAATGGTTTCAAAATGTAACTCTAATAGCAATATATGCTATCGAAGGCACCACACACAGACTTGGTCTCTATTTGCTCTTGGCCGGCTACTCCATTCAACGATAATATTTGAGTAAAATGACTTTTGGTGATACCATTTACTTGAGGCCTTGCAAGGCGCACTCAAGTCCAGCAAAGCCTGTTACCCCCTTAAGGAAGTGACCAACCGATGGTCCCTTAACCAATTATATATAGCCTGCCCGGCGAACATGTGTCAAAGGGACCACCGACGAACGATAGGACCATTCGGACAATCGTACTAAGGGAACCTTTACCACGTATGAGGTCATACGAGGATATGAGGTCCTAGCAACATGAATTGGAACACTATTCTATTCCTAGGTCTCTCCAACCTTATACGATACCATGATTTATTTCTCGTTTAGACATTGGTACTACAATCCTCAAAATTATTGCACTTAGACATTTGGCATAGTATGAATCTTTCATGTTTGATGCAATATTAGATCAGTTCCTGTCATGATAAGTCGCCAATCAGTGTCGACCCTTAAAATATCATTCTCTTAATTCCTCAAAATTTATGAAGTGTGCATTTAAACCTTAATTAATATTCACACCTTTGATCCAAAAGTTACTCCCATACACTAATAACAAGAGGTTAGGAAAAATCTAGCTATCTCCCCATAAGCGCACAAAGTATCAACAAGGTGCATAGTCAACACATCATCACAATATTCAACAAGTCTGTAAACTTTATAGGCATCAAGAGCTTGTAATTATACACTCTCAAGTAGTATCAATCATAATTACGCCTTGAAGTGGCTCTATGTGCCACTTTAGCCTACACAGACAATCGCTCTAATACAAGGTTTCAAGTTGGCCTATGACCGGTGTGGTCTAAACAACCTCAAAAGTTGCACGTATCCTATGTTTATCACAATGTGCAACTAGGGGTGAAAAGGCGGGCGGTTACTAACCGCACTAACCGTTAACATGAGAACAAAATTATGATTATATTTAAATACAATCAAATGCTTAAAATCAAATCTCGTAATATATGGTAACAGATAATACAACGATCATCAAGATTAGAAGGCTTTTTGTTATTGGCCAAGTCCAATCTCTCGAATGAGACATCAATCATTTTCCTGAAATTTTTCCAAGTCCACCTACGGGCTAGAAACCGAACAATGTATAGACCAATGGCCCCTTAATCTTTGTTTTAAAATTCTGTTATTAAGTTAAACATATATGTATCTTTAAATTAAAATTTATAAAAATCAAATTACAAATTAAATAGTGATTTTATCATAGAGGTAATAATAATAATAATAATAAGAGTGCATATAGTATTTCTCATGAGGACAAGTCAAAGTACAATATTAGAATGCACCTTTATTTGGGCCATTTGTAATCCTTTTCCAATTTAATTGAGATTTTTTTTTTTTTTTTGGATGAAATGGATATTTCGGACGGTAATGCTACTTTTACATTGATTCACACAACAAAACATTTGCATGTATTTTTTGCTGACATAAAAAAAATTAAAAAAATACATACGATAAAATTGACGTCATTTAAAATAAACGACATTACCTGCTTATTTCGAGTCATTTTTAACAAATGATGTCAAGTGTATTTGGTAAACCTTTTTGTTGTGAGTTTTTTGTTTGAATAGTAATAAGAAGTGATTGAAGTGATATAACTGTGAAATACGATGTTGACTTTTGTGAGAAAAAAGTAGTATCGAAAGATGATTTTTTTTGGGAGAATTGAAATTGATGGGAGAGGAATGTAATATGGGGGGAGGGGTGTTCGCCAAGTGCTCTCGGCGTGAAGTACAAATGATGATGCGATGTATAAGTAATAGATCTTATGCTCTCTGCATCGGCCTGGTAAGTGGTGACTAGGTTAACCAAAGTATATATGTAGAGAGCACTTGGGGTTAGGTTAAAAATGGGTTTGGGTTGGAAGGGTATTTTTCACACAGCAGAGAAAATGTTTGGCTTAAGCCAAACGGTTTCTCACTCTGAACTCACAAACACGCCTCACGTCTGCTCCCACGTCTACTAACTGCTTTCAGTACTATCTACTACAGTATAAGAAACTTATTTGAAAAATGGGTCCGTTGGCAAACACTGTCAAGAAAGAGAAGAATACTCAAGCAATCAAGTATCATGAGTGTTTTGATTTTGGACATACAGGGACTATTTTCATAAATCATTTGATGTCTAAAAGAAAAGTGATGTACGCTTATTTGAAGCAGGGCAAGGACTGCGCCCATGAATGGTGCCTCAAGTTGAGTGAAAGGTCACTTAAAATATTACACACTATAACATGTCTCTTTAATTAATTACTCATTAATTAACCAAAAAAAGAGAAGAAAAAAACATGGAACAAGAACTTGTTCCTAGCATATAAACCAAAAAATTCATAACAATATGAATCAAAGTGAAGTAGAGAGGCACTTAGGAAGAATAATATATAATAATAACTACTGAAATTTATTTATTATTTTAAATTATTCAAAATGGTCAGATTCATCTGCAATGACTGCTCTGCTGTACATTAATGTCAACAAATGTTCAAATTTACAAGTGGGTCTCTAGAAATGCCAAGACTGCCAAACCAGCAGCCCAAACATCATCGTCCAATACATGCTCTGCTGGGGAATGGCTTATGCCTCCACGACAGCGGACGAACAGCATTCCTACCTGTTCATATTTTTTGCAGATTATTATCATCTAACAGTGGTTATTACATCATAAAAAACACTGGATGAAGCAAAGAGAACAACAAACCTTTGTTAAATGAGACATGGCCATTGCATCATGTCCTGCACCACTCATTAAGGCAGGAATTTCATCTTGAATCTCACCTGCCATTTTCTTGAGTGCAGAGTAAGCTGCAGCCTTCAGCTGAGACCTCAATTCAGAATCACAAATCACTGCATTCGCATCATGCTGAAATGATCCATAACAAGCTATGTTATTGGTCATGCTGGTGATGAAGGAAATGCACAATGAGATGCAAGTCACACACCTTACGATCAACGACGCAAGAAACCGAACGCCTCTCACATATTTGATACATCTGATTAGATAATTCATAAATAACGGACTCACGTCCCATGTCATCCATTGCACGTAAATCCACAGTGAATGTCACCTGCATCCGAGGATTTCATTTTCACTTCAGACATTGAAAAAGTATCCCAATTTGGGCTTGTCATCAAGAACAGCGTATATGGTGATAGATGAAGTTCTTACCTGGCCTGGAATGACATTACTTGCACTTGGCCATGTTGATATCTCTCCAACGGTGCAGACAAGAGAATTGGAGAGTGATTCCGTTGATATATCATTGCAATGACCATCAAAGGATAGAAAATCTTTAGGATGTTTACAGAGTCTTTCCAACAGGACAATTAATTCTGCAGCAGCAGCCATAGGATCCTGACGCATGGACATGGGAACAGTTCCTGCATGCCCCTGTGACCCTCTCACCGTAACCTGCAATTCTATATGTGGACTGCTCAGTCCAAAAAAAAAAGAAAAAAGTGGAGTAGAAAGTATCATGCAACAACATTTACTTCACCCTTTCTTCAAACAGCAGGAAAATAGTCTACCAGATGTGATCGGTTAATGCTCTAATATGAGACACTATGTTGCCTCTTCATTGTTTTATGCATATCTCAGTTTTGTAGATGACAAACTACAACCACAGATAAATGTATTTTATATAGACCTTACAGTGACCAGGTTCTGGTATAATTGTATAAACTAGCTGCTATAGAAAGTTTCCATTATACCAATTTAATCCTCATGATCTGGGAAAAATTCATGCTCAAAGCCAGGCAAATTATAACCCATCGATATTATCCAACTAGTCCACCAACTTAAAACGATGTACTACAAAGAACAACATAAGCAATAATTAAGCAGGAGTTGAAGAGATTTGTTTTCCTAAGAAAGAGGGTGGTTTAGGGTTGAAGAGAATTGATGTCTGGAATAAAACTTCTATGCTTAGACGTATATGGTGTTCGTTTGCTAGATCAGGTTCTTTATGGTGGCCTGGATTAAGGAAAATTTTTTGAAGAAGAAAAGTTTTTGGAGTGTTGGTATTCCTCAAAACTGCTCTTGGTGTTGGAGGAAACTTCTCAGGTTGAGGGATATTGCTAAGAAGTTTTTGAGATTTGACGTTGGGGATGGGAAAAATATACATCTCTGGATGGATTTTTGGCATCCTGCTGGCATTATTCTTGAGAAGTATGGGTTTAGAACTGTTTATGATGCTCAAAGTAGTGTGGAGACAAGGTTATCTTCTGTTATACATGATGGAGAATGGTTTTGGAGGCCTGCTAGGTCTGAAGCATTGGTGGATATTCAGACTCGTCTTACTGAAATCAGATTGGGCCATTGTGATAAACCTATTTGGATTGCCTCTAGGAAAGGTATCTATGTAAGTTCAGATACTTGGGATGCACTTAGGGAAAAAAGGGATCAGATTGAGTGGTGGAGATTAGTTTGGTTTCCTTTAGCCATTCCTAAGCAAGCGTTCATTCTATGGCTTGCCATGAAGGATAGGTTGGTTACAGGAGTAAGGTTGTTGAGTTGGGGTTATCGAGGCGATATACAATGCTGTTTCTGCAAGAATCAAATGGAGAGCCGAAATCATCTATTTTTTGAATGCAGTTTTTATTATAGAATTTGGAAGTTTTGTATGATTAGATGCAGAGTGGCTAATCCCCCTATCATATGGGAGGATATTCTTCAGCTGGAATGTAGTTCTTGGAGGTGTAACACTCTTAAAGGCTTGCTGTGTAGACTTGCTTTGGGTTCTACAGATTACAACATTTGGTGCACTAGAAATGAAATTAAGCATGCAGGCCATCCAAGCACTGAGGAGCAGATTTTGAAGAAAGTTGTGTGGGAAGTTAGAGCTAGAGTTGCTGGGAAAGGAAAGTTCCCAAGGACTAGGGAGAATATTTTACTCTGCTCCTTATGGAACTTGTCTAAAATTATGTTTTGTTGTTGAGTTGCTACAGGGTTTTGTGGCTTGGTTCTCTGGTTTTGAGGATTATTTTTTTCTCTGTAAGGGTATTGTTGCAGGTTTTATATGTGGCCTCTAGGGGATAGGGTCTTTGTCCTTTGTTTTTGTTTTGTTGCTGATTCTGTATTGAGGATTCTGTTTAGTCCTATGTAAGGGTTGGATTTAGATGGGTTTTGGCTTGTTGCTTGGAGTTTTTTCTGTTTGTTGTGGCCTCTGTGTAGGTTTTTTCAGTCTGTTTTCCAGGCTTGTAAGAGGGGTTGATGTGTTTTTATGGTTTGTTAATAAAGGTGCTTATTCATCCAAAAAAAAAAAAAAAAAAAATTAAGCAGGAGAACTACAAACATAATAGATGGCAATATCATGTTAAATAGATAAGTAAATCCCCACCTATAATCAATTTAGATTAATCATATCACCAGGACTTGCAAAGTTAACAATTCCCCAATCCATTTTTGACACCATAGTTAGATGTTCAACATAGGCAAGCAAAATGATCTATAAGGTAATAAGTCACCCTCAAAGACCAATACTATTTTACACTCCAAAAGAGGATAAATCAGGGTTAACCTATTTAGTTTTATTTCAAAGCATGTTTTGAGAGAGAGAGAGAAGTTCCAAAAAGCGGGTTAAAAGTGACCAAGGTAGACAAGGTCCCTAAGGGAATTAAAATGGACCATCATACATATTATCAAATCTAAATGGCCGTGAAATTTCTGCAGCCAGACAGTTAGCATAGAGAGAAAGAGGGAGGGAGATGGGGTGCTTATAAAGGAAGTATTTGGAGCTCAAAGGGTTAGTGGACATCAATGTTCTCAAATTTAACCCAGCAATGTGTGCAGCTGAGCCTCCCATATAACATGACTGACAAACTGAACAGAAAAATTCAACTACCTTATCAATAGCTATATAGCCAAATCAGCCCAACATATCAAAGTTAATAGCCCACATATGGGCTCTCAAATCCGTTCTTTAAATTTTGAAATACACATTTTCAGAAGCACTTTTTATACCTTGAGTCGTGTCTGTCCAGCAATGCCTCTAACTACACCAAGAGGAAAACCAAGTTGTTCTAATACAGGTCCTTGTTCAATGTGAACCTGCAGAAACGAACCCAGAGAGGAGCAGAACATGCACTCAGAATGTGGAAACTAAAATAATTCAGTTCATTGCTGAACTCGAAGAAAACATTCTGTATAGCTTGATCTTAAGATAATTGGTGTAGACTGTCATACCTCAACATAACCCCAAACAGACCCTGGATCATACTTGAGCTGTAACAGGTTTTCCTCTGAAATTTCTATGGAGTTCTCCTTAAGAACATCTTGCACTGTCACACCACTGAACAAGGATTACACATGAATATAATTATAACGAACAACGTCATGAATAGATATAAGCTTGAAGTTACTCAAGAACCTCTTATCAGATATCTGCAAAGCTGTAACTGGTAAAATACCAGCTACAGCAGCACTGCCCAAGAAAGTAGACTGAAACCTCACTCCCTCCTCATCACAAAATGCAATCACCTGCAAAAGCAGGAAATTCAGGACATCTATAACCAGAATTGTTGTCTAAATTTATAGTTAAAACAGATTCTATTGCTGCAAAAACAATTCAGGACAAAAATAGGTCTGCATCCATTAAAGTTCTAGCTGAAGAAGATATAGTATTTTTTTGATAAATAACTGAAGAAGATATAGTCAAAAATAAGAACTGATCTATTAACACGTCAGAGATTAGGTCTCACACATATGTTTTTCAACATCCAATATTTTGTTTCCTTTATAATTACTCCATGTACATCTATATACAAGAATTTTGAATTCCTCACCCGGTTATAGCATGCTTCACTTTCACAGGAATGAAACTACACCATAACTAAATACACTGGAACCCATCAGATAGAATGCATTCCCATCTAAATATTTTGCCCACAAATCAAAAGGGAGAGACAAAAAGATTTTTCTAAGGTAACTGAAGGAACAAAGATAAATCTCATTCCATTAAATATCTGTCAAGACAAAAGGGGGGATGTCGTTTCTGGGTTATCTTTCTGGCCAAATGTAATCATATAGCATCAAGAATTCCATTAAAATCCTCCCACATGCATGTCAAGATAAGACAGTAATATATTTCAGAAAAAAAACTCCAAGTATGGTACCAAGAATGAAAGAAAATAAAACTAGCAAGCAATGCCACAGCGACAATTCAAGCGATAATTCAGTAATGGAAAGTAATAATGTTTCAAAGCTAATATTTCACTGACCTCGATTGGCCGCCTTAGTTTTCCTAACGTCCCATTGATTTTCAAAACCTTTAGTGCAGATAATGCAGAGATTATGCCTAACGACCCATCAAATATCCCAGCATCCACAACAGTATCCTATTACAAAGGAGGAATGTCCACAATCAACATTGATGAACTATGTCTTCCTTGTCAGCATGTTCTCTGGGGGTGTATGTCTTTGTATGCAGGATAACAATTAAAGAAGATTTTTATTTTTATTTTTTTAAAAAAAGGGAAAATAAATTAAGCATCACCAAATGAGAACCAATCAATAGAGCCGCAGCATTTGCATTCATTCCCTCAACCCGACCATGCACATTGCCCATCTGGTCTACCCATCTGGAAATCAACATAAGCATCAGTCAAGTTTCCAACAACACTACTGTTGACAACAGCAAAAATGTAGAAAGCTAACGTTCTCAAACCAGCATCCTCCATCCAACCACGAATAAGGTTTCCAGCCCTCACAGAAGCTGGACTCATGAACGTCCTCTCAAGGTAGCCATCAGCATCACTTACCTGTTTATCCAGGCAACAAACACCATTAACATTAACGAATAACACACCCAAATGACAGTAAGGTCGGGAAAATCCAGCGGCGCAACTTCTATTTAAATTTGATAAGATTGACATTTTAGTAAATTATTAAAGCGTCCAGACTCTAGAAGGGATTAACAATTTTCATTAGTGATTAGGATTCTAAAGATGTTAACAATACGAGTAATGCTAGAAGGAAGACTATGTCCCTCCAGAGGTTTTTAAAATCATGTCACCTTTGAAGGGACAGGAGGGAGACAAAAGTCTTTCTTCTAGAATTACTCAATATTGTCCTATGGATAGACAAAGCTCCAGCATCATTCGATTCTTATGCAGCAGTTATAAGAGATTATGCAGAGGATAAAGCAGAGAGAATGCAGAAATTCAAACGTCTACAGGAACTAAAGATAGAGCCGTCAGCCGTGTCTCATGAAGATGTAGGTGAAAAGCTTGTAACTACTTAGGATTCTGCCATTTATTCAAACATTTGTTGTGATAGAGATAATAGTTTTTGACATTTTTCAATGCTTGTATTTCCACCTGTATATGTCTATCGTGTAATTCAAATTCCATGTAAATACAAAAACTCAATCAACGCATTTTCCATTCAAGATGGTATTGAAAACACCGGACTTTTCTCAAATTCTTTGTTTATTAAAGGAACATCGACAGTTATTCATCAAAAAAAAAAAAAAGACACATCACACATCGACAGTGACAACTTTGTTTTGATTGATTTATACAAAATCGGATGATTTATAAGCAGTATACAATTGTAATCATTTTTCACAGTAAATGTCAAAAGCTGAAGTTGTGGCTTGAGTTTCTATTACTTTTCCAAGCTCATTAAGCCTTGCCACTGCCTCATCCCTCAGGATTTTGCCAAACAAATCGCTCCTACTGCTTATTCCAGCATCTTCACCAAACAAATCATTTCCATCAGAATAACACACACTAAACTAATACTGAAAATGAAATTTACATTACTTTTTTTTTTTTTCTCTGTTCTATGAATAAGTAAAAGGGAATAGTGAGAGAAGAGCGAACAAATTAATACCGGAGAACATATAACCGGCGGAAGCAGCAGTAGATAACAGAGAGAGCGCCAAATAATCGAACAATATCGTCATGACGCTCCGCCTTGTATACGGAGAAACTGCCATGGCTGCCAGAGTGGGTCGCTTGCAAACTGTGTAGCCGCCTAAACTTTTGTTTGTGGTGGTGGGGGTGATGAGGGGGTGCCACGCGGCATGATATTAGAGGACGTGCCAGCTTTCCTTTCGGAGCAGCCATGCAAGTGGCGGCGGATTCGGACGCCCGAGCGGGTGGGCCCTTACGTGGCGCGAAGCCATGCAATTGATGGGAAAAAAGTCTGGAATCGTGCGCTAACAATTATAACACCGTTTTCCTTAAATCTTTCCTTTATACACGTAACTATAAATTCTCAAATTTACTGTTAATATATACGAATACATTTTTCAGAAAAATAAATCAAAATAAATAATATATATGAAATATGGTTTTTTCTTTTTTTAATAACCACGTTTTTTTCTCTATTTATTTCATAAAAATAAATCATGCGACTTTAACAAAATAATATCATAAAAATTTCTTTCATCCAAATTTAATCTATATTTTGTTTAATTTTACCATCGGTCAGTTATTTGCTCTTCGAAAAGAATTAAAGAGAAAATGAAAGACAAATCGAAGATTTAAGATCCTCACTTTTAAGGTTTCTCGTAGCTATAAAATATAGTTGTTAAGATTAATATAAAAATTAGAAGTGATATTCACTCTAATTTGTCCAGAGAGTAGACCTGTCTCTTAAATGACGTGTGCACATGAATTAAATCAGGGGAGGAGGTATATGCATTTTTAATTGTTAGATTTTTAATATATATACAATGTTATACTTTTCATAACTTTGGCTATCTTTCATTGTAAGAGCTTTAATAATATGGATTTCTTAATTTTTATTATGGAACGAAGATGAAATAATTCTCTTAAAAAAAAGATATTGAAAACTGACAATTAAATTTAAATATACAAATATAATAACGATTGAATCGATAAAAATGAAATATTTTAACACCATAAAAAAGCCGCCCGTGACTTGAATCTTTTTGGGATACGCCCGTGGCCGTGAACATTATTCTTTTTGTAATGGTTTGGGTGTTGGGAGCTGGCCTCCACCACATGGTCGTGGTGGGGTTCCGTGACATCTAAGTGCTCATCTTAGTCACGCATATGATTATTTTTAGGACAGAATTTCTTTTAATTTTGTCTATAAAAATAATACGTTTTTTTTTTTTAATAATATGTAAAAAGAATTTGTTAGGAGTTTTTCTGACGTTTTTTCAGTCTTATTTAAAATATGATTTAAGAAAAAATAAAATTGTAGTACTATTTTTTTGCCAACAGATTAATTTTTATGAATTAATAGTTAGGTTCTGATGCTTTAAAACTTATTTTTGGATTCAAAACTAAAACCTATGGGTGAAAGGTTAATCCTTTAGGAATAGTATCACCCAAAATAAATTTGATCATCCTAAATTTAGTACTAATGTCTCAAATTTGGTGCTAATGCCTAAAAAAATTACCTAAAAAAATTGGTGGTAGATACCACTACAATTTTATTTTTTCTTAAATCATGTTTTACGTAAAACTACGAAAACGCCAATATAACACTACAGGAATAACCTCTATCATTTTCCTATATAAAATTCACTTGAGCTTTTAATATTATTTATTTTAATTTTGTCATTTCAATTAAAAAATATGTACATTTTATATATTCAAATGATATATATTATTTTTATAAATTGAGTTAAAAACGTTCTTTCCACGCAATTTAGAGAAATACTTGATCCACCCAACAATATATTTTTTGTATTATTATTATTATTATTATTATTATAATAATGCTAACTATATTCTGTCACATTGTGGTCCACCTATATGTCACGTACACAAAAAGATACCACACACGTGTCACAGTCAGCTTTTTGTGCATTAACGTAGGCCAGAAAGTCGGGAAGTGGGAACTTATTATATCAATCAACGTACGTAAGATTCCACTAAAAAAAAAATAATAATCAACTAAACATACCCATCTCCGGCAATCTAGAATCTATTTGTGACAATAGTATTAGTAGGCATGGGCCAAACTCATCACAGATTCACAAGCTCTTGTATCTTCTGCCTTCTGGTTTGTTTTATATTCTCGACCAAGGAAGTGTCACTATTCCCCTTGGGGCACCCTGGTGTAAAACGTTAGCGATTTATCTTGATTTTTGTAAAAATAAAAAATTATAGGGTATGGTGTATGGTCCGAAATTTTTATTGTGTAGAGTGAGTTTGAAGGGTCATGCCTTGTTAAAGTTTTTCGCCATTAAAAAAAAAAAAAGTGTCGCTATTTTTGTTAAGGACATAAATTTTCTCCAAACCAATCTGGAGGAAATATTCTCCAACCTATTTAAAATGGTATCAAGTATTTATAAATATTTAAAACGTTAGTCTAAGTTAATAAACTACAATTAAAAACCTTAAAAATTTAATGTGCGTTCTAAAAATTGGTAAATAGTTGCTTTCGCCCAACTGTGAACTACTTCACTTGCTTTCCTTTTTACATGAAAAAAATATCATTTCTACTTCAAATGAACTTGAAAGTATGTAGTCATTTATATTACAATGGCAAATTTGTATATATATCAAATTTGTACAAAAATATATGGAATAACAATTTTATCCTTGTAATATAAATGGCGGGATACTTTAATAAACTGAAAATGATCGTATAGTAATGGGCAATAGCGTATGTGATGTCGGATGCGATAGTGGGAAATATGGGTCCCATTTTTTGTTTTGTTTTGGTCATTGGATATTATAGTACTCTTCTTTACAATGTAGTTATGCATATTTTGTAGACGTGAATTAAAATAAAGGGATAAATTTAAAATTAGTCATTTTGGTTTGTTTAAATTATAAATTACTTTCTGTTGTATAAAAAATAATTAAGAGGTTTTTAGGATAGGCTAATAACAATTTAGTTCCTGTAGTTAAATTTCATTAAAATATTTGACAGTTAGTATGACATGTCAGCACTAATAAAATGATAACACATATCACTCTTAATTATTTTTTCATATCGCAATAAGTGATTTGTAATTTAGGCCAATCACATAGATTAATTTTGTATTTATCTATAAAATAAAATAAAAATTTGTATTTTGTAATTTTTTATGTGAACATTGACGCATGAAGAAAGAAAGGAAGAAAAATTAAATTAAAAAATAAACTTAAGTGACAATTAATGAATATAATATGATATAAACTGCCTTAAAAGTTGAAATTGTTGCTGTGATATCAATATGAGTGGAGACAGCTAACAAAAATAATTATTATATAAAGGAATATTAAAAAGCATATGTGGGTGATATATGATGAGGATTCCGCAGTAAGTATCAAATTATAAAACAACGTCGTTCTCTAAAGATACTACTGGACCTACAAATTCATATTTTATATTTTCACGTAATTATCTACTGGACCTACAAATTCAAATCTACATTGAAATTTAGATGGTCAGGAGAACGTGGCCTTGCATTTCATAAATTTTTATAAGCCAAACTACAATTTATCAAACGTTTAACTACTTTTTTTTAAAAATTATTTTCCTGAATCCTACGTTTCAAAATTGTTATTTTTATATACTTAGAACTTGTTTAGAATTGCATTTGAAAAATAAAGCTTTTAAGTCAAAAATAACTTTTAGGCAAAAGCTTTATTTTTAAGCTCTTGCCAAAATTTATTTTTTTAATTTTATTTTTTTAGACCTTTAAAAGCGTTTTTAATTTCTTTACCAAACGAATATTTTTTGAGAGCCCCTACTATCAGCTCCTGGTGTAAACCAACCATTTTACAATATCTAGTCACCATGTAATACATCATCAATTTTTTTTAAAAAAAATGTAAAAAATGAAAGTGAGAACAATCATACCAAATCAGAGAAAAAAAACCCGTAACCGGCGAGACAACAGGGTGGGTCTGGCTGGCCATGAATGCCTCAAATCTCTCGCCGGCATTGGCCTACCTCAAACCCCATCGGCTGTACTCGCCTCAAAGCTCGTTTCTAATACCCCAAAACCCGTTTCTAATGTCCCAAAACCCATTTCTAATGCCTCAAAATCAACTTTTAATGTCTCAAAACTCATTTTTGAATTCTAAACTAAAATTTAGTGGTGAAAGATTAACCCTTTAAGGATTTTATCACTCTAAAATCTAGTGTATTTTGGTCTAAGTTATTTTTGTGCATTTATTATGTTTTTGCTTATGTGTTAGTTATTGATTGGGAGCTGCAAAAATAGGGTTTTAAGGGTCATTCTTATTTAAGTTAATCTCATTTTTTTTTTCCTCAAACTGACATTTTCAGTGTTTTTTTTTTTTTTACATGTCCGCACAAGAAGAAGAACGGAGATTCAAACTAATAACCTTCACTTTATTAAATGTGGTCTCAACCAATTTTTAAAAGTATTTTTAAACCTCTGCAATTCCAACGGGCATCCATCACTTTTAAATGGTAGGTTGTAATTTCAAAGGAAATTTTTGTCCGCTAAGCATAAGCCCCATGCATTCGGCCCATTTTCAAAGAAACACAACCCAGGAATGAGAACGGGGATTTTTTTGGACTGGCGCCATTCCCACACTCGAAGTTGTATCCTGCCCGCTTCGCTTTCTCAGAGTTTGCCTCTCCATTAGGTAATTGATTATAAGAACACGCTCCCGAGTATTCTCATCAAAGTTTTGATGTTCTTTTTATAATCTTTTTTGTCTGATCAATACCATGTGGCTGGGTTATATATTCTTCACTTAATAAAATGATTCTGTTAAAATAGCTCAGAACGGGCTTGTGTTGTTTTGCTTATGGCACCAAGTGTTTGATGAAATTTCTCAAAGAAATGGAAGATACTGTTACTACTGTGTTAGGTAATTATGTTTTTTCCAGAGGCTTTTCTTTTCATTTTCCAAGGGATTCATGAACCTGAATCCACCACAAAACAACATTTCAATCCCACCAAGTCCTAGAAATGGGTGCGTTGCCTTTGTAAATGATGGAGAAGGAAACGCAATTGAACTGTATGTTTTCTTGCTTGAGAACATGGTCATATTGTCTCAGTTATATTTTCTTAATGTTAGGTTTTGTGTTGGAATGTTTGTAGTCTGGACCATATGTGATGAATGCTTTCTTTGGTTGGTTATTGTTTTAATCCTAATCTTGCATTGCACGACCCATATGCGACCCACCAACGTTTGTGACTCCTACCTTGGCATAGCTTTTGTTTGTAATCTTTAATCCAACCAATAGTCATAATTTAAGTAGCAAGACCATGCAGTTGATTGAAATTTTTTTCTTTTATAAACTTTTTTGTTTATTTTATTTTGGCTGTAAAGCAACGTAGCAAATTATTTATTCTGCAGTATAATATTTAAAAAAGAAAAATCACAGCTACAAGTCAAAAAGCTGTGCCTTCAGTTGATTTTATTTGATGATAATTCCTAAGGGAAATCGAAATTTAATCAGTCAGTTTTAACTGTTAAATTTTGAAAGAACTTACCTGATGAACTAAATATATTAATTTAACAAGCAGAACTGACAATATAAATAGCGTGAAAAATTGATGATTAGCGTCTGGTTGTTATAGTTTGAAAATACCTTAACTCAAGCGTTTGTTTAATAAGAAAAACTCATCAAGGAAGTTTTTGAGTGATTCAGATATGATACTGTGGTGCTCTTGATTTTTGGTTCGTTGGAACAGTTTCTATTTTATTTATCTTTTGTGTCAATTAAGGTTGGTAAGATTCTTAATTCAGGTGGCAAAAGGGGCTTGGGAAGAAGCAGTAATGGAGAGAAATTCTGCTGCTTGTGCCATGGAATGGAGTATTGAGCTTGAGAAGGCCCTCCGTTCCAAAAAACCTGGTTAGAGCACTTCCTATTTTATTTTATCTTTTTTACAATGAGTTCTCGGATCTCATGTTTTTCATATGTGATTTGGACTCTTCAAACTGGTGCAAATCTACTGGTTTGATTAATTATGTCCAATTGAGAGAAGGAGAACTCAAATTACTTTAATTTGATGCAATATTAAGTTTGCTTGTAAGTAATGAGATTTTGGCACCACTCAGGTCTATCCATTGAAACTATATTACAAACGGGGCCAAGGCTGGAGCGTTGGAGTAGAGAACCTGAACCTACTATGGCAGTGTATAACATGTTTGGCTTAGTTCCAGGGGAGGATATGCTTTTTGCGAACGCCATTCTGTTACGGCTTGCTGATGCTTTTAGGTTCGGTGATAAGCACACCAAATTTGCTGTTGTTAGGATTTTCCTATCCGAGTACAGGCATCGTGACAAGAAGAAGAAAAGTAAAGGACGCAAAGGGATTTTGTCAAAGGTCATGGTGCAAAATCACTTAGAATTGTTGACAAGAATAAAGGTTGTTTTTGACACTGGTGATGTTGAGTCAAGAGCATTGGCTTTAGCTCTCTTTGGTTGTTGGGCTGATTTTGCAAAAGACAGTGCTCAGATACGATACTTGATACTTTCTAGTCTAGTTTCTTCTCATGTTTTGGAGGTGAGATAAGTATCTTTTTCCTGTTACAAATTGTTATTTCTGCTGCCCAATTTTGTTTCCTCATCGTCATCATTATGGTCCTATATATTCATTTTTTTTAGTATAACAATAACAACTTTACAGGTTGAGCAAATTATAACATTTGAGAGTTTATGCACCCTCATTCTATATTCTAATGCATCCAAAGGCCAAAATTGACTTATTCCTTTCTCAAATTAGATTGCCACACATGTATAAACTCTGAAGTGATAAGAAGTTATATGGAAATTGATATGGACAACTTCGTTATAGGACTTTTGCATGGAATGTTAGGAAACAAATTGTAATCTATGTTTTGACTCATATATGAAGGCTGTGAAGGTTGAGACTGATGTCATGGGCACATTGTTCACCTGCCCCCACCCCCGCCCCCTTCTTCATTGAACACTCTTTCTACAAAGTACTTGGTTCTTTATCTTAACTGATTTTCTATACAAAGCTGCCTGGAAAGTGGTCTGAAACATTTGATTTGGTTTTTACAGCTGAAAGCGTCATTATTTGCGGCCGGATGCTTTTCCGAGTTATCAGATGATTTTGCGTCTATTTTATTAGAGATGCTGGTTAATATGGTGATTTCATCTGAAACACTGTCTGCTGTAAAGTTAGCTGCAGCACGAGCTTTTGCAAAAATTGGGTGCTCATATTCAGTTGCAAATAGAGCTTACAAGGTTCTTGGCCTCCTCTGATTTTGTTTCAGTTCTAGATAGACATGGAAATCTGCATAGAGGCTATACATTTTGTTTTGTTGTGGAATGCTATTGCTCTCTTGCTTTAATGAGAAAACCTGGGCATGATAAAGGAACACTGTGAGGATTAATGCAAGTGACATATGATATAGTCGTATTACATGCAATGGAGGGCACAACATTGGATTTTGACAATTTTGTACATGTTATTGTTGTTCAACATCAATTTCAAGAATTTATTAACCACATGACATACACATACATGTGAATATACGTGTATACACATATGTATTTGTGTGTGTGTGTGTATATACATATGGGCGCGCTCTTGTATCTTTTATGTTATGTATGTATGTACAAATGTACATGGTAGATATTTGTGTGAAAATCTAAACATCTTTCTAAATGATTTTTTATTATCAACCAAAAGTAATTATAGTATGTGATGTCCCTAATAGCTTGACCGCTAGCATTGGAAACTTTTCTTGTAGAACTAGATATTTTGTTGAGGAAAGATTTGGGCTTACTAACCATAAGCAGTTTGATTTCACTTTCATGTCTGAGCTCCAAATTAGCTGTTCAGTCATTTTGAGAGCAACACATATACAAATGAGTTTTTATGTATATGAGCGTGCTTTAGAGTATATGGATCTTGTAGGTGAAGCTGTAAGGAAAAATGATCAAAAGTAGTAGAAGCAATGCTCATTTAAGCTTTATGCTAGCTAGCATTCTAGTACAACAGACATTCATAAGTAAATAACTTACCTTGTTACTATTCATACACAAAGCTCATGATTGGTGGAAAATTTTTACTGATTAAAGTGAATTGTTTTTGGGTCCAATATATCTCTTATTTATAGAGTTAGAATAATACCAACAATTTATTTGCTTCAGACAGGTCTAAAGTTAATGTTGGACTCTTCAGAAGAGGATGTTTTGGTCGCTTTGCTGGTATCACTCTCAAAAATTGCTTCCAAATCAATGATTCTTATTTCTGAACAGGTACCTTTTTCACTCTCTTATTGTGGTTTTCTGTCTTTGTTGTTATTGTTGGAGAGGCAGGGTTGCATTTAAGCAGAATATGCTTGTCTGCTTTCTCTTAACTCTGAAAACTTTCCAGCTTTGACGTACTCATGAGCACGAGCGCACGTGCGCGCACACACACAGGTATATATATATATACCTGTTCAGAAATAATTGAGAATATATACACACGCACAATATATGCATGCATGATGCACATGAATGCTTGTATGGAGACTATGTGTGTATAAAATGGGTTAAATTAGGTTTCTCTACTACTTTAACAAATGAAAGAATTTTAAGTGGTCAGAGATAATGATTATTTTTGACAATTTTTTTACAATAGCTGTGTTTTATTATTATTTTACATCATGATGCAGGTGGACGTGCTTTTCTCATTTCTTAAACAAGAAAAGACGCCGCGTATGAAAGCAACAGTATTAAGATGCTTGCATTTCATTTTGATAAAAGGATTATGTCATTTTCCTGTGAGTGCAGATCTAGTCAAATCATTATTGAGCACATTGATTGAGCCCGAACTTCCCACATTTATGCAATATGAAGCTCTACAGATTCTACATAAGGTAATTTCTGAGCTCCCATAGATGAACTTGTGTTGTAATATTGTAAAATTTACACACTCTTGACCATTATAGGGGAATGTGCAGATCCTTCCATATATGCTACCTCATTTGCCCTGTCTGGACCTGCCTGAATTTGCTAACCTTTTAACCATTGCTGAAAGTTCCTCCCAATTTCCAATCAAATCGAAGAGCTTCTTATCCATCCGTGTTCTGGTAGATATATCAATCAAGCTTAGGCGAAGAATGGAAATAGAATCTAGTATGTTTTGTTCCTCTCCTCTGCCATCAAGAGTGATCTCATTGATTATAGACCAGATGACGTTGCTGATAAATGATCTTTGCCAGATTGACTCTCGAGTGTTTCAAGAAGTTCATAGTCTGCTCCACCTTCTTGCTCTTTTGGTTGGTCAACATCCGGATCTGGGTGTTTTGGTGCTGGACAAGATCTGTTTATTTGTTGAGTGTGTTGCAAATATGCATGAACATGTCCTGGCTAAAAGCCAATCAGATACACTGGTTCTTGAGATGGACTTCAAAAAAGAGAAGAGCACAGTAGTTAGGTCAAAACTTGTACTTATTGCATACAGATTTCTGGTTGCATGTCTTGAAAATCTCAATGAAGCTGGTGTTCTCACTTCAATAGTATTTGAAAGAGTGAAGCTCCTGGTTGAACGGGTGTGTCAGTGCAGCCTGTTTGATTGCTATACACATACAATCTACTCTCTTTTGTTCCACAGTCGATTCTTTTGGGATTGCTTGGTGGACGAAAGGGAGGGAACTTGCAGTCTTAATAAAAACTTTTTTAATTATTTCATGGTTGAGAAAGAAATTCTTACCCTTGAGTGTGCAAATAAGATGTTGAAGGAGATGTATAACTGGCCTGCTTACAGAGCTGGGACATATGCAGCATGTCAGGGGGCATGGTTCACAGTGGCTTTCATATTTGGGCAGTTAATAACAAAGGTTCAGTCTGATGTCTTCCACTGCTGGTTAACATCGATAATTCAATTGGCTCGTTCTGAGAGGAAAATCCAACTATTGCTTTTACCAAAACAAAGGTCTACTTTAGTAGATTGGTTAGAAAAGAACAAATTTCCTGCCAGTCATGCTTTGGGTGAAATCAGCAGGGATACTGCTGGAAATAGTAGTGAGCCTAACTACAGTGAAGAGCTTGTTGAGGCTTATGAGGATATCTGCTCTTCAGGGAAAACATTAGAAGCTGCTGTCGCATCGGGTCAAGAATTTGTTTTCCAGAGATGGTTTCTGCATCTAAGAGCTAAACTTTTAAGAGCTTTGTTGGATATACTCAGAATTCTCAGAATCATCCCATTCAACCCTGACATCATTAGCAATAATGGGGAGGTGGAGAAGAGTGTAATTGAGTGCCTGAAGTCTTTGCCAGAAATTATTCAGATTTCTTTGCAGTTTAAGAAGCTAGCACAAGAATTTGATCTAATTGCCACATCTTTCATAGATATGGATTGCAAAAGTTTTAAAGTAATTTCATCACTTGCACTAAGTTGTTCACTTTTGGCGTTTAGTACTGGCTTCATACTTCTTCCAAATCTTCCAGCCTATGAAACTTTTACAACTTGTGGTCTGAGAAACTCGGAAAACTGTTTACATGCAATGTTAATACAAGATTTAGTTGGGCGTTTGTGCCATATAGACCATGAGACAAGTAGAAATCTCTGTCAGCTTTTTGATGTTAGTGGACAGCTTAAGAACTGTTTTCACTTGCAGTCTACAAATAAAAATTTGAAGGTTGGATGTGAAGGAAAGGATATTATTACTGTCTGTAGTTATGCTGTTCTGGAGGCTGTTCGTTTGCAAGAGGCAAATAGAGAGCATAGCAAGGAGATTTTATCCCAAGTTACCAAGGGGGCTTTACAACTTCTGTTGAGCATTATAATGAAATGGATACACATTCCTTTTCGGACTCCCAAATATTTCTTTAAAGTAAGGTATGTTGAGCAGTTTCGCCATGCTGGCTAAAGATTTCTCTCATTTCATAGTAGTAATTAGAAAGATCTTAAGTGAATTATTCCATATCTTTAGTGTGAAAGGACCAATGTTAAAGCTCTTATGTTATGAAGCAACATTGTTAAATGTATTTCTTCATATCTTTGTCGTATTAATAGGTGACACTTTCCAACCTTAGTATAGACGACTCTTTCAAACCTTAGTAGATATGGTATGCCACCCACCTCAGATATATTTTAAGATCTGAACGAGAGATTGATGTTAAAAGAAAAAGGTTTCAGTCAGCAAATGGATTCATTGCTCTAGGATTGTTTAACTTGAGGCTACTTAATTAGTTGTTTCTTACCTGTCTGCATGCCTCTTATGGCTAATCTGTAGCTTTGCTCTGTTTTGTTCTTTTGTGGCCAAAGAAAAGGAGTTGACTTGTACTGTTTAAGAGTATCAATATGGTGACAGCTCTTCTTTTTATGATTACTTCCGAATTTTGAGGAACTGATGGCTTGTTTCCTCATCTGGAGTTCCACTTATACGTTATGATGTGCTCTGAGTCACTTGGGTTCTACAATCTACTGTGAGTCTGTGAGGATGTATAGTTGTTCTGTTCGGCAGTTTTTTGGGAAAAAAAAAATGCTGTTCTTTATTTTGGTGAACTGAAAGAGGACTCTCAAATACAAAGATTTTAGTTGTCCTTTAGACTTTTTGAAAGTTATTTTGTCAATGTGCACTTTTGTTATTCGTTATACAGCTACACTTTAATTTTAAATTTGTCGTGAAATTCAGGCGTTGCATTGGATCAGAGCTCTTTGCCTGCAACTCGGACACTAATAACCCAGATGGCATGTCTGTATTATCAGGCTTCCACCTATCGCTAAACCTTTGTCTTCAACTGGTTAACTTGCCACCAGATCTCCCAGCTCGGCTAACAAAGTTATACTGCATCCTTTATTGTAGTGTTTCCTTTCAGGAGCCCAAACCAAGTGAGAAAGATAAGGAGCGAAAGCAGCGGGGTTGTCGAGCTTGGGAAACTGATGACATGGTAGAAATCAACGAAATGCTATTGCAGTATGTGACAAATTTAAGTACAAAAAGGAGTAATAATAGTAAGCGCAGAAGGTGTGATAACAAGGACGGGGTTGTTTATGCATTTGCACATTTTGAACCAGATGAGAGAGGCCAAGGATTTGCAAGTTGTTTGCTTGATATTTCTGGTTTTCCGGTAGGCTCTTATAAAATTAAATGGCTTAGTTGTTGTCTGGACAATCAGGGTTCTTATTGGAGCCTCATTCCTTTAAATGCTGGACCTATAGTTACCGTACGAAGATCTCCAATTGGCAGATGATTTTGTAATGAATTTGGTGGTACATGTAAATGATCTTCTTCACTGTATAAAATGTACTATATTGATTATTTCCTATCTGACGTATTTAATAAGAAATAGATTCATTATCTGTTTAACCTGGTAATCGATACATGTTCTGGTTTGTTTGTAAGGCAGAGGCTGAAGTTCAAGAGGTATACAAGTTTGACATAAGCTTAAAAATGAAGCTTTTGTTAAAAAGTATTTTTGACTTAAAAGTTCTATTTTTCAAACGCAATCTTAAACATGCTCTTAGTAGTCGATAAGGATGTCCTGCAGCATAAATATGAGTTTCATACCTTGTGAGCAAGTAAGGCATCAAATATATTACTTACTGCTTCTCTCACTCGGGATTGGCTCTATTTTTGTGTTGTTTTTGTAGATGAAAAAAATTCAAGCAGCAGTTGTATCTATCCTTGATTCCTTCTTGTTGAGGCTGTAATCTTAGAAGATATTAAAGCATAGGCAAATGCTTTCTGTCGGATTTTGAAACTAATGTCAAATCCCATAGTTTATAGTGTAATTATCTCAAAAGAAAATGTTCTTTTGTTAAAACTTGACTGTAATATTTATGGTTGAATCTGTATAATAATATTTACGATTGAACTTTTGTCAGTAGTTTGAATATATTGTTGAATGTATATGGTTAATAGGTTTATACATTTATGATTTTTTTTTTTTTTTTTTTTTTATTGACTATTTTCTCTGATACCAAGCTTCTAATGTCCCGATCCCAACAAAATTTGTACATGAAGCATATATTTCTCTTAATAGCACCTTCATAATTATGTCCTTAAGAATCCCCAAAAGATAACCAGAGCATCCATAAAACACCAATAGCCATCCAACAATTTTATATCTACCTTATTAAATTGTAAAAACATTTAAACCCAGTACTCCAAAATCACCAATAAAATATAAATACGTTTTATACATCATAACCAAATCAATCAATATCTGTATATTTTAATTACACATAATTTTTATGTTGATTGTTTTTGTTTTATATTAATATTGTTATGTTGCGAATAAAAGTTGATATGTATAAATTCTAAAAATAGAAGAAATATATGCTAATTTTCTGTATGAGCCAAATACCGAAAAATGTTTTCCAAACCATTTTTCAACGTTGCAAACAAACAACAAAGAATGGCCAGCTTTTCTAAAAAAATTTTCCAAACAAAACATTTTATGCCGAAACGGACGGGTCTTAGCAGGATTTAAGCCGAAGTCCATTTAAGTAATTGGACACATAGCTCTACCAATTGAGTTTCTAACAAGTTCAGTTGTGCAGATTGGCAAAGAAAGACTTAAGAAAATACTATTTCCTTGGGCGTCATGCATATGGAACATTACATCTATCTCATGCAATAAGTGTGCATCTCATCACAATCTTGTAATTGCCTTTTCACTCCCTCGTGCAAGAGTTATGCAATCTCAGGTTTGTGTGGGTGTTGCATGTACAAATATTTTTCTCACTTACACATCATTATATTCAGGGTGCGTTTGACATTGCAATTTACATAGATAAAAAATAGGTTTTTAAACCAAATTACAAAAAATAAATTGCTTGGAATTACATTTTTAAAAATTACTCTTTGGAATTGCAAATATTTTGCGTTTTCAAATCCCAAGTAAAGAGTGTTTTTTTAAAAACGTACAATTTTAAAGGTTAAACTGTGATTTTGCCATACACTTAATTGCGTTTTTAAAAAATCACATTTTCAAATCACATTAATTAGTGTAGAGGTACTACAAGTAACACTTCAAGTTAATTATTTAATTAATTAATTTTGTAGGCGTTACATGTTCAAACGAGACAACACTACCTAGAGACCTTTCACCACACCATACATGCTTCTATGTTTTAAACTTGAGGTGTGATATAGGCACAACTTAAGTCCAACTTTGGCCCAACTTCTAAGCCAAATTTATCATTTTCTCTCTAGTTTAAGGCTCTCTCTCTCATCCACATCAGGTTTTTTTTTTTTTTTTTTTTTTTTTAACTTAATAGCAAAGTTGGGCTAAAGTTTGACTTAAGTTGTGCCTTTATCATTTTCCTTTAAACTTTGAGATCCGTTGTTGTCAAAAGCAGTCTCATTTGAATGCGATTTTACCACGTGCCTATGAACCTCACTGTGATTGGTCTAATTTCATTAAAATACACCTCAATTTTATCAATTTATTCTAAGTTCCTTATTTTTCTTCTAGCATTTGATTCCATTGGGTGTTACCAAACAAAAAAAAGAAAAGAAGAAGAAGATTGCTTGTAGACCCCTTTTATTTCTTAAAGTTAGGCTTATGGCTTCTAGACCTCGAACATTATACATATTCATTCTCTTCGAAAATGTTATACTTATCAAATTTTCTATCCAAAAATTGATTATCAAATTTTCTATCCAAAAATTGATTCTCAAGTGATATGTTACAATTTTATGAGATATATTATTTCGAAAAATTTGTTAGTATCTCATGAGACGGTAACACATCACTTGATAACCAACTTTTGAGAAAAAAAAAATTAGAGTCATCATAAGAGGGCTATCTACGACGATGTTCAATAATGACAATGTTTGAAGATTGACGTGCAAGGGACATTGGTGCAAACAAGACTACAAGTGACCAACGGCAGAGCCAAAAATGAGCCAAAAATTTAGTTCACGGGAAAAAAATATTAAAAGATGGGGTTCAAAAATATATATGTGTACTAGAATATTAATTAATTTATTAGCCTAAATTTTTAAGATAATTAATGATTTATCATAACATCACTATTTTGTTTTTAATTTTTACAATTAACTTTATAGGTGGACCGTGGACATGGGCGGTGAGGAAGTAGATGGGGGTGGGGCATGCTAGCTAATTAAATAGGATGTGAAGGGTATAGCCGTATAGGGGTAGGTTGGGTCTTCGATCTCTAGTCTTCTTACTTTGTAAAGTTTGTATGGTTTAAAAAGTAGTAAAATCAAGATGCTCACAAAAACTCAAACAAAAGGGTGCACAATTTCAAATAGAATAACTTGTAGGATTGTGGCAAAGGATGGAGTCCGAGGGTTTATTTGCCCCCTCTCGGACCTCCCTAGCTCCGTCTTTGCAAATAGCCTTGTAGGCTGCTATTGAGGGACTTAGAGTGCATTTAACATTGTGATTTCATAAACAAAAAAAATACAATTTTAAACAAAATTGTAGAAAATTGATCGTTTGAGATTGCGTTTGAAAAAAATTGTGTTAAATTACTAGTTATTCCAAAAGCTTAAGCTGATAAGAGGAGGTAAATTTAATCACTTAACCATTACTTTAACACTCCCCCTCACGTGTGGGCTCAAACTCATTTTTTAATAGGTGAGGCCTAACACGTGAGATATTTAATTTAAATGGGGTGAATTGATAGAGTCAAGGTTCGATCCCATGACCTT
This sequence comes from Carpinus fangiana, assembly GCA_006937295.1. Classification (NCBI taxonomy): domain Eukaryota; kingdom Viridiplantae; phylum Streptophyta; class Magnoliopsida; order Fagales; family Betulaceae; genus Carpinus; species Carpinus fangiana. The sequence goes on from CM017321.1 coordinate 6,257,855, forward strand.
TGGCTCTGATACCATGTTAAATCACCAGTTATCTCAAAAGCTTAAGCTGATAGGAAGAGGTAAATTTAATCACTTAACTATTACTTTAACATTATGACCTACGTTTTCAAATCGCAAGCAAGGTGGTGCATTTTTTAAAACGCGCAATTTTAAAAGTTAAACCGCAATTTTGCAAAACACTTAACTGTGTTTTTAAAACTTACATTTTAAAATCTCACATTTTAAAATCACACTTTTTGAAATTGTAAATCCAAACGAACCCTTAGTGACGACAACAAAAAAAGAAATAGGAAAAATGGAAGACAAAAAAGCTCTCAGGTGAGAGAGATAATATTGTTGGTTGACAGAACATTAAAATGGTTTACTTTAAACTTCTTAACGAACTAAAATATAATGTGTTAATTTTCATCCAAAAGTAGAGAAGGAAAGGAGAGACATGGATTCGAATTAGTAACGTATGCTTCATGAGACGTAGTTCTTAACCAATTGAGCTATTCATCGAAGATAATTCATCCGATATATATATATATATATATTGACTTGCCCAAAGCAAAAAAGATAAAGGAAGGGATTATTACACGTACATGCATATTTAACCGAAGAATCTATTGAAAGTTACCAAAAGACGAAATCATTTTGTACGACAAAGGTGTGGTTCTAGAATTTAAGTAAGGCAGTTCCACTGATCCAACGGCCAGAAATCACCTCTCTTTCAGTAGGGCCAAGTAATTTGGCAATGAAAAATAGAGCTTCAAGTGCATTTATTGGATTTTAATGTGCTTTTATAAATGCTCATTATGGCATGTATTCCATTGCTATCTATACATCTTAAATATACACCTACTTCGTTCGAAAAACATTTAAAATGCTATGGCTTATTTTATTTTATTTTTTTCTTTCTTATATATATATTGAAGTACATTTAAAAGGCTAGGTGGAGTTGCTGTGAACAAAGAACCTATTTATTATTCTTTTTTTAGAGCACTTTTTCTTCAAGATGAAGCAAAAAAGCAACCTAAATGAAGCATTGAACCATTAAAATTCCTTACCTTCTCATTTCATCTTCATCAATCAATTACTCCACTCAACCACCTTATATAATAGTATTTATATATAAGAGTAACTTTAAAATAAAATGGTTGTTTTATATATATAAGGAAAAAGAAAAAGAAAATGATGCAGCAGGATGGAGTTTTTCAAATTATGTCACACACAATAAGTGAATAAGCACTACATTTCATAATTGTCCTTCCTTTACAGTTGTGGCATTTATTATTATTATTTTTTCCTACTTAAAAAAAGATAGGTTAGGGAGATTAATTATGACTATCTTACCTAAACATGATTATAACAGCACTTATTCGGTGAGAGCCACAAAAAAAAAGACCTAAACGATGAGAATTGCAGGTGCATTTGCAACAAAAACATGCCAAATTTTGCATTTTCTTTTCTTGTATATCACAGGTATCAAAGCAAAAATTAGAGTAAATAAAAAGCAAATAAATTTATGGCTTGGATATTCAAATTACCTGATTTTCACCGTATTTTGGTGATGCAATTGGATTTTACTTGCTACAAGTGACAAAAGATGTTACCCCCACCAATTTTGATTTTATCGAAAAGTTGACAAAAAAGCAGTAGGATACATCTGTCATCTGTGCTTGGCTGCCTCCAAAATCCGTGACTCTTGGTTGATCGAAGTGGGTATTTACAGCTTTTTTTTTTAAGTGGGTTAACAGTTTCATCGAGTAACGAGTCAAGTTAGGGCTGATAATTTTTTATATGATCTGTGAACTCGATATAAAATCTACCCAAATTAATGAGTTGAAGTTGAGAAGTTTGATTTGTTTAATACTTTTAAATGAATTGATTATAGTTTATTTATATAGTCTTATGCTCATGTCTTAATATCATCTAAATTCTTGGTACTGGATTTGAGACGCATTGTCCCGGACTTGGATCTAAGTACAACCACAGTTCTGATCTTGCCTTGCTTCTGGTTGTGATCTCTTTTCAATCTTATCTTGCACAGCCACGGGTCATTTCATTTCTCAAAAGATTGAAATAGGTACACAACGAAATAGGTCAATCCACCACCTGCAACGAAATCCGACGTAAATTCAATACAAAATTAACAGATTAAAATTAAAAAAATTTAATTTATTTAATTAAATGAATCAATTTATACTCAACACGACCCAGATCCTTTTTTTTTTTTACAAATTATCACGTATAGGCCAACTGCTGTACATATTTGCGTGCAACATTGTGCAGCTTTAATCCATGGCAGGGATTGTACATCTCAATCATTTTCAGCCGTAGATCATGTTGATCTTGGTCCCCTAAAAAATCATGAAATTGAATTATATAGTTTCATTAACTAATCATGCCCCCACATCTAGACCAATATAGATGAGTCCTTTTACTTTGCGTTGGTCTCAATTTATGTTCTAACTAATTGAGTTGTCCCCACAAGCCAAATTGTACGTGGTGAGCCCAGCTACTAGGCTCTATTTGCCTTCTTGCATATGCTAGCTTCTTTCTCATTTTAATTACCCAAATTTCCTTCTTTTTTATTTCTTTTGTCCGGTGATAATTTGTATTCACATGTTGGGTTCAAATAGTGTTGATGTATAAATATAAAACTATATTAGATCAACTTTAGTTTGATTGATTTAATTGAATGGGTAAAACTCTTCAACCTCAACTCCTAATTTCATATTGAATTCGCGGATCGTGCAAATAATTGTTAGTTTTTATGTTACGTGTTAAGTTTGGGTTGTGTTGAGCTATGAGTATAAAATTATACAAATCAACTACAATTCGATCTACTTAATTAAACGGGTCAGATCTCTCAATCTTAACTTGTTAATTTCGTGTCGAGTTTGAGAATAGTGTAAAAAATAACTTCTGCTTTTTATTTACAGTTTACATTCCAACAAGAATCAAGCAAAATGGGAAAGAGCTGTCATGAATTAGCCAGAAAGGGTTCTCCTCTCTGCACCCTGCTGCTCTGTACAAATTACAATGATCTTCTTCTTCCTCCTCATCACCACCATTGTAGCCAATCTCAGCTTCTCACCATTCAATGGGGCCCCTTGATATCACATCAAAACAAAACAAACCAATTCTAACTGCCATGCTAAGAATCCTTCATTTGTAAGCTACCCGGTCATCATCATTCTAATTTCCTACTATTATTTTGGAGGTCTACAGTACGGTGCGTGGAGTCCTGTATAGAGTATATTTCCATAAAATATACCGTTGCCTTTCTTTGTAAAAATTCCTTTTCCACAACGTCAAACTTGCAGGGGTCCTTAAAGTAAGAAGTTGGTAACTGCTAATTTTTCTGTCACAGAAAAAAAAACATTCAAACGCCTGAGGCAAACTCCCCTGTTACTTGTCATGTACGGAAACAAACGTACATAAATAGAAGCGATGTGGGTGTTATTTGTATGAGCTATTAATGTATACATTTCTTGCCATTTTTCTAGCAAATCTTAGTTAGCCCCTTCTTTTTTCATGCCCCACAAGTCTCTCCCTCTCTCTTTGTCCCTGATCACATCATATTAGTGGGGGATCCTTTTAGCTTAACAACCTCTCTTTGAGGTAGGAGACAAGGAGATGGAAGCAACAATGGGAAGAAAAGCTCTCCTCCTTTTGTTTTCCATGGTTATGGGGTTGGCTAGTTTTTCTGTTGTTCATGTTTGTGGAACGTATTCTCCGGTGGATCAACTTTCCGATCGCCATTACCGTGAGAAAATTCGAAAAATGCAAGCCTTCAGGGCCAAATTTTTCCGGCATGATTCTGTTTCTCTTCCACCATCAGCCTCTCCTTCTCCTAGCTATGAACAGCAACTACCGGTAAATATAACTTACGTTTCTCTCTGTTTTCTTTTTTTAAAACGGGTATTCGGACATCACGGGTCGGGTAAGGCTCGAGCTTTTCGCCGGGGAGCGTGACTCGGACCTTAAATCTGATGCTTTAGTGTTGGTTTGGGTGTTTGAGAAACAGAGGACAATAAAACAATGTGACAAAAACAGAGCCTTATGTTTCTCTTAATTTTTCAACCAAAATTTTCCAATGGCTAATGATGTTTCTAATTCTGGTCCATGTTACTGATTTTGTTGATGATCATGATGGTGGTGGTGATGCAGGGTGCACAAAGTGCACGCGTGTATCATGTGACATCGTACGGTGCAGATCCAACGGGGAGAAGGGACAGCACAGTAGCACTCCTTCAAGCAATATCAGATGCAGTCAAAGGTACAACCACAGGAAAGTTGATGGAGGAAATACAAAATCTTGGGGGTGCACGGATTGATCTTGATGGTGGCAATTACCTGATTAGCCAATCCCTTCGATTGCCGGCCACGGGCGTAGGAAACCTCATGGTATGCTGATAAAGATGTTTGAATTAATATATCCTATATATTTGTTCAATGAATGTGATCCGCACCGCATTGTAATTTGTGTTCGCATGTTAGATCGAGAAAAAACAAGTTATGTTCGTGACAAAGATGGTCGTATTCGCATGGTCCATGTTTGAGTGTTCAAATTATTCTCAACAGTTAGGCTAAAACATGACTTTGGAAAGAACGAATAGATTTTCTTAAGGTTCTAGAGACAGTTACGACATGGTTGTGTACATCACACGCATCTCGTGCAAGCTAGGACGACGAAAGTTCTCCTTTCGGCTGCCTTATGGAAATACTTTTCTTTGGATGTCTAGAGGCCATTATTGCTCCATGGTTGTTCTGAAAAGCATAACGCCAAATCTAATATAATCTACATTAGATCTAGATCTTCCAAGTGTAAAAAGTTTGGTGCTATGAAAAGGCAAAGACGCACCAAATCACTATTTTATTTGGGGTGGCAATTTGTATTTGCCTATCAAGACACGAGATTTGACCGATTTAATTAAACGGGTCATACCCTTTTACTATAATTCGTTAATTTCTTGATGGGTTTGTGTCGAATTCGCGAATTGTATAAAATATTATCAACCCTATTCAAAATAAATTGCATTATATGACCCATTTAATTGTATGATGTTGTATGAAACAGATACATGGAGGAACATTGCTTGCCTCGGACGATTTTCCTGCTGATAGGTATTTGATTGACTTGTCAGCTTCACCGACCACTACTAATGAAGAAAACACAGAAAGTCCTGCCATGGATGAAAGGGAATTATCCTCCACCTCAACCTACTATTATGAGTTCATAACCCTCAAAGACCTCATGTTGGATTCAAATTACAGGGGTGGGGGCATTGCAGTCATTAACTCACTTAGGACTAGCATAGACAACTGTTACCTAGCCCATTTCACCACCAATGGGATTCTAGTCCGTGGCGGCCATGAAACCTACATCCGCAACTCCTTCCTCGGCCAACACATCACCGCCGGTGCCGATCCCGGCGAAAGGAACTTCTCGGGAACTGCAATAAACATTATCGGCAACGATAATGCTGTCACCGATGTCGTGATTTTTTCGGCTGCTACAGGAATAGTAGTTTCAGGTTATTAAATTATTACTTGTCTCAAAAACTTGTTTCTTCTTATAACCGATAGAAATGAATGAATTTAATCGTTTAATTTATATTGTAATGCAGGTCAAGCCAACATATTTTCCGGGGTGCATTGCTACAACAAGGCCACGGGCTTTGGCGGCACTGGGATTTATCTGAAAATGCCCGGTTTGACGCAAACCCGGATCGTGAATTCTTACCTGGATTACACCGGAATAGTTGCAGAAGACCCTGTGCAGCTCCATATCTCAAATACCTTTTTTCTTGGTGATGCAAACATTGTTCTAAAATCAATAAAAGGGGTTGCCAATGGAGTCAATATCGTTGACAACATGTTTAGTGGTCAGGACAATGGAGTTGAAATTGTTCAGCTGGATGAATCCAAAGGGTCTTTCAAAGACATTCAACAAGTTGTGATTGATAGGAACAATGTGAATGGGATGAACCTCAAGGCAACCGTTGCAAGAGGGTCTGTGAAGGGGACAGGAAATTCATGGACCGTCGATTTTAATAAGGTTCTTCTATTTCCAAACCTTATTAGGCACGTGCAATATTCGCTAAGCACTACCGGAAGCCACTTCCCGAACCATGTGTTGAGGAATGTTTCCGGCAACCGAGTTGAGATTCAGACCGACACCGATGTTCCGGCCGATGTGTTCGTTACGGTAAATCAAGGGGTAGCAAGTTTGTAAGTACAAGGTGATGACCTAAGCTTTGGGATCAAGAAGTCCTGATTTCCAACTGTGAATAGGTCGGAAGATTGATCCATTTACTCATGATAAACCCTTTCTTTCTTTCTTTCTTTCTTTCTTTCTTTTTTTTAATTAAATACAAAGATCTCAAATAGTCTGACAGCAAAAAAATATGTAGCGATATCGATGATGATGGAAAAGTGTAATAGATATAAATTAAATAAATATATGAAAGTACACCATGTTTGGCCTTTAGAAAATAGATTGTGCAGGAGCGTTTCCTCTTTAGAAAAGTAAATCCTCCATTTCAATTCAACATGTGAAAAATTTAATTAAAATAGAAAGTTATTTGACGAACACAAAGTTAAAATTCGGGACCTTCAACTCTAATCGATATCATCATAAATTACAAGTGAAATATTTAACTAAAGTGAAGGGTGAAAATCTTGGACTCTAATATCATATTAAATTATCATTTATCCCCAAAACTTAATATGATAGTAAGTAGTTAATTTAATAATTTACTTCATATTATAACATCTTCAATACTCTCCAACAAACCAATTTTTTTTTTTACTATCTTTTAATGTTTTATCTTTTATCTTTTTTTTTTTTCTTTATTCTTCTCCTTCACACATTCTCCACTTCTTCTTCTTCTTCTTCTAAAAAAACAAAACAAAACAAATAAAATCACTCTCACATAGTCACATCCTCCCTAATAAAATAAAATAAAACTCTCTTATTCTTCTTGATCTCTCTTTAAACCCTCCATGCAACAACTACAAGAGGCCAAAAACCAAACCTCCCTGATCCATAATGGAGAAAGAATAAAATGAATAAAAAAAAATACAAGCGAGTGCTATATATATATTGGCTCTCAATTATTAAAGAGTCACTATATATAGCATTAAGTTGTTTTAATTTTTTTTTAATTTTTTGGAAGAGCTAGAGTCTTTTGGAGTAGGGTTTTAGCTAAATTCTTTTATTGGAGGTGCTCGGGTCAGTTAAAAGTACCAATCAATTTACAATAATCGGGTCAAGCTTCAAATTTTATTTTGGAAATAAATTTTAGTTTGGCCCAAGCGAGATATTTAGAAGGGAAAAAAAATGTAAAATTAGTCGGTGGTATATTTGATTTATAATTAGATCACTGTGGTATCAAAATGAACTCAAAGGTACCTGAACTATTCTCTACAATCAAATTCGGTTCACTGACTTAATGAATTCCGTTAATATGACACTGGCTTAACTAAAATGTGTCCAAATTTTATTATCTCTATTATGTCACATTATCGGAATCTGTTAAATTAGTAGACGCAATTTGATTGTAAGAGGTAAATTGTCTTTTTGGCATACCTTAGGGACCTTGAGTTCATTTTGATACCATAAAAAGTTAATTGCAAATCAAGTAAATCAAATGGACTGATTTTGTAATTTTTCCTTAATTTATTTTAATAAAAAGCTTTGGGTTTGCTTAGATAATAATATAAATAAAATAGAATAATCATTCAAAGCACTTCTATAATTCTAAACTTTACATGGATTTGCACTTAATACCTAGATCAACTCTACCCATATCCCCAAGGGATATGTGCCCTTCATAATATTAAATTGGTCAAGTTAAAAGTTTGAAATTCTACCAAGATTAGTCCAAACCTGAACTCAGCCAAGCAGACTAGAAAATTCAAAATATTTTTTGTAGAAATCGATCTAGAAGGTCTTGATCATGTAAAGTTTATTAATTTCAAACGCATTTTCTAGCTTGATGATTGGTTGGTGAAGAAAGAAAATAGTTTAGAGATGAACAAATTTTGAGGTAAATGGGGAAAGGTCCAAGCCTCCAGGGGTTCGTTGAAATTGAAAGTTAAACTAATCTTTGGATATTATTGGTTTGGGGGGTTAGTCATCATCCATGCTGTTGAGTTGGTGAGCCTACTCGAGTTGAAAACCTACCCAGGTAGAGAAATTTAAATGAATTTTAATTCGTCTTGGTAACTCAATTTCCCAAGTCAAAGTACGTGGCTTCTGTAAGGTCAACAAATGCAACCACCCCTGAAAAAAAACATATCAAAAGACACATATGATATAAACATTTTCACTTTCACAATTTTTGATATATTTTTAAAGTAAAATTTTTCGCTTAGAGCATTTTCAATGGAGGATCTAAATGACACTTTTATCTAAAATAGCTCATTAAATTTGTAAAATACCCCTTATATTAGAGAAGTAAAAAAAAGGGTAGAATATATATTTGATTAAATGAGCCAAAAAATAGCTATATGTAACGACATTATTCAAAGAGCTATTTTCCTAAATTTTCTTCCCACGTCTTTTTCCTCCCACTATCTCTCCAAGAAATTTATTCCCATGTGTTTTTTATTGTTTCTCTCACATGTTTTCTCTTTTTCCAAAATGTTCTCCTACTTTTTCTCTTTTACATCTCCCTTTTTTCAAAATTTTCTCTTACTATTTCTCTTATAGTCACTTTTTTGTCAAAAGTTGAAAAATAGGATATTTAGGAAAAATACAATCCTTATAAAAAATAAAAATAATAATAATTAAATGATATAGATAAAAATATAATTAATCAGATATAAGAGCACTCATAATGGAGGAGGTAAATGACACTTTTATCTAAAATAGCTCCTTAAATTGATAAAATACCACATACATTGGAGAAGCTAAAAAAAAATGTAGAATAGATATTTTATTAAATGAGCTAAAAAAAAGTTACATGTAGTAACACTATTTAAAGAGCTATTTTCCTAAATTTTCTTCCCACGTTTTTTTTTCTCCCACTATTTCTCCCAAAATTTTCTTCTCATATTTTGTTTATTGCTTCTCTCACCTGTTCTCTCTTTTTTCAAAATTTTCTCCTATTATTTCTCTCTCCACATTATTTTTTTCTCAAAAGTTGAAAAATAAGATATTTAAGAAAAATACAATCATATTAAAAAATAAAAATTAAATGATATAGATAAAAATATAACCAATCGGATGTAGGAGGCTCTTGAAAACTCATTAGCTAAACTAGATAAATTGAGTTTTGAAGAGTTATTTTACATAAAAAAAAATTAGCTCTTCCCATTGTGAATGCCCTAAAAGCCCCTTAAAAATCATTAGCTAAACTAGACAAAGTGAGTTTTGATGAGCTATTTTACATAAAAAATTAGCTCATCCATTGGAAATGCTCTTAGAACCCCTACGCATTTTAAGAAGACCTTGCTAAATTTTAAAAACTCTCAATTTTACCCATCGAACTTTCAATTTAATACAATATACCCTCTTCCGTCAAAATGTTGACATTAAACCCTAACAGAAATGAGTAAAAAGACCAAATTACCCTTCAATTTTCAATTTTTTTTTTTTTAAAAAAAAAATTGAAACTAGGGTAAATTCATAATTTTATAAAAAAAGTCAAGGGTATAAAGGTTATTTTATCACTTTTTACGTTTAGAAACTGACGAAGAGGGGTACATTGCATCAAATTAAAAGTTTAGAAGGTAAAATTGAGAGTTTTTGAAATTTAGGGAGGTCTTCTAAAAAATTGTTGTAATTTAGGGGTCCTTAGTAAAGTTTTCAAATTACATATGAATTGAAATTTAATAATAATTCATCTCAAATCTAATAATAATTTTAAAAACTATGTCAAGAAATGTGTATAGCATTACTAACTGGTGGATCAATTTAGTTTAGACTCAACGCAAAGATTGGCAATCAATTTCTCATGTTGGTAAAGGGCTTAGACATGTTGGCCCAATTAGTTGGACTTAAGATAACTTAGTAAAACGAATCAAAAGCCCATAAGCAAATTTATATATATATATAGATATATACATATTCCATCTATGATGTGATTTTTGAAAGAGTAAAGGTGAAGGCTAAGGTCTGCCACCTTATTTTGGCTTCTAAAGGTCCACACCACATGCGCATGGACTAGTAAACTAAATGAAAGAAATTGAAGTTTTCGACTTTTGCTTATCCCCCACCACACATCTTACGCTACCTTGCATTCCTCCTTTGTCTCAATCTTTCTTACAAAACTTTGAAGACTCAAAGATTCTTCTATAGCAAGTCATAACCCTCGTGCAAGTCAAGATTCTTTTGGTAACTTCTTACTCCTCATTTCATGCCACCTCGCCGCCCGGACAAAGTTTTTCTTTAAATAGGTTTAGAAGAATTTATTTTATAAAAATGACATATGTCCTTCACATATGAGAAACACATTCTTTCTTCTTTTTTTTCTTTTTTTCTTTTTTTTAACTATAAAGACAAAATTGAAATAAATTTTATTAAAAAAGTATGTGTTTCTAACATGCTATTTAAAAAAGGACAAAGTTTACTTTCCTTACTAAGATTAGGTTTACTTTTACTACTACTGCTCCGTTTACTTCGACGTAAAATGGTTTGCAGAAAATGATTTTCGCATTTTACGGTGTTTACTTCGACGTAAAATAATGGTCAAAGGAAAATATTTTCCATTTGACCGAAAATTCTTCTTTAATTTTCGAAAAATGGTTTACAGTTTTGAAAACCGTAAACCATTTTTCGATTTTGAGCATCTCATTCTCAAATTGACGTACTCTGTCAAGGCACGCCTAGGACCTTGCCGGGACTTAACTAAAACTTGCCCTGGACCCAACCCTTGACTTTAAAGGGACCTACTCGGCACCCGCCCAGGACTTTATCGGGACCTAATTGGGACCTGCCCGGGACTTTATCGGGACCCATCTGGGACCTGCCTAGGACTTGACTGGGACTCGCCCAAGAACCGCCCAGGACTTGATCGGGACTTTACCGGGACCCACCCAGGACTTGATCGGGACCTGCTCGAGACCCGCCTGGGACCCGACCAAGACTTGCCCGGGACTTGCTCGGGACTTTACCGGGACCCGCCTGGCACTTGACCGGGACTAGACCGGGACCCGCCCAAGACCTACTCGGGACTTTACCGAGACCCGCCCGGGACATGACCAGGACTTGCCCAGGACCCGCCAGGCACTTGACCGGGACCTGCCCGAGACTTGACCAGGACTTGATCGAGACCTGCCTGGAACTTGATCGGGACTAGCTTGGGACTTCACCGGAACCTGCCCGGGATCCGCCCGACCAGGACCTGCTCGAGATCGCTCGGGACTTGACCGGGACCCAACCGGAACTACCGGTCGAGTCCCAGTCAAGTCGCGGGCGGTACCGAGTAAGTCCCGGTTGGGTCTTGAACAAGTCCTGGGCGGGTCCCGATCAAGTCCTGGACAAGTCCCGGGAGGGTCCCGAGCAGGTCCCGGTCAAGTCTCGAGCAAGTCTCGGTCAGGTCCGGGCAGGTCCCAGTTAAGTCCCGATAAAGTCCCGGGCAGGTCTCGAGCAAGTCCCGGTCGGGACCCGGGCAGGTCCTGGGCAAGTCTCGATCGGGTCCCGAGCAAGTCACAGACAAGTTCCGAGCGAGTCCCGGGCAAGTCGTGGTCAAGTCCCGGGCGAGTCCCGATCAAGTCCTGGGCAGGTCTCGGACGGGTCCCAATAAAGTCTCGGGCATGATCCAGTTGAGTCTCGAGCGAGTCCCGGGCAGCTGCCGGTCAACTCCTGGTCGGGTCCCGTTAAAGTTCCGAGTAGGTCCTTGTCAAGTTCCGGCGGGTCCAATCAAGTCCCAGGACCTACTCGTAAATTTAGAGTTTAATATAATTTAATGAATATATATAAATTTTGTGATTTTCCGTACGCGGGGTAAACACCGTAAAACCTTTTCAATAGAAAATATTTTTAGGGAAAATGACTTCTCTGAAACTATTTTCCGACAAAAATCATTTTATATCGAAGTAAACGAAGCCTACGAGTATGTTTACTTTCTTGTATAAATAAGCTAGTTTGCAATGTAGAACTCAATAAATCTCAATCAATTGAATTATTATCAAGTGAAAGAATTTTGAGTAATGTTACAAGTCCTTCTTATGTCACTTTTGTGTCCCTCCAATGATGTGGCTTTTAAAATCACTATTGAACTTATGATTGATCATTATTAAATTTTGATTAAATGATAATTTTAAGAGTCACATCATTATTAAAGTGACACAAAAGACTTCTAGAATCACTCGAGAATTCCCTTCAAACATTCAATCAATTTAATTATTATCAAGTTAGAGAATTTTCCACAAACATTCTACAGAATTTATCTTTCTTTTTAGTCTATAGACTTGTCTTATCTTTCGGTTAGAAGACGCAGGCGCTTCTGCTTTTTGTTACTTAGTCTTCCACTATGTCAATTATTGTTGTACTGTGTGGTGGCAGTTGGCCTTTCAAGGCTATTGTGGTTGGCTGCCACTCGCTGCATGTGGCTGTGGTTGGGTGTTTGGCAGTGGCTATGGTGAGTTGTGCAGTGAGGGAGGAGAGATTTGCTGCGATTTCTCTGCACGTGGAAGGCATGCAAATAAAGGGGAAAATGGATTTAGGCGAGAAGAAAAATCAAGGGAGGGGGGGTATGTGTGGTGTGAGAAGTGAAAATAATAATAATAATAATAAAATTAAATAAAAATTAAAAATAGTATAAAATAATATTTAAAGAAGATATATAGAGAATAAAATTTTGAGTTGCCCTCTATTTGTTTGGACACGTGGATATATAAAAGCCATGAGAGCAATCACCTGATAGAGAAAGAAGCCATCGAAATTCGGATTCTTTCTACGGAATTGGAGATGAAGTGAATCATCTGCATACATTACTGTCCAACACCCTCGTTTCAAAGTTCATTTTAATTCCAAAAGGTTAGAAAAAAAAAAAAAAAAAGTGAACATAATATTCTCTCACAATCTCAAAACCAAGCTACAATTTATATTTAATTTAAACCTATTCGCTAAGCCAAATCCTTCTGTATTGCAATTGCCATTTACTTTGGAAATGATTTTCATGATATTTCGAAGAAGTCAACTCGCGAAACTACTCTCTTTTTTATTTTATTTATTTTTAGATGAAACAACAACGAACATTACAAATACAATTCATTAAAATCATAGCGTGTTAATTAGTGAGGCTAAAAATAAAAAAAAAAACCATGGAGGGATCTTTGCATGGGGGGGATAAAAAGGGCTGCAAGCCACCCCCAACTTGTGGCCACCCCGGGGTTAGGGGTGGTTTTCCGTCCATCCCCAACCCCTTAGGGTGGCTTGCAACCACCCTAGGGGTTAGGTGTGGCTTTTCGGCCACGTACTCCTTCAATTTTTTTCTTCATATATTTAATTTTTAATAAAAAATTAATATGCAGATGTGGTAAAACGGTACGTTTAGTTTAAGATTAATGGGCATTAAACATTTGTAATTGTATGGGTTAATTTGCCTTTTCAATTAACCAACGGAGTAAATAGTCAAAAAAAAAAAAATTTAGGGAGCTTTCAATTTTGGAGCGCTGACTAAGGAATTTATAATATATTTACCATTTTTTTTTTTAACTTTTTTAAAGAATATGAAAGAAGAGAGAACATTTATATTATTTCTTGTTCATTTTTTTCCCCTAAGCAAAAAGGTAGGTCATGGAGATCAATTGTAGCTATCCTACTATGACCGTAGTAGCACCTACCCACTAGGAGTTCCACAGGAGGAGCCTAGGCAGTGGGAACCGCAAGCGCTCCCTCAAATCCAACTGAGTCATAGCCTGACTCAGCCCCACTAGCATCAATAGGAATCAAGGTGGCTAATACTAATGAGTCATATGTGGGAATTTTTCATTGTAGAGATTTGAACCCATGCCCTAATACATGCCTAACTACTTTCGGGATTTCTTTGGGCCATTGAACCACCACACGAGTGAATAATACTCACTAAAGATAGTGAGTACTGTTCACTCACCATTCATTTTGGGTTAAAATGGGGAGGCTGAAAATTGAGAATTTTAATCGTTTTTGCTAAATTGCCTCACCAAAATAACTAAAAAATGGTTTTAGTGAGGCTACAAATGCTCTTAATGAGTATTGTTCACTCACCATTTTTTTTTTTTGTTGAAATTGTTAGTCTTAAAAGTACATATTTAAGCCAATTTTGTTAAACAAAAATAACTAAAAAGTAGTTTTTGTGAGGCTGCTAGAAGTGCTATTTCAAAATAAAAAGACAAAAAGACATCTCAAATATAACTAATTAAATATTTTCCTGTTTATTAACTGAAGAAGATCTAGTACCTTCGAGCTCCACTCAACTATGATTACATAATTACTATGATCCCTCTCCAGTGAGACCGTGAAGCCCCTCCCCACCTCCCTTTTTGTTTGTGTGTGTTTTTTTCTTTTTTTGCGCTATGGTTTGATTTTGGAACCAAGCAACAACGTCCAGATTCAGCAACAGTAGTAGCCGTATATCTTTTGGCTTCTCCTTGTGCTTGGGTTTCGTCGATATTTTGCTCGGAAACTTAGATCGGTTCCTTGTGTTGTCAATCTACTCATTTGCCACTAGCCTAAGCTCGTATGTGCCACTATACACTTCTCCCTGGTGCCACTGTGCCCTATAGACATCAAACATTTTCTCTCTTCTTTTTGGCAAGTGTTGGATGTGTTTCATGCTAGCCGGATTGTGGATCTCACGCGCTTTGCGGCTGAGCCTCATGTGCTGGTTTTTCTCTGTCATTTTTTTGCTAGATCTTGCCAATATTGATGTTGGTTTTCTTTGTTTTGTTGTGTTATTCTAGTTTCGGTGTGAGAGACTTGTCTCACTGCCAGATCAATAAAACTTGTTTGTTTAAGAATAAAACCTACCTATATATTCAAATCTAGTCTGTCCAGAGCAGATCTACCTTTGAAAGGAAGTATACACATGGATTAGATCGGAGAAGGTAGATATATTTTTTATTGTTATATTTTTACTATATCTACGATATTATACTTTCCATAACTTTTGGCTATGTTTCTTTGTAAGATCTTTATGTTATAGATCTCTTATTATGCAATGAACAAAGATGAAAGAATTCTCTTTAAAAAAAAAAATTATAACTACATAATTGAGGTTTTAAGTAGAGATATTAAATATTTTTTTAAATCATAATTAGGGTTTTAATGTGGAGAGCAAATGCACTTGTCTTGTCATTGATCCGTGTGCAAATTTCGTCTTCTCTAAGTACCAAAAAAGAAAATACATTTTTGCTGCTATTTTCTTAAAAAAAAAAAAAATCTGAAGCAATTTCGATCGACAATTGCAGTTTGGCTCAAGCTAGCCGGGCCCACTCCCTTTGCGGTTTCTGTCCAGCACTACCAAAATCCATTTCAATATGTCTCATTTTCAAATTAAGAAAAATGTTATTAATTATATTTTTATTTTTATTTATTGATGTCAAGTTTTGAAAGGGTAGGTCAATCGATTGCGTATTACACCTCGAGATTATTAGTTTAAACTTTTCTCCTTTTTTTTGTATTGATATATTAAAAAATATATATCTTTATTAAAAATCGTGTCACATAAAAAAAAACATATTGCATAGCATTACTTCCAAATCAATCATGAGTAATGCTATCATGACAATTATCTTATTGTATTTTATAAAGAAATATCACTCAATATTTTCTCTTGGCAAGTATTTGTTCTTTTATTTATTATTATTATTTTTTATAAAAAAAAAAGTGAATGTAAATGTGCCATATAAACAAAAACATTATGAAATAGACACTTAAAAATGCTCATTAGCCTTTCTCTATTTTATAAGGGCTACTTTTTTAACTTCAGTCAAAATCGGTTATTAGTTATGCAAAAAAAAAAAAAAAAAAAAAAAAAACAAAACAAAACAAAACAAAACCACAACTTCCAAAAGAGCAGCGGGTCCAACCTCTGCAGCATTTTTCTTTTGTGTCTAAGGCAGATTATATATATATGGCTGTATTTTACATTTGCAGTAAACAGGGAGAATGAGAACAAGAACAGAAGGTTCTAATAATTTTATTTGATTTATAATTGAAGTATGCATCTTTTTGTGTGCTATCAAAAGAAAAAAGAAGAGATTTATTCCAACTTTCTTTTTCTATTATTTCTCTTTTTAATTTCCTTCTTTTGTTTGGTGGGTCCAATTTATACTAGATAGCACTTACATTTATCAAAGTAGAGTAATCTTATTTCAACTTTGGAGCTTATAAGTCCAAAGGGATATATACCTCAAATCATAACTCATGGAGTGAAATTTACAAGTTAGTTTGTCTTCTTTTCTTTATTTTTGTTTTTTTTACATGTTCATACGTCACAGTCCAGTTTCTTGAGCTAANAAAAAAAAAAAAAAAAAAAAGAAAAAAGAAGAGATTTATTTCAATTTTCTTTTTCTATTATTTCTCTTTTTAATTTCCTTCTTTTGTTTGGTGGGTCCAATTTCTACTAGATAGCACTTACATTTATCAAAGTAGAGTAATCTTATTTCAACTTTGGAGCTTTGTGTTCTGATTCACGTGTTAGTATATAAGTCCTAAGGGATATATACCTCAAATCATAACTCATGGAGTGAAATTTACAAGTTAGTTTGAATCTTCTTTTCTTTATTTTTGTTTTTTTTTACATTTTCATACGTCCCAATCCAGTTATTTGAGCTAACTCTAAAGAATTTCTCATTTCTCTTCTTGTGCATAAATACTTGACTTCCATTGATGGAATACACAGATTTTTTATTTATTTATTTATCGGCTAGTATAGACCCTCAATTAAAATTTTAGCTTATTTATTCATCTCAAAATAAAAATTTTTTAAAAAAATTATTATTATTATTTTTTTACATTGTCGGAAAATTTCTTACATTAACGTCCATATAAATATTTAACTTTCTGGACCAAGTCTATTCAGTTGCTCAAAAGAGGCAGAAGATACAGTTGCACCAAGAATCAGGGTCCCCCTGCAGCTTCTTCTACTAAACTCTTCTTCCTCTCTCTCTCTAGTCTATGTTTTTCTGTCTGTCTGTCTCTTCCAGAGAAACAGAGACACACAAAAACTCGCCATTCTCAGACCAAAGAGACAGCAGCGTGCCAAAAGAATGAAAAAACCCATCTTAGCATTGACCATCCTAGTATTATTGTTGGTAGAAGAAGCTACAGGCCACAGCATTGAGAAAAAGCTGTCAGATTTCAAAAACAAATTAGCCTCTTCTCCTACTGGATCATCTTTGCCAACGCCCCTGACTTCAGACAAGAAAAAGGTAAGAGACTGAAAGAGACATGTTTTTTTTTTTTTTTTTTGGTTTCTCCATCCAAGTGTTTGAATGTGTTTTACAGGATGGGAGAGTTTTGTATCCAATTGGGTACGGAGCAGACCCAACAGGGGAAAAAGACAGCAGCGATGCAATTCTTCAGGCTTTGGGTGATGCTTTCCAATTGCGAACAGGATTGGAGTTGCTGTCTGGGATCAGAGACTTCGGCGGTGTGGAGATTGATTTGCAAGGTGGAAGCTACAAAATCAGCAGACCAATAAGGTTCCCTTCCTCTGGTGGTGGCAATATTCTGGTCACTCTCTTTCTCTTTCTCTTCCCAACTATAAACACAAATACTCTGTTTTTTGTTATGTACAAGAAAATTCTTTTAGAATCTATTTCTATTTTTGTTATGTCAATTTATACACCAAAAATTATAAAAATAGGGTCTTATATATATATATATGACCCTATTTTTATAATTTTTTAGGAAGTAGGAGCTACAAATTTTCTTAGAATATACTAAAATATATGTTTTCTTATTAAGTTTATACTAGAATGTTTTATATTAAGGTCTTATACTACCAAATTTGTTTCTCTCACCTCCTAGAGTTTTCTATAAGGATAATTTAATCAATGAGCGCAAAATATAGCCCTTAGGACAATTCATAATTCACAAGGGTGGTCCCGGTGGACATAAGTATAACATGGAACCATCCCAAAATTTCTTGGGTCTTTTCTCTATCCTTCCGCGACTGCTCTTACATTTTATTATTCTTATGGCTTTGTTTGATAAAACTTTTCTTCTTTTATTTTTTGGCTGTTCATGCACTATTTTCTAAAAGAATTTCAAAATCAAAATATCGTAACTTCTTTTAATATTTTCTAAAGCATCATTATAAAACTTTTGTTAAAACTTTTTTATGCCACTTTTTCCTTCTTTTTTTTTTCCTTCACTTCAATCTACTTACTGGCTTTAACAAACAAATTCATATCTCTTCCTTTTCTCGGGTCAGAGTTACTGATCAATATCCAATAATACCTTAAAAATTATTAGTCAATTTTTTTTTTTTTTAATTTTTTTACAAATTTCAACTATTAAATATATCTAAGTCTTAGAATAAGACATTCACTATATATTTTCGAAGCTATCTAAATTTTAAAGTTTAAATCTTAGTAAATGCGTATTTTTGAGGCTATTAAGTATATTTTTTAAGTTATCTTAATAGTGAGTGTCATATTCTAAACCCTTAAAATATATTTAATACTTGAGATTATAAAAAATTAGCTAACGATTTCAAAGGTATTGCTAAGGATCTTAATCCTAGGCTTATCCACCACTTCATTAACTGCTCTAAATGCACGGAGAAGAAACCTTAAAGGGATACATTTAGTTATTTTAAGATGGTATTTTTATAAAAAAAAAAAAAAAAAAAAAACTAAAATGACAAAATTATTCTTTTAAAAACAACTAACTTATTCCTCGAGGATCCGGTCCTAAATGCGCTTCTTGTTTGAAATCTGTAGACTAAATTTTAGAGGGTGGTTGGAGTGTAAATTATTGGAATTAGGATCCTTTTAATTTTAAATGAAATTAATAATATTTAGTTAATTATAATAAAAAAATGTTTTTATTCCTTAAAAATGAAAAGACAACATTACCCCTATATTATTTGAAACGTAGAAAATCTGTGACTAAATGAATATTGGTTGGAAAAGGACAGAAAGTTTTGACCTTGAAGGCATACATATAAAGAGGCATTAATGGTGGAATTTAATGGTAAAAAGAGGGATCCAGTTGATCCGGCTTTCAATGCATGAAAGACCGAGCACTCTGAAATACGGCAACGTGGCAGAGGCCCACATGCACGAGTTGCATCAACCCACCTAAAAAACACCAAAAGTCTCAAAATTGAGAGACCAAAAAACTTTTTGCACATTCAATTTTTTTGATGGTTTGAAAATTGAAAATTTTGGATTTGAATTTTTACATTTATTTTACTTAAATAAATGCAGAAATTTGTATTATTAAGTTGAGTAGATTTAATATATTAAAAATTAAAATTAATTACTTTGATAACATAAATTTTTGTATATATATATATATTTTTAACTAAAACATTTGTTTAAGCCGTTAAATAAAACAGATGATTCAAATTTTAAAATATGTGTATTTCATATTTTAAGGGATGACTTTTCAGCCACCCTAAACCCCCCGGCAAGCCACCCCTAACCCCTATGGAATGGTTTATAATAATGTTGGAGTTGCTAAAAACATTATGACATTATTAATTATGGGGATTATTATTATATTTGTTGACAACAAAATTAAGAGTAAATTTAAGAATTTAACTCTTGTATAATTTTTGTATATCTGGACTAATGTAGAGTGTTAATAAATAATTAGATTTGTGATCAATTTTTAATAAAGATTGATTTAATGATTTAAAAGCATTCCACAGTAATCAAGTTGTATAAGAATTATATAAGAGTAGTTTGTAGCGTTGGTCAACAATTAAGGGAAAGCAAACTAACTCATATCGATTTCAAGGATCTTTATTGAATTGGATTCCATTATGTTTTTTATGATATTATTTTTAAATACTTTCTCTAATTATTAAGGATGACCTATTATTATAGTCTCTTTAATTTATGCATTATTATATAATAATTATTTTAAAAATAATAAGCCACAATACTCTTTATAAAATGATATAGATGTGTCAATTCAATCAGTAAAATCGTCAATTATTTTTTATTAGAATGTCATACGACAGTTGTTATAAGACAGTTGTATAATGATGTTATGATATTGAAAAGCCTTTGAATTAGTACTTTTTTTAAAAAAATTAAAATAATAATTAGTTTTCATTACCATATTATTTATAATACTTATATAGGAGTTTATGAAATAATATTAAGTTTTTATGCAACGTAACATTGGCTTGGTTAATAATTAGGTACAAGGAGGGACTTTGAGAGCCTCAGATACATTTCCCGGTGATCGGCATCTCATCGAACTATGGTCAACGGATTCTCCGGCATCAGGCCAAAATTACCAAAATGCAGGATACCACTACGAGGATATCACGTTCCGGGACATCCTCTTTGATTCCACTTACCGAGGAGGAGGGATTTTCGTTGTCGATTCTTCAAGAATTCGCATAAACAACTGCTTCTTTCTCCACTTTACGACCCAGGGAATTCTCGTACAAAGAGGCCATGAAACCTTCATCTCAAGCTGCTTTCTTGGACAACACTCGACCGTCGGCGGCGCAAAAGACGAGAAGTATTTCTCCGGCACCGCCATCGATCTCGCTAGCAACGACAATGCTGTCTCGGACGTTGCAATTTTCTCGGCAGCAATTGGCATTGTTTTAAGAGGCCAGGCGAACATGCTCACTGGAGTACATTGTTACAACAAAGCAACCTTTTTTGGCGGGATTGGAATCCTCCTAAAACTTGCCGGATGCTCGCAGACTAGAATAGACAACTGCTACTTGGATTACACCGCTATAGTTATGGAAGACCCAGTTCAAGTTCATGTTACAAACGGATTCTTCCTCGGCAATGCTAATGTGGTCTTGAAATCCGTTAACGGCCAAATCTCCGGCTTAAATATAGTGGACAACATGTTTAGCGGGCAAGCAGAAAATATGGTTCCAATAATTAAGTTAGACGGGAAATTCACCGACATTGATCAAGTTGTGATCGACCGGAACAATGTGAACGGCATGAGATTGAAATCGACAGTCGGAAAATTGACGGTGGCCGGAAATGGGACTAAGTGGGTGGCCGATTTCTCGTCGGTGTTGGTGTTTCCCAACCGGATTAATAATTTGCAGTACTCGTTTTACAGTAAAGAAAAGCGTAAATTTACAGCGCATGCAGTGACGGATGTGTCTGATAATGTGGTGGTTGTGGAGAGTAAGAAGAAGGTCAATGGGATTGTCTCCATGATTGTTGACCAGTATTGCTTAATTGGAGAGAAAAACATCCTCGTATAAACATTGAAGTTTTGCTGCATATATTTAAAAATTATCTTTATGATATATAATTTGTTCTGCTTTTTGTTTATTTCTTTCATTGTTGACTTGGGAGTTGGGTGCATGTTTTCCTTCCCCTTTCCCTCTATATTGCTTAGAAAATTTTCTTTTTATTAAAGTCATTTTTACTCCCTCTACGGCTTAGGGTTTATTTGGGTGCGTGTTTAAAGGGATTAAAGGTGCATTTAACATTTTAAAAATCCATTAGAAGAAAAAAAATTACTTGTTTAGTTAAAAAAATTAAAAGCTCTTTTAACTTCTAAGAGTCTAAAAAGCCCAAAATAGTTAAAACATACTTTTGGCAAAAAGTTAAAAAATAAAGCTTTTGCCAAAAAATGTTTTTTTACTTTAAAACTCTATTTTTCAAATACAATCTCAACCATGCTCTTAATCCCATACTTCATTATTGTGAAGAAAAAAAATTAACAATATTATCATTAGAAAGATAGATCGGAGAAATTACGTTCGTCTTACTTATCAATCTACCACTCAATTTGTAATATTTTCTTAATCTTTTAATTTAATTGATGTACTCTACTTATAATATACTAACGAGGTTGCAATATTATTTCTATTCCGCAACCTAAGAGGACAAAAATATATTGTATAAGATAAAAATTTCAAAAAAAAAAAAGGTAAAAAAAAAAAAAAAAAAAATTAAGAATAGGGATTATGGTTATTATGTCTTAATTATCCTTAGTTTAGCAACTTTAAATATTAGAGAAATTACCTCAAAACACCTTGGATCGGCATTCGGATTTTTTTAAAATCCCTAATCTTTTTTTTTTTTTCCTGACAATTTACTCCTTAAGTAAATCAAAATCACAATAAAATCCTTACCGTCAAAGTTTTGTTAACTGTCATTAGTTTGGGTCAAAACGCACCATTTTGATCCATTAAAATATTATTTTTTAAAAATTAAATATAAAAAATAAAAAGAGAGAATGCAACCACCCCCTTAGGCTTGGGGGGCCGAATGACCCCGATGGCCTAAGGGGGGTGGTCCGAGCCACCCCCTAGGGCCAAACCCTCAAAAAAAAATTTAAGGGTTTGGCCCTAGAGGGTGGTCGAGCCACCCCCTTGGCCCAAGGGGGTGGCTCGGCCACCCCTATACGATCGGTTTGGGGTGGCCGAACCAACCCCAGGCCTAAGAGGGTGGTTCGGCAACCCCTGCATTCTCTCTCCTTTTTTTTTTGGCCTTTTGGGTGTGTCCGAACCACCTCCTTGGCCATGTGGGTGGTTCGGCCACCCCTAGATCGACCGTATGGGGATTGTTGAGCCAACCCCTGCATTCTCTTCTCTTTTTTTAAAAAAAATATTTTATTTTTTTATTTTTTAGATTTAATTTTTTTTAAAAATAATATTTTAATGGGTAAAAATAGTGCATTTTGACTCAGACTAATAGTAGTTAACAAAATTTGGATGGTAGGAATTTTATTGTGATTTCGATTTACTCAGGAAATAAATTGTTGAAAAAAAAACTTAGAGATTTAAAAAATTCGAGTGCCGACCCAAGGTGTTCTGAGGTAATTTCGCTAAATATTACATTTAATTTAGGAGTTTCTTGGTGTACTTTAAACGAAGAGTGATACATGTGAGGTACTAGTATAGGTTTTTTATTTTTATTTTTATTTTTTTCCTTGAGCAAATAACAATATTCATGAAGATCAATGAACAACAATATATGGTAGAAACCCGAACTATAAAATCAGACAAGATGAATATATCCGTAGAATACAATCCAATTGGAAATGACCCGTTCAAAAGAAGAACTGTTAAAGATTTCGGTGGTTTGAAAATAGTAGTCGCTTTGAAAAGACATTCTTAAAGTTTAAAAACTCTTAATTTTACCGATCAAACTTTTAATTTGATGCAATCTACCTCAGGTTTGGCATTAAACATACGTTAAAATGGATGAAATGACTTTTATATCCCTGAAACTTTTATAAAATAACAAACTTACCCTTAATTTCACATTAAAAATTAAAAAAGAAAAGAAAAGTTGTTGGTATTTTCATATTTTTCATAGTATCCGTTAAGATTTAACACAAAATCTTAACGGGGATGCTAGGTTGTATGAAACTAAAAGTTCAAAGAGTGAAATTGAGTTTTTGAACTTTTGAAATGTCTTCTCAAAACACGTAGAAATTTAGGAGGTCTTTGTGGAGTTAACCCTAATTTTTGAAACGTGTAATTTGAAATAGTAATTCTTAAAATGTAGTTAAGTATTTGATAAAATTACGGTTTATGTTTTAAAATAGTATTTTTACTTTTAAAAAAGCAGCTCATGCATGTGATCCATAAACATATTAAACATAGTTTTTTTTTTTTCTTTATGCTTTTATACCACAAATTTCTAAAAATGCACTCAGAAATAGCTCACTTTTTACGTTTTGGTTTAAAATTATAGGGAAAAATATAAAATGGCCCACCAAACTACTTGTCATTTGTAATTTAGTCCTCCAAAGTTTCAATTGACCCTTTACAATTTGGCCCCCTTTGTTAGGGAGAACCGTGAAAATGGATGGAAAAGGCAAAACGACGTCATTTTGGGGCTGCAGAGTTACTAAAATGCTCTCTTTAAAAGAAAAAATAAAATTAAAAAAAAAAAAAAACCCATCTAAACGGCATCGCTTTGCCTTCTCAATAATAATAATAAAAAAAACCTTCTTCCTTCTTCCTTCCCGTGTTCTTTCTTCTCAACCAACCTAAACCTTTAGAATCCCACTACATCCCAGCCAAAGCATAGGAAATCTCCCACGAATCCCAGTGAAGACCACGTCCAGATTTTACCGCTTCCATCTCCATCGCAGAAAGGGGCTCTACTTTGATTTTCACTTGGCAACTCATCCTTCGGCACAAATATAATGATCTTGTGGTCAGAATTAATTTACACCCATTTACTCTCATAGGAATTCCCACCTTCTCTAAGAGAAAATGATTCCATACATCGTCCAAAATGAGAACAGATTGTTTTCTTCTCAGCAAAGCCTGTGCCAATTTTGTGGTCCTTTTCTTTTCATCAACCACATTCGAAAGGTCTAGATCCACCATGTTGGCAATATCATTCTGTAATTTATGAATGCTAAAATCTTGTGATACTGTAATCCAGAAAACATGATTAAAAGTGTTTGAATTTTCTGAAAGGACGGAAGAAAGAAGAAGGGTTTTTTTTTTAAAAAAAAAAAATTTATTGAGAATTCAAAACAAGGCCGTTTAGATGGTTTTTTATTTTAATCTTTTTTTCTTCTGATGATGGCATTTTAGTAACTCTGCAAAAGCAAAACGATGTCGTTTTGTTTTTTCCATCCATTTTCACGGTTCTTCCTAACGAAAGGAGGCCAAATTGTAAGGGGTTGATAGTTTGGAGGCTACTTTATACTAATTGAAACTTTGAGAATTAAATTACAAATGACGGGTAGTTTGGAATGCCATTTTATATTTTTCCCAAAATCATACCTTCTTCTCTGCCACTCTCATTTGCACTTGGACAAACTGGTCTTTTACCACAGTGAGGGAAGACTACCATTATTGAGGCGTCACTCTGCCTAGTNTTTTTTTGGCCTTTTGGAGGTGTCCAGGCCACCCCCTTGGCCATGGAGATGGTTCGGCCACCCCTAAACCGGCCGTATGGGGATGGTTGAGCCAACCCCTGCATTCTCTTCTTTTTTAAAAATATATATATTTTTTTTATTTCTTAGATTTAATTTTTAACAAAATTAATATTTTAATGGATTAAAACATTGCGTTTTGACTCAGACTAACAGTAGTTAACAAAATTTGGATAGTAGGAATTTTATTGTGATTTTGATTTACTCAGGGAGTAAATTGTTGAAAAAAAAAAACTTAGGAATTTAAAAAAATCCGAGTGCTGATCCAAGGTGTTCTAAGGTAATTTCCTTAAATATTACATTTAATTTAGGAGTTTCTTGGTGTACTTTAAATGAAGAGTGATACATGTGGATGTGATGTAGTAGTATAGGTTTTTTATTTTTATTTTTATTTTTTTCCTTGAGCAAATAACAATATTCATGAAGATCAATGAACAACAATATATGGTAGAAACCCGAACTATAAAATCAGACAAGATGAATATATCCGTAGAATACAATCCAATTGGAAATGACCCATTCAAAAGAAGAAGAACGGTTAAAGATTTCGTGGTTTGAAAATAGTAGTCGCTTTGAAAAAACATTCTTAAAGTTTTAAAACTCTTAATTTTACCGATCAAATTTTTAATTTGATGCAATCTACCTCATGTTTGGCATTAAACATACGCTAAAATGGATGGAATGACCTTTATATCCCTAAAACTTTTATAAAATAACAAACTTACCCTTAATTTCACATTAAAAATTAAAAAAGAAAAGAAAAGTTGTAGGCATTTTCATATTTTTCATAGCGTCCATTAGGATTTAACACAAAATCTTAACGGAGATGCTAGATTGTATGAAATTAAAAGTTCAAAGAGTGAAATTGAGAGTTTTTGAACTTTTGAAATGTCTTCTCAAAACACGTAGAAGTTTAGGAGGTCTTTGTGGAGTTAACCCTAATTTTTGAAACGTGTAATTTGAAGTAGTAATTTTTAAAATGCAGTTAAGTATTTGATAAAATTACAGTTTATGTTTTAAAATAGTATTTTTACTTTTAAAAAAGCAGCTCATGCATGTGATCCGTAAACATATTAAACACAGTTTTTTTTTTTTTTCTTCATGTTTTTACACCACAAATTTTTAAAAATGCACTCAGAAAATAGCACACTTTTTACGTTTTGGTTTAAAATCATAGGGAAAAATATAAAATGCCCCCCCCCCCCAAAATCTATTTGCCATTTGTAATTTAGCCCTTCAAAGTTTCAATTGACCCCTTACAATTTGGCCCCCTTTGTTAGGGAAAACCGTGAAAATGGATGGAAAAGGCAAAACGACGTCGTTTTGGAGCTGCAAAGTTACTAAAATGCTCTCTTTAGAAGAAAAAATAAAATTAAAAAAAACCCATCTAAATGGCGTCGTTTTGCCTTCTCAATAAATAAATAAAAAAAAAAAAA
This sequence comes from Carpinus fangiana, assembly GCA_006937295.1. Taxonomy (NCBI): domain Eukaryota; kingdom Viridiplantae; phylum Streptophyta; class Magnoliopsida; order Fagales; family Betulaceae; genus Carpinus; species Carpinus fangiana. The sequence goes on from CM017321.1 coordinate 6,284,297, forward strand.
AAAAAAAACCTTCTTCCTTCTTCCTTCCCGTGTTCTTTCTTCTCAACCAACCTAAACCTTCAGAATCCCACTACATCCCAGCCAAAGCACAGGAAATCTCCCACGAATCCCAGCGAAGACCACGCCCAGATTTTACCGCTTCCATCTTCGTCATAGAAAGGGGCTCTACTTTGATTTTCACTTGGCAACTCATCCTTCGACACAAATATAATGATCTTGTCGTCAGAATTAATTTACACCCATTTACTCTCAGAGGAATTCGACGTTCTCTAAGAGAAAATGATTTCATACATCATCCAAAATGAGTATAGATTGTTTTCTTCTCAGCAAAGCCTGTGCCAATTTTGTGGTCCTTTTCTTTTCATCAACCACATTCGAAAGGTCTAGATCCACCATTTTGGCAATATCATTCTGTAATTTATGAATGCTAAAATCTTGTGATACTGTAATCCAGAAAACATGATCAAAAGTGTTTGAATCTTCTAAAAGGAAGGAAGAAAGAAGAAGGTTTTTTTTATTTTTTTTTTATTTTATATATATATATAATTTTTTATTGAGAAGGCAAAACAACGCCGTTTAGATGTGTGTTTTTTTAATTTTTTTTTTCTTCTAAAGATGGCATTTTAGTAATTTTGCAATCCCAAAACGACATCGTTTTGCCTTTTCCATCCATTTTCACGGTTCTTCCTGACGGAAGGAGGCCAAATTGTAAGGGATTGGTAGTTTTAGGATTACTTTAGGGGTTAAAGTACAAATGGCCGGTAGTTTGATAGGCCATTTTATATTTTTCCCAAAATCATACCTTCTTCTCTGCCACTCTCATTTGCACTTGGACAAACTGGTCTTTTACCACAGTGAGGGAAGACTACCATTATTGAGGCGTCACTCTGCCTAGTTTCTTGGCAATTTCCTCGAGAGGGATGGAATCATGGAAGTTTCACATATTGGCACTGTGCATGCCAAGTTCTTAGTAATTTTCCCCTTGACCCTATGCATTGACAATAGTTCCCCGTCTAGCTAGTTAAACGCGCCCGCCATTGTTGAAGCAAGAGTAAAGAAGAAACACATGGAAATGGTTTCCTCAAAATCACCACTTCCCCTCCTATCTACCATTTTTATACTCACTGCCCAAGCCGTCGCGCGGCCAGACTTCCTTTATTACTTTTGTATACACGACAAGGGAGGAAACAGCGCCGGTAATAGCAGCTGCGAGGCAAACTTCGGTGACCTCCTCTTCTCCCTCTCTGCCGTCACAGAAAACGAAATCGACCGTGGGGTCTCCCATCACGCTTACGGCCAAAACTCCGACCAAGTATACGCAATTGGGTTTTGTAGAGGAGATGTTAACCCACATGCTTGCCGTGGTTTCCTCAACGACGCTGCGTTTCTTCTCACCGAGCGCTGTCCCCAGCAAAAGGAGGCAATTGGATGGTACGACGAATGTATGCTACGCTACTCAAATCGCTCCACTCGCGGCGCCGAGAAAACTAATCAGAAATTCTTTATGTGGAACCTGAATAACATGTCAGGCAATTACGATCTTAGGACCCCTTTGGAGAGACGAAGAAGTAGAGCTGCCGCAGGTGGTCTTGATCTTATGATTGCAGCAGCTAATGCAATCCCTAATTCATTATATGCACTTGCGCAGTGCACACCTGATTTGTCTGAGCAAGAATGCAACCATTGCTTACTTGGGGCTTTTGAAAGCATTCCGCAATGTTGTGATGGGAAGGAAGGTGGGAGAGTCGTGAGACCCAGCTGTAATATCAGGTTTCAGAACTACCCGTTCTATAACCTTACAACTGCTGCGTTACCAAGAACATTGATGCCGACCAATACAAATAAAAGAAAAGGTACATATGTTCCTTTATAATTATAACACAACATTAATACAAGTTATCCATGCTTTTTGAGGTTATTTCTTCCAAAGAGAGGCAATACTGATTCCAAGACTCAACCCTCAGAATGTTCTAATGAGACAGGATTTTGGTTTTTGCAGCGCGCGATAGACCTCTAATTTTCGTGATCATCAATAAGTTTGTGGTAGCTGTTGCTTCCGTGGTACTAATTGTCTCCATGGGCATCTATTTAAGCGTGAAGGGGCACGGGAAGAACTATGCAAGTAAGGCTATGCTTGTTTCGACTTAAAATGATTTTTGGAAAAAAAAAAAATTGTATTTTTCTGTGTTTAGTGCAACTTAAAATAATAGTCGATGGAAAATATTTTCTGTTTGACTGAAAATTCTTCTCAATTTTCAAAAAATTTAGAAGAATTTTCAGTCAAACGATTTACATTTTTGGAAACTGCAATCCATTTTATGAGTTAGAAAATCTCATTCTCAAATCGATAAACCCAACTAGAGGCCTTGCCAGGTCCACGTTGGGACCCGATTGAGACCCAATTTTTCGATATTTAAGCGGGAAACATTTTATGATATTTGGTTCATACGAAAAATTACAAATTATATATATATTCATTCAATCATATTAAACTCTTACGAAAATGCCTGGTTGGGTCCCGTCGGGACTCGGTTAGGACACTTCCAAGACTCAATCGGGACATTTTCGTAATTTAGAATTTAATATGATTGAATAAAAAAATAAACTATTTACAAGAATAGTTGTGTAACCAAACGAAGGAATAATTATACCGTAGAATTATTACTAAACAATTTTATTTTGCGAACCAAACAAGGCCTAATTAGTACTAAACAATTTCATATGGTTAAATATAATAAAAATGTACACACTTTTGCTTCCGCTAGCTATTTCATACATTTGTAGACCTCTAAGGTTGAACCGCTTCCATATTTTTTTTTCTCTCTCTTTTGCTTCCTCTATTTATCTCTCTCTCTTCTTCTTCTTTTTTTATTTTTTATTTTTTTAAACAATAAATTCACTTAATGTATCGAACAGTTCAATATGAGAGGATATTTAGCTCCCATCTGTCAAGAAGTGACTGCCAGTAAAACAAACAAAAATTTGTTACATTTCTATACATGACGTGTCACTTGGTAATTGGTATTTAGAAAAAAGTTTATTTTCAGTCTCTAGTATTATAGAGTCCACTGTTAGTTGTATGCACATATTTTAAAATATAGAACTCCTCTTATATTCATTTAACTTGGTTGATTGATTAATTAGAGTTGACTTGTTTCGCATGTGAAGCTATGAATGAAATTACAAGCACGGAATTAGACCTTGGTTATGAAGCAAAAAAGAATGGGCGTGGATATGGTACTGCTGCTTACAAGGTCAGTGGATATAATTTTGAATCCGACTTATATGCTTTAGCTTTAATTACAACCACATCTTCTATGAAAAAAATTTTAAGGCCCAGATTTAATCAAACTAAACGTTATTGTTTTTTATTACCAAATTAATGTTGTTGAAGCATAGACGTCGTTTAAGGAGGAATGGCCCTATGAACAAACACTACAAGAAATTGTGTCATAAGCGATGACATTATTTGCGGCGACCTAAAATTTATCCAACTTGGCTTCCCGCACATATTGTTTGAACGATTACTTTATAATGTTCGAATGGTAGCGTTTCCATTTCCATCCTACATCGCTTCTTGCCACACCGTTCCAATGGTAGGGTTTCTCTTTATCCTACGTGGCTTGCTGCACATGTCGTTCAAATGGTTCCTCTCCACCATTAGTACGGTCTTGGACAAATTTCACCAAGTGTCTTTTCAAGTCTAATTTTTCCTAATTTCTATCTTAACTATTAATGTTTCTTATTTATCTCTCAAGCATTCGTTAAGGGGTTCTTAATTCTAGTTTAGAACGGGTATTACTATATATAATTAACAATCTAATATTTCTTAGTAGGATAAGTGTAACCAAAGTGCTGAAAATAAGGACAAGTTAAAGGTAAATCAATTAGTAGGTTTAAATTGACGCATATAATGAAATATTAGGGGAAACTATATTTACCCACTCTAACTACCAACAAATTTGCACTACCAAGGTGGTAGTTGAGTTAGTAAAGCAACAGGGGATATGATTCAATTCTCCCCCTCCTTTCTTCCTAGTGGTCACGGGTTCGAACCCGCTTGTGGTAATAGTCTGCAAACCAGATGCTATTAAGAAGGGACTTTACCAACTTGCACTTTGGTGGGGCTGTGGTGCCGAACTCGCCTTCTAAGGCAATATCTATGGCTCAAACCGAACATTCCACAACGGGTAGGAACCCCAATGGTCACGCCCAAGGGAGGAAATTACACTGGTTGCCCCTTCCTGCCTTTTGCTTAAAAAAAAAAAAAATACCAACAAATTTGCAATGTCTACCCTAATGTTTCAATTTTTGAAATGTCTTCCCTAATCTACCATTGCAATGTTTCCCTTTCATGAGCTAATGTGACAAAAATAGTGCAGTGTCTCACATCGCCTAGGTATGGAGATGAAGATGTGTTTATGTATACTTACACCTTTCATGACAACAATGCGTTTTAAAGCCCATGAAGGTCGCTAGCGGGCACTCGCTGGGAGTCTGGGATGCCAAGAATTTGAGGGTCGTGAGTGGGGACGCTGGGTCCTAAGAGGGGGTGATTATGGCCTCTCACATCGCCTGGGTATTGAGATGGAAATGTGCTTATATTTATATTTACACGCTGAATCCTAAGAGATGGTGATTATGGCGTCCCACATCACCTGGGTATGGAGATCGATGAAGATGTGTTTATATGTATATTTACACGCTGGGTCCTAAGAGAGGGTGATTATGGTGTCTCACATCGCCTAGGGACGGAGATAAAAATGTGTTTATATGTATATTTACACTCTTACAAGCTTATGCGAGAGTAGTACTAGGATGAGTGACCTTTTGTGAAGTCTTATTAAAGGGAGTCAAAAGCAGATAACATTGTGTCAATAAGTTGGAGTGTTATAAATAGCATTGATAAAAAAAAAAAAATTAAAAAAGAGAATATATATATAAGCTAAAAATTCACAAAAATATAAAAGGAAAATATCAATTTTTTTCTAGATTTTTTATCAAAATTATTTTTGTCATTTTTGGCATGGAAGTGGGACATTGCAAAAATTGAAAGATTTGAAGGACATAGCAAATTTGTTGATAATTAGAGGAGATAAATGTACTTTCCCTGAAATAGTATGCATTGGTATATAAGTTATATATATATATATATATTAACGACATTTTCTCAACTATTTGTTTACATACAGTATGTCATATTTTTTTGTTGTGTTCAAAATGATATAGAGGTACACTCAGATTAGGAAGAAGCTCAGTACCATGATATCCTATAGCTCACGCAAGAAGAAAGATGGATCTTTCGTCCCTCCCCTTAATCAAGAAAATGAGGTAAGCAATTTCTACAAAATAATAATTATATGTTAAATCTTTATTTACCGTTTAAATTTAACTATACAAATTATGCAATAAATTGTTATTTTGTTGGTCCGATTGAAGGTCCGAGAGGCTATATCTCAACCTATCCCTGATGGATCCTCAGAGAGTGATGATGATGCTGGTCTCATGTGTTCCTCATCCACTAGCAAGTTGGAGGCAGATCAGAGAGAGGTCAACAGACTGCGAGAGAAAATAAGCTCAATTGAAGAGGAAGTGAGCTCCTTGAAGAGACAGCAAACACAGCTGCAGCAAGAAATGGAAGCCAAGCAGAGACAGCTGGAGCAGCAAATTGAGTTTCTCCTCTCACAACTCCAACTCCGTAGAGACCCTCCTACATAGTGTTTTTGTTTTTTTTTTTAGTGAAAAACATATTAGATTAACATATAAATTCAGTATTTCATGTCAAGTTTATCAACTTATTTTAAAAATATGCAAATTTACTTTTCCCCCATGAACTACTACTCTTCATTAATATAGCCCCATGAACCGACACTCTTACCACCCGACTACCTCGAACTACCATTTACTTATCAAACCCGGCCCTCTTCCATTAGTTAACCTCGTGACAAAATTTGAAATGAAGAAAATACCCTAAATTTAGAAACAAAATTTACATAGAATACCCTTAAAATTAAACAAATTATGAAGAAAAAAAAAAGTATCAATGTAGCATTTTTTTTTTTAAAAAAAAAAAATTACAGTTCCAACAGAAAAAAGAAATCAACAGCCAAATTAAAAAAAATAAATAAATAATAAATAACAAAAAACGAAACTTAAAATTTAATTTTGTTTTTTAAAAAACTATTTCCAAATTAAAAATTAAAACTTAAAAAACTTTAACTTTAAATTTTTTTTTTTATTTATTAGTTTTTTTAATATTTATATTTTTTTATTTGAGGCTATTTCTGTCCTTTCCATTTAATTTAACGAGACTCCCTAACGGCGGGGGGTTCTGGTAAGTAAATGGTAGTTCAGAGTACTCGTGTGGTGATAGTGTCAACTCATGGGAGTCATATTGACGAAGAGTGATAGTTTATGGGGAAAAAAGGTAATTACATCTTATTATTTTGTTCAGTATTATGCATTTTATTGTTAACTGGAAGAAAAAAAAAAATCCATTATTTTATAAGAAAATTATTAAAAGAACACTTTGGAATAAAACTCTGTTAACCATATGAACAAGTTGTTGCTAATAGTGTAGTATTTGTGACCAACTAAACTCATCATTAATAAACACTTGTTAGTGAAAAAAATACTTCATCGATGATACCGAAATATACCCTACATGTTTATATTCTTGTGCTAGATCTTATTAGTAAATATATTCACATAAATTTGTTATGGCAAATGGTGATTTTGCTCTAAATTTGCAATATCTTTTAAATACGTAGATTATTTTTGCGAAATCGCAATCTCAAACGCACCATTAGTATTTAGGTATTAATTCCTGGGTAATATTTAGAATGAAAAGTAAATTTCATTGCTTCTATTATCTATAAAATTTGTAGGCTTAATTGAGCTTAGGGTATAGCTAGGAATGTAGACTACGGGTTGCATTTAGCCATATATTGTTCAAATCTGGGGGGAAGCTTTTCATTGATGGTTGCAAACAACTTATATCTATTTCAAGGATCCTATTGATAGGATGCTAACGGTAACGGGTCTATTCGTCCTAGAGTTGCTCGATATCATCTTCATGCTTTATTTATGTTATGACGCTTTTAGTTTCACCACGGTTATTATAATTGTGGTTTTTAAATTATTGTTATCTATGTCCCTTAGTTAAAGTATTTCGAACCTATCTATGTTATGACGCTTTTAGTTTCGCCATGGTTATTATAATTGTGGTTTTTAAATTATTGTTATCTCTATCCCTTAGTTAAAGTCTTTCGCTGTAATCTCTCTTCGGAGATGATGAGATCCGAGAGAAATAAGGCTGAGAGGCGTATCATGTAGTTAATTACTCATTAATTGATTTACCTTAGGCGTTACATTGTGAGTATGGATCCACTAAACTATTCTCAATTCTTGAGGAAAATAATTTTTTTCTTTATTGAATATTTCTCACAATTCTTATGCACTCACACGTATGTACTAAGGTAACGCCCCGAGTGTTACAACTAGTGTGCAATATGCTTCTCTTGGGTCCTCTATTTATAGATTTGAGTTTACTTGGAGAGGTGAAAATAGGACTTATGAAGCCTAGTAGAACTATGATTACTGTCCTTTCAAAAAACAAAAAAAAACAAAAAAAAAGAATTATTATTACTGATCCTAGTAAACTAGGAATCATGGTCAAAAGGAGATTACACGCCTTGTGACCGCCAGCCATGGGGAGAGATGCTCTCCCTATGTGTTACCTAGTGCTAGGTTTAACCCATGGAAGGTCAACGGTTGGGCTTGATTTTTATCCCATTGGCCCAATGCTCTTTTAACTTTGCTTAAACATGTAGGATTAAATTCTCTGAGCCCAAATGTCTTTCAATTGCCTAAGCCTTTAGGAATTAAAGGCCTAAGCCCAATCAACTCCAAATAAAAGCCTTTAGGAATTAAATAACATATTATAACAGCCTTTTTTTGTTAAGTAGAAAAACAGTTACAATAAATAATTATGATAATGATAAAAGTTTGTTTCGCATCACTTTAGGTATTGAAGTTAATTATTAAATTGTCCATAATTTAAAAAATAGGTAGAAATGTCAAATTTTAGTACTAGTTAGGATTCATGTAGAAGATGAAACCTTCTACTGATTTCAAAGAAATACATAAAAGATGAAAGGTCTTCTTTTGCGATATATTTAAAGATTGATAAATATTCTAAGAAACAAGCTGCAACATTGCTCCCTTTCTATGCAATAAAGGCAATAAATTTGGCGACCAAAAAATAAATTGAGAGAGAAGAGTGTAGCTTAGAAGTCATTACCAAACATTACGCCAAGGATTTTGTGTACAGACGGCATCAATGTTTCTTGAAATGTTTTTCATAGCATTCTCTGAAACAAATCTCAACATCACTTCGATCTTTTAAGCAATGACGTATGCATGATAAATGCTCGTCAGGACCCTCCTCTAGGCCATGGTGTTTCTCCCAACATATTAGATATCCCAAAATAGCACAAGTTTCAAAACCAATCCTCTCCTTTACCACCAAAGGGTGAAATATCCATGTTTCTTCACGAAGTTTAATTTCATAAGAAAGGAATGTATCCATTGTTTCTTGAACTTCATCAAGTTCAGAGGAGTGAGGATGGAAGATGGGCAGTGGAGAGGGCGAAAAAGAGATAGAAGTAAAGTCCTTAGTTTGAACTTCATCAAGTTTATGGGAATGTGAAAGCTGTGTGGGAGATGATGGGGGATGGAAAGAGATGATGGGAAATGTCATTAGCTTGCACTTTTAAGAGAATAAGGACAAGCAACTTCATCAGTACTAGCATACGTTTTCTAATACATTTGTAAGCCATGGATTTTAGTCCACTTTAGAAACTTTTTTGTTTGATGTACAGTAAAAAAGATGAAGTCTTAGCCTTATATATTGTATGAAACTGATTAATTCTAAAAGCAAATTGTTTAAAAAAGTTGTTTAGTATTTGAATTGTTTAAAAAAGTTGTTTAATATTTGTGCCATTTCGGCCTATGACCCTTTTTTTAGTTAAGTGCCTTTTGGGTTAAGTAATATCTTTTTGCTAGGATTTCAACATTCGTTTTGATTTTTTTTTTTTGATTTTTTTTTTAGCAAAACATATGTATTGGTAAGAACTTTTCAAATTAACGAGTGAAATGGATGATCCTCGAAATTGATTAATTCTTAAAGCAATTTGATTTTTTTTTTTTTTTAAAAAAAAAAAATCGTTTAATATTTGTGACTTTTCAGGCTATGACTGTTTGCTTAGTTAAGTGCCTTTAGCCTGGGGCTTTTAGCAAAACATATGTATCGGTAAGAACTTAATTGGTTTCAAATGAAGGAATGAAATGGATGATCCCATATATTAATTAATTCTTAAATATATATATATTTTTATTTTAGCTTGTGGCTTTTAGCAAAACATTTGTATTGGTAAGAACTTTTTTTTTTTTTTTGAAAAGTATTGGTAAGAACTTAATTGGTCTCAAATGAATGAATGAAATGGATGATCCTAGAAATTGATTAATTCTTAAAGCAAATTGATTTTAAAAAATAAAAATTGTTTAATATTTGTGACTTTTTGGCCTATGACCCTTTTTTTAGTTGGGTGACTTTTTATTTATTTTGTTTTTCTCTATCAAGATTGAATATAAACATTAAAATCAATTCTCTATGTTAAACAGTGCCATCATGCATATAGAAAAACCATAAATTGGTTGTAGGGCATGTGGAATAGAGATGATGATACACGTAACGAGATGATCGAGATTATTTACTTGATTTATCTTATTGAGACTACTCAACCATGATACTCGATGTTTATCTGGGATTTTATTATGTTTGGAGTTTCTTTACTTATTGATGATTTGATGATATTTTGGGAATTGTAACGTTTTGGTTTTTAATTTATTTCTTCTAGAGAAGCAAAGCGCTCAATGTTTTTAAATAATTATTAAAAAAAAAATGTATATATCAATAAATTATTGAGCCCCAAATGACCATATAAAATCTTACTGACATTTTAATCAAAATTGGTACTAATTAGGGTAACACCATGCCACGCCACAAAACTCCCCACTTTTCCGCCAACAAAATCGTGTCGGCCGCTATTTGATCAAAACCACCAATAGGAATACGATATAATCTGTTTGAGAGGCAGAGATGGATGCTTTTTATCTTGCTTTGAAGCGCATAATAAAAGACAGTGGAGTATCAAGTAAGCATATCCAATGCCATCGTTTCTCCCCATTGAGCCACAATACTCAATATGTTCCATGTCTTCTCTCCACCATTTCCATCCCCCCCCCTCTTCTTTTTCTCCATGGCTCGAGCAGCTCATCCTCCTGCCCCTAGTCCGACCTCGACCACGAGCTGTCACGACTCCCATGAACCAGCCGTTGCCGCCATCCATTTCAATCTTATGCTCATTGTTGCTGCCATTTTATGTGTCTTTGTTTGTGCTCTTGGCCTTCACTCCATGCTACACTGCGTGTTTCGATGCGCTAATCGCGTCATCACGGAGATGGCCCGATCGGCCGCCTCTCGTCAACTGGATTCGGGGTTAAAGAAGAAGGAAATGGTGGCGTTGCCGACTTCAACTTACTCCTATTCAGGGTCTCCGCCATCATCTTCTGGGTGTGCAATTTGCCTTGTCGACTTCTCCAACGGAGACAAGTTAAGGATCTTGCCCAAGTGCAACCACCGGTTTCATGTCGCATGTGTCGATAAGTGGCTGCTCTCTCACTCTTCATGTCCTACTTGCCGTCACAGGCTTAAATCTGGTGACTGCCGGCCCTCTTTAGAGATTGTCACGGCTTAGTGAAGTTATATTGCTATTAGTAGTTTGTCTTATTTCTGTCTTTATGATTGTGGTATAATTCTAATTTTGTCAACTTCTTAGGGAGATGTTGTTATGGCCTCGTGTACTACCTAGGATCATGGCGTGAGCCTTGTTGCGATGTTTCTTTTATCCTATTCTATGGAATTATTAGAGTAATAATATATTATTAAAGAAATATTATTAATTGTAAC